>CM062294.1:208852511-208870158 GCA_031216915.1 Pictodentalium vernedei | reverse complement strand
CTCCACGTAGACACAGGTACACATTTTATTTTATTTTGTACATTTATTTTGATGGCAGTTTCTGTGTCTTGTGTTGCATTTATTCAGATGTTAGGATCGGATGTACCCGCACATTGTATTGTTGGATTGAAGGGAATTTCCCCATTAGTTGACAAGCATGCTTTAGAAGTCTTGTAAATGTGTTTGTTTTTTTGTTTGTTTAATCTTGGGATTTTCTCAGTTTTCATACGGATTTAATCATTTAGGTAATTCGAATCAGACAAAAACAGTTTGTATTATTATTTTATCTGTTATTTGCTGCTTCTATTGTAATCACACTTGCGTGAATGAGACATGAATGGAAAAATTAATCTCACAAAATTTCGTTGCCCAAACCTTCCAACACTGAGATTTCGGGAGCCAAGACAGAAAAAAAAGTCGGGGCCGAAAAAAAAAAATCCCCGAGAAGGGTCCTCTTGGGGCCGGGGTCAATCAGCCCCAACTCAAGGCAAGCCCTGATTAGTGTGCGTATTGACCACACGCTCTTATGTAACTTGCTGACTTTCTTTTATGCAAGTGGCACGTCGCTCCATGTTGCAAACGCACAACAGCAACAGAAAATTGCATTATGGGTATAACATCGACTTTCGCGATTTTTTAAAAATTGCTTCGGTTCGATTTTCGGTGTTCTTGTACACCGAAAATCGCACCGAAAAAACCGACACCGAGACAGCTCTAATGTTGTATACCAAATATTAAAGGATTCTGACTGGTGGATCTGAAGATGATGATTTTTAAAGAAATATCCTCATATTGCACTAAGGTAAACTTCAGGAGTCCCACAGGGAACCCAAATATTATCTCAGGGACTCGATTTGAACAAACTTGAATCTGACTACCCTAGAGATGTTGTATACCAAATATGAAAAAATTCTGACCTGTGGATCTGAATAAGATTTTTAAAAACATTTCATGCTATTGTACCAAGTTAAACTTCAGGCTTTAATAGAGAGTCAAAATATTAACCCAGGGGCCTGATTTGAACAAACTTGAATCTGACCGCTCAAAAGATGTTGAATACCAAATATGAAAGCATTCTGACTGGTGGATCTGAAGAAGATTTTTAAAGAATATTCCTCATAATGCACCAAGTTAAACTTTGGGCTCCAATAGAGAGCCAAAATATTAACCCAGGGGCCTGATTTGAACAAACCTGAATCTGCCCCCCCCCCCCCCCCCTTCCCACCCTAGAGATGATGTATACCAAATATGAAAGCATTTTGACTGGCGGATCTGAAGAAGATTTTTAAAGAAATTTCCTCATATTGCACAAAGTTAAACTTAGGGCTCCAATAGAGAGGCCATAGAAACAGAAGATCTACTTTGTGGAACCCAATTTATTAAATACAATTTTGGTTTGATACCAAAAAACTAAGACTAAGAAAGCTTCTCAAGTAAACTTTAGAGCAAGGAGAATCGATAATAATGGTAAAGACCTGTAACAAGAGGCTGTAAAGTATGATTCTAAGGGGAAAAACCTGAATAGTATTTAAAACAGACACAGAGAAGGCAAAAATTCCTGTGCTTTTCTCTCCTACCAAGCCACAATACAATGGATCAGCATTTGCAGTTGTGCCCAAATTAGACTAATCAAAAGGCCTGCAAGTAACTTAACCCTTTACCCAACAAATCGGCCGCATCCGCCCACGTAATATGCAAATTCAGTTGTTGAAAAAATATTATTTTTCAAAAAATTTCAACAAAACCATATCATGTGACCCCTCGTTGGAACGAGCTCGTCGAGCTCGTTCCAACGAGGGGTCACATGATATGGTTTTGTTGAAATTTTTTGAAAAATTTGAAAAAATTATATTTAAAATAATAAATTTTGATATCGTCTGCGTTGGGTAAAGGGTTAAGACAGATAAATTTAGTTTTTGAAATTTATTCTGAGGTTCACCGACTTGCTTCCACAAAGACTCCTACTTACTGTTCATCTGTGGCATTTTGTATTGTTATAGCCCCCATATTATATTGAGATTGATATATCCTTAGTAGATAATTATATGAGAAAGATATTTTTTTTTTTATTGCTGCATTTTCTGACTGGTCTAACTCTTTTGCACTCAGTGACCTTGTTTACATCTTTGTTACACTGATATATTGTACATATAGCTGTTGATTGTTTAATTGTTTAAATAGGTCAATGACCTTGTTTACTTGAACTTTAACAGAATCCCCCAGAAACTAATAGAACATTGCAGAAACTTCCTCTTCTGGGACATTCTATCTGGTTACTATATAAAGGTTTGTCAACAGAATTCAAAAACTCATTCTTAGAAAGCCTTTCAAAAAGACTCGCTTCAGTTATTTCCATTGGAGAATATTATTGTTTCAGAACAGTGCATTTATTATAGAAGCAGTGCTTCTTTGTGAATTTGGAGATTGATTCCAAAAGAGAATTTTGAAGAGAATCTGTTCGTCTTGGAAAAGAGAATTTATACTTTCTGTGAAACAGAATAATATTTTGTGAAAAGCCAGGATTCTACTGGATTGTTTGGAAATTACCTACGCCGCCAATACTTCTTGGATTTTTACTCCATTTGAATTTTACGGAGAATTTTATTATATCTTATTGGAGACTGCTGAAATTTCTAAGTGAACATTTTATTACAAATTTATGGGATACTGTTTCTGAAGAGACATTCTTGGATTTAATACTACATCTACCAGCTGGTAACTTTCTTCAGAAGATACTTCACCACTGGATTACTGGATTCTGTCAAACTGTACTTTGGAGTAATTCAATAATTGATAAGTACCACTGTTTTTATTTTCTGTAAACCAATTAGTGTAAAAGATCTTTGTATCATTTTTTTTTTTTTTATATATTAATTCTTTTTAATTAAATTTCAGAATAGTTAAATTCATAGTTTTGTTGCTGATTCTCAGATTTCTTTCTGTTACCAATATCATTAATAATTCCACACCGTAACAGAAACTGGGGGCTCGTTGCCGAGATTGAATATTAGATAACGAGAAAATTGCAAATTGCAATTATTATTTTGGCTCACTTTCAAAACATTTAAATTTTCTTAGAAACTTTCAGTTATATAATCTGAGAACCAGCAAACCTTTTCATCATGGTATTTATTGTGACAGAATTTTTTTCTGAATTTGAAAGATCTCCTAGTTTGGCCCTTTTAGAATCTCTTAAGAAGGAGGATTTATTTCAACTTGCTCAGTGTCTAAAATTACCTGCCACCCCTGGTCTGAACAAGCATAAACTTAAACAGCTCATTGTTAATCATTATATTGAGGAGGGTCTTTTGCCTCAGTCTGGGTCACCTGTCTCTGAACCACAACCTACTGATGCCCTTGAACTCAAAAAGTTAGAATTAGAACTAAAGAGATTAGAAATGCAACAAGAAATGAAAAGGCAGGAAAATGAAATGAAATTAAAAGAATTAGAGGCCCAAAAAGAAAAAGAAGAAAGAGAAAATGAAATTAAATTAAAAGAATTAGAAGCTCAAAAAGAAAGGGAACAAATTCAGGCTCAAAAAGAAAGGGAACAAATACAAATTCAGGTTCAAAAAGAAAAGGAGGACAGGGAATTAAAATTAAGGGAAATAGAAACTCAAAAAAAAATGCACTTAAAAGAATTAGAAATTCAAAAGGAAATAAAAATAAAAGAATTAGAATCACAGCGTCAAGGCTCAGATGTAATTTCCCCAAGTAGATTTGATGCAACTAAACATGTTAGGCTAGTTCCCCCCTTTCAAGAAAAAGAAATTGATAAATATTTTTTACATTTTGAAAAAGTGGCAACAAGTTTAGAATGGCCAAGGGATGTCTGGACTTTGCTATTGCAAAGTGTTTTAAAAGGGAAGGCCCAAGAAATCTATTCCGCTCTATCTTCTGAGCAAAGCAATAATTATGACACTGTTAAAGAGGCTATACTTAAGGCATATGAACTTGTTCCAGAGGCCTATAGGCAGAAATTCAGAAATTATTATAAAAACGAAAATCAAACTCATGTGGAATTTGCCAGAGAAAAGCAAAATTTATTTGACAGGTGGTGCCATTCAAAAGAAATAGGGAAAGATTTCTCTAAATTAAAAGAAATGATGCTAATTGAAGAGTTCAAAGGAAAGATACATTCAGATATAAAGGCCCACCTGGATGAACAAAAAGTTGACACTTTGAACAGAGCAGCAGTACTAGCAGATGACTATGCCTTAACTCATAAAATGAGTCGTAACGCCACAAATTTTTGGCCCAACAAGAATTCTTTCCAAAGTGGACCTAGACCAGCTTCAGATAAAACTCATCCTTCCAATCATCCTTCCCATCCTACAAACTTTTCACCACCTAAATTTAATCGGAAGCCTAATGAGAATAAGTCATCCAATGCCAGCCCTACACCATTACGACCCAACAGTTCAACTAAAACTTGTAATTATTGTAAGAAAGCAGGTCATTTAATATCTGATTGCTGGCTGTTAAAAAGGAAAAATGAGTCCTCTACTTCACAGAATGCACTAGCATGTGCTCCATGCCCTGAAAATTATGTAATAAAGCAAGATGCTTTAGAAAATTATACGCCATTTATTTCTGAAGGCTTTGTTTCCCTTGATGGGGATAAGCACTGTTCCTTACCAATAAAAATACTGAGAGACACAGGGGCTACTCAGTCTTTAATGTTAGAAGGCATTTTGCCATTTTCTGAAGAAAGTGCTACAGGGGCACAAGTTCTAATATCAGGTATTGAGTCAAACTCTTTAATGGTCCCACTTCATAAAATAAATTTAAAAAGTAGTTTAGTAAATGGGATTGTGACAGTAGGAATCAGACCTACTCTACCTGTAAAAGGTATTTCTTTATTATTGGGAAATGACTTAGCTGGTGACAAAGTCACTGTAGAACCTCAAGTGGTGGATAAGCCGAGCACAGATGAAAGTATTATTAATTTGAAGGAATGTTTTCCTTTTGCTTTTCCAGCATGTGCTGTGACTCGGTCCATGGCAAAGAAAGCTGAGGTTGATAACAACCTCAATTGTGTTGATTTAAACAGCAAAGCTGAGGATAAGAACAGTCACAGAATTACGGATTCTGAAGACATTGATTTGTCTCAGACATTTTTGAGTCAGTGTGATGACTCGTCCAGACATTGTAAAGAGGCCACTACACCTGAGAGTGATAGGGGGACCTCCTTGAATGTCATTTCCCGGACATCTTTAATTCAGGAACAGGAAAGTGATCCTGACCTTGCCTAGCCACGTGAAAAGGCTCTAACACAGGCTGAAGCCCAAAACTCCCCTGTCTGTTATTTCAGAAAATCTGGTGTACTTATGAGGAAATGGCGACCACCAGAAGTACCCTCCAATATTGATTGGGAGGTTATTTATCAAATAGTTGTCCCCACTAAATACCGGAATGAAATAATAAGCCTGGCTCATGAAAATCCAATGGCTGGACATTTGGGAGTTAGGAAAACCTACTCTCGTATTCAGCAATGTTTTTACTGGCCCAAGCTTCGACAGGATGTTGTCGAATTTTGTAAAACCTGCCACATCTGTCAAATTGTAGGAAAACCCAACCAGAAGATTCCTCCTGCTCCCCTTCAACCAATTCCTGTTTTTGAGGAGCCATTTAGTAGAATTATTATTGATTGTGTTGGCCCATTGCCTAGAACAAGATCTGGAAATGAATATCTTCTTACCATCATGTGTGCTTCTACACGATTTCCTGAAGCTATACCTCTAAGAAATATTAAAACTAAGACAATAGTTAAGGCCTTGATAAAATTTTTTACAACTTTCGGTCTACCCAGGTCAGTGCAATCGGACCAAGGCTCAAATTTTATGTCAAACATTTTTCAGCAGGTGATGTATGAGCTCAAAATTAAGCAGTACACATCAAGTGCCTATCATCCCGAAAGTCAAGGAGCTCTAGAACGCTTTCATCAAACACTGAAGACCATGATAAAGGCCTATGGGGAGGATAATGAGAAGGACTGGGATGAAGGAGTACATCTCCTCTTATTTGCAGTCCGTGAGACTGTACAGGAATCTCTGGGATTCAGCCCTTTTGAATTAGTGTTTGGACACTCAGTGAGGGGTCCACTCACTGCTTTGAAGGAGAAATGGCTCGGGGAAGAGCCACCTGAAATTTCTCTTCTGGACTATGTGTCCACTTTTAAGGAAAAATTGCACCAGGCCAGAGAAATGGCAAATAAACATTTACAGAAAGCCCAGAGTCATATGAAGACCTGGTATGATAAAAAGGCGAAATTTCGCTCCTTTAAACCTGGGGACAAGGTGCTAGTATTATTCCCTGTAAAGGGCAATGCTTTACAAGCAAGATATTCAGGCCCTTATATTGTTAAGCACAAGATCAGTGATACTGATTATGTTGTTGAGACTCCCGATAGACTCAAAAATACTCAGCTGTGCCATATAAATATGTTGAAAACTTATTATGAGAGAGAACCAAACTCTCTACCAGTCTCAACAGTCACCCACATGGATGAGCTGGAAAATCCTGTAGAGGATATTTATGAAGGCGGCGAAAATGTACCTCTGAAGTTACAGAACTCAGATGTCCTGAGAGATCTACAAAATAAAACAGATTATTTACTGCCTGACCAAAGAAAAGATTTAGTTGATTTAATTTTCAAATATCAACACTTATTTCCCGATGTGCCTAGTAGGACATCTGTTATTTTTCATGATGTTGATGTAGGAGAGGCAAATCCCATCAAACAGCATCCATATAGATTGAACCCTTTCAAAGCTGAGATCATGCGAAAGGAAATACAGTATATGCTGGACAATGATATCATAGAACCTAGCCATAGCAACTGGAGTTCGCCCTGTATACTTGTCCCAAAACCTGATGGGAGTTACCGATTTTGTACAGATTACCGAAAGGTGAACAGCCTCACCAAAACAGACAATTATCCAATTCCTAGAATTGATGACTGCATTGACAAACTTGGCCATGCTAAATTTGTGACAAAATTTGACTTGTTAAAGGGTTATTGGCAAGTCCCTTTAACAGAAAAAGCAAAAGAAATATCTGCTTTTGTTACACCATTTGGATTGTATCAATATAAAGTTACCCCTTTTGGCATGAAAAACTCTCCGGCAACGTTCCAGCGCATGGTTAACCACTTAATTGCAGACCTAGATCACAGTGAAGCTTATATTGATGATGTTATTATACACACAGATACAAATTGGGCTGATCATCTAAAGCATATTCAAGAATTTTTTGACAAAGTGACCCAAGCCAACCTAACTATTAACTTGGTAAAATCAGAATTTGGCAAAGCAACTGTAAATTATTTAGGTCATGTTGTTGGGCAGGGGCAGGTGAGGCCGGTTGCGGCTAAAGTTGATGCCATTGTAAATTTTCCAGTACCAAACTCTAAAAAAAAGCTCATGAGATTCTTAGGCATGGCTGGATATTATAGAAAATTTTGTTTAAATTTTTCAGATGTTGTCTCCCCTTTGACCAGTTTATTGAGCAAAAGGGTTAAGTTTGTTTGGACTGAGGAATGCCAGAAATCCTTTAACAGAATAAAAACTTTATTAAATAATTCCCCTGTCCTGGCCAGTCCCAATTATGAAAAGCCCTTCAAATTATTCATAGATGCAAGTGACAATGGAGCAGGTGGGTATATTGCCCAGGAAGATTCCCAAGGTATTGATCACCCTGTATGTTATTTTTCCAGAAAATTTCTCAAACATCAAAAGAATTACTCTACAGTAGAAAAAGAAACTTTGGCTCTAATTTTGGCATTAACCCATTTTGATGTGTATCTAGGAACCACCCAATGTCCAATTACAGTTTACACCAATCATAACCCCTTAACATTTATCAATAAAATGAAAAACAAGAATCAAAGAATATTGCGATGGAGTTTAGCCCTTCAAGAATATAATTTAGAGATTAGGCATATTTCGGGAAGAGATAATGTTGTAGCTGATGCTCTTTCCAGAATATCCTAATTTAAAATGATATGATCGGTCCCTATTCACTTCAAGTGTATATATGTTTATTAAAAAAAAAAAAAAAAAATTGTGAAGATTATGGTGTGTGTGTGTATTGTAAACCAGTCAGAGTCTGCTAAAATTATGTAAAAAGTTTTCAGTACCTTCAAACTTTTTCTTTTAAGGCGGGGTGTGTTATAGCCCCCATATTATATTGAGATTGATATATCCTTAGTAGATAATTATATGAGAAAGATATTTTTTTTTTTATTGCTGCATTTTCTGACTGGTCTAACTCTTTTGCACTCAGTGACCTTGTTTACATCTTTGTTACACTGATATATTGTACATATAGCTGTTGATTGTTTAATTGTTTAAATAGGTCAATGACCTTGTTTACTTGAACTTTAACAGAATCCCCCAGAAACTAATAGAACATTGCAGAAACTTCCTCTTCTGGGACATTCTATCTGGTTACTATATAAAGGTTTGTCAACAGAATTCAAAAACTCATTCTTAGAAAGCCTTTCAAAAAGACTCGCTTCAGTTATTTCCATTGGAGAATATTATTGTTTCAGAACAGTGCATTTATTATAGAAGCAGTGCTTCTTTGTGAATTTGGAGATTGATTCCAAAAGAGAATTTTGAAGAGAATCTGTTCGTCTTGGAAAAGAGAATTTATACTTTCTGTGAAACAGAATAATATTTTGTGAAAAGCCAGGATTCTACTGGATTGTTTGGAAATTACCTACGCTGCCAATACTTCTTGGATTTTTACTCCATTTGAATTTTACGGAGAATTTTATTATATCTTATTGGAGACTGCTGAAATTTCTAAGTGAACATTTTATTACAAATTTATGGGATACTGTTTCTGAAGAGACATTCTTGGATTTAATACTACATCTACCAGCTGGTAACTTTCTTCAGAAGATACTTCACCACTGGATTACTGGATTCTGTCAAACTGTACTTTGGAGTAATTCAATAATTGATAAGTACCACTGTTTTTATTTTCTGTAAACCAATTAGTGTAAAAGATCTTTGTATCATTTTTTTTTTTTTTATATATTAATTCTTTTTAATTAAATTTCAGAATAGTTAAATTCATAGTTTTGTTGCTGATTCTCAGATTTCTTTCTGTTACCAATATCATTAATAATTCCACACCGTAACATGTATCCACCCAAGGACATGTCAAGGGATGGATGTCAATTGTATATTTATGTATAGTTGGAAATGAAGTACAATATGATCTGGCATAAGTATATCTTTTTGCAATAATTTTGGTCACACTGGAACTCTACTTGATTTCACAGGACTTGAACCATTTATCAAACACACACAATTTTTATTTTTATTTTTAACAAAATTTCAACAAAAATCATGTGAACCCCCCCCCCCCCCCCCCCCCTTCTGATTCTGATGAGGGTCACATGATATGGGTTTTTTTAGCAAAAATTTTGTTTTTCAACTGCTTGATTTATAAAGTGTGCAGGAGGATACGACCAATTCCTATGTGAAGGGTTAATAAAAGCATGGTACAGTGCTGGAAATGAACAAAATTGACGGGTGCAGTTTTATGCTCCCGGGAAATCTGAGACGAGAGTAAATTGCACCCGTAAAATGTTAGTATATTGATTTTCACGGGAATGCTGTCACCAAACACCAGAAACCTCAATCCTTTGAATATGAGCGTTTTTTTTCCAGCCAGGAACAGAATACGTCATAACGTCATTAAATAAGATGGCTGTTCAGTAAATGTGTGGGGTAGACCAATCAGTATTTTCAACGTGCAGCCCCAAGGCTGCATGTTGAAAATATTGATTGGTCTACCCCAAATAATTAATATGGACTCTTCTAATCGCTGACATTGAACTAGCATGGCAGATACCACTTGTTTTCAAAGGGTTAAATGTATAAGGAATTGCTGCATTGACAGTAACTTGCTACTGGCCACCGAGTGCTGCTTTCTCAAAACAACACACATTTATACATGTATGCCCTCACAGTATATTAGTGCTCCACAATATTTTTCAAAGCTTGCATTTCTTAGCTCCCGGAAAATAGAAAACACAGGTGCCAACGGGAGCAACTGCACCCGCACCGGTCTCATTTCCAGGACTGGTGGTATAACTGTTACAACAGTTTAGTTTTTAAGTTAGATTGTCATGAGGTCCAAATAATGGGATGGTATCCCATGCCATCCAGCTGGTGCATCATAGCATGAACCAATTACAGCTCTCGTCATTTTCCTGTAAAGACCTTTTCATTTTTATGTTTAACCCTTTACCTAACATGAAAAGCAGACGACACTTGCAAACAAAATTCTTGAATAACTAATTTTTTTCATTTTTTGTCTCAAAAACATAGGTTATGACCCCTCATTGGAACGAGCTCGACGAGCTCGTTCCAACGAGGGGTCATAACCTATGTTTTTGAGACAAAAAATGAAAAAATAATAAAAATTCATTGGCGATTTTTGAGAATCGCGCTGGCCGGTTTTGGCCGTTACGTTGGGTAAAGGGTTAATAAGGTTTAACTGAACCCCAATTTATTTATAAACTTATTGGTGTTTAAGGTCACATACTTATGCACAGTGGCTTATCGTGACTGTCGTGACAGTTTTACAGGTGGAGGAAGCCAGAGTACCTGAAGAGAACCACCGCACATCGACGAGCAACTGTCAGCTCCTCAACATTCTAACTCTGTTCAAGTTTCGCTCAAGCAAGGTTACAGCGGTTGAAGACTTGTGCACTATCAACAAGGAATACGCCTTAGTACATGGCATCATCGTGCCCCAAAGTAGGCAACCTGGATAAAGTGCCTTGCCCAAGGACACAACGCGGGTCGTCGCGAATAGGGATTGAACTTGGGACCTCTCGCATAGAAGTCCAACAGTCTACCATTGAGCCACGCCACTCCCTAACTGAACCCCAATACTTTTTAAAATATTTTCTTCAAATCTAGTCAGGAGTGTTGAGGCAGCCATGACCCGACTTGATGAATAATTCATGAATATTTAACTTATGATTTCATTGGTTGAAAAGTCAGTTTAATTAAACATTTACAAGGGAAAGTTTAAAAAAAAAAAAAAAAAAAAAAAAAAAAAAAAAAAAAAAAAAAAAAAAAAGGGGAGGGCTAAGGGGGGCGGGGGGGGGGGCCTTATACTTATTCCAATGGCAAGAAATTTTCTGGGTTTTTTAGGGGAAAAACATCTGCCAGCAGCATGCATGGTGTTAAGAAAACTTTCAGCAGCTTTTACTATATACAGTACACAACAAAATAAGTTGTAGCATAACTGCAATAAACTAAGTATGTTGCTGCTTCTGCACTGATAAGATCAGAATCTCAGGGAGAGCTTTCCAGAAAATAATGTCAGCTTCCGGTCTTATCCGTGTAGGAAGAGAAAGATACATAGTTTATAGTGTTTATTTTGACTTGTACTGCAGCTACAGCAACTCACATGTAAAGTCAAGTGTTGCCAATTGCTTGCTGTCAATCGGACATGCAACTTAATGGCTACAGGTTCCTATCATACAAGTAAAAAGTACATGAAGGGTTAATTTATGAAGCAAACAACGTGTTCTACAGGTTCATACTTCTGTGTTCCACATGGGACCTTTGCAAACCACTGCCTAATTATCAACAATGACATTATTCACCATGAAACTCATCAAGGGTACTTTTCAAATTGGCTACACACCCATTTATTCTACTCAACTGTGGATTACTTAACAAGGGTCATATACAAACAATTCATAATAAATACACCCCCTGTATAAATAAATTACAGAATCCCCCAGCAAACTGTCAAGCATTAATTGGACTCAAAACACTAGTGAACTGTTTTGATAATAAAGAGAAAGTCACAATATATAAACAGTAAATTATTTATTGCAGGCTTCTGTTCAGAGGCAGATGCACTGTTGTGGTAGATTCCATGTTCAGTGTGCACCATACTACAGGCTCACACAGTACACTCATTTATATGTTTATGAGAATGATTTGCATTCATGTTCAAACCATTAAAACCTGTTTTTGCTTCACTGCTAGGACCAAATCTTGTTATTATTCCTTTGAAAGCTCCTTAACCCTTTACCTAACATGAAAAGCAGACACTCGCAAAAAAAAATTCTTGAATAACTACTTTTTTTCATTTTTTGTCTCAAAAACATAGGTGATGACCCCTCGTTGTAACGAGCTCAACGAGCTCGTTCCAACGAGGGGTCATAACCTATGTTTTTGAGACAAAAAATGAAAAAATAATGAAAATTAATTGGCGATTTTTGAGAATAGCGCTGGCCGGTTTTGGCCGTAACGTTGGGTAAAGGGTTAACCCCCTTAATTAACATGACTAACAAAGTTGCAACTTTGGGGTGGGCGAGTGATGAAACTAAAATTTTCACTACTTGCTTAATAAATTTAGCTCAGAATTGGGAACTGCCCAAAGAATTTGATCCATTAATTTATCAATAATTTATTTACTGGTTTTTAAGGTCACTTTCAGCATCTTTACTAATATGTCCGCAACATAGTCATGAAGTCAGGTTTACCCAATTGTTTACACTCATGCTGCCCACTTTTGAGGACTACCACCCCAGGCATTGGATGTGCGTCCTGCTTTACAAATAATGGAGAACTTGTTTGTCTCAGTAAACAACCAGTCAAACATTGCAGTCAGTGAAATGACAATGTCACTTTAAACATGGATATTTCAAATTGCTCAAGGCTGCCAGATGTTCAGAAAACTTTTTCGAAGTCAGGAGATCTTACGCTTACACATTCCATCGAGAAAATACTTTTGGACGTCACTTTGAGGTTCAGTGCCCTGGCGGCTGGACTATATTGTGTACCCCCATCCCCTTGAGTTTCTTTGATCCATGTCAAATTTACAGGAGTGAAACACTGGTATTGTTACATGGCATTTGTGGGAATTTCGATAAATTGTAGCCATCACACACCGGTAATTTTGGTAGGCCTGACATCACTATTATTTGGCACCATCACTTTTATTTCTTGAACCTAAAAATGTGCAGCATCACTATTATTTGGCCATCACTATTATTTGGCAGAGGAGAGTAGGAGTTAAATTCCCAACTGAACTCACCAGGTCTTCCCTGACCTACCATCTGATATATACCTACAGAAGTACAGTAGAGCCCACTTAATTGGACATCTCTTAACTGAATAACTCTGTTAATTGAATATAATTTCCCCAACACAAAACCATTTTCCATACCTCCAGTGCAAATTTGACGTGTTAATATAGATTACAGAGTAAACTCCTATTAATTGAATAAATGAAAGTGTCAATGACACTGTAGCTCAACTTGACAAACTTGAACTTGGTAAGTTATAAATAAAATGGCAAAATTGAAGATCATTGGTACCAATGTCAGTTTTTTTGCCAGTGGCAACATTTTTTGACAGAAACCGTTGAAAATCGATAGCTCCCATCTAGAGGCCTCCCCAAACAAGCATGCCAGATTTCAAAGCGATCTGATCATAAATGTGCCCTGTAGGGTGTACAAAAGGGAAATATTGTGGTCTGACTAGACTAAATTCTACGAACGTTGGCCACGGCAACATTTTTTGACGGAAATTGAAGAAAATCGATAGCTCCCATCTCGAGGTCACCCCAAACAAGCATGCCAGGTTTCAAAGCGATCTGATCATAAATGGGCCCTGTAGGGTGTGCCAAAGGGAAATATTGAGGTCTGACTAAACTAAGTTCTACGAACGTTGGCCGTGGCAACATTTTTTTCCGGAAATTGAAGAAAATCGATAGCTCCCATCTAGAGGTCACCCCAAACAAGCATGCCACGTTTCAAAGAAATCCGATCATAAATGTACCCTGTAGGGTGTGCCAAAGGGAAATATTGAGTCTTTTGACTAAACTAAGTTCTAAGAACGTTGGCCGCGGCAACATTTTTTGACAGAAATTGAAGAAAATCGATAGCTCCCATCTAGAGGTCTCCCCAAACAAGCATACCAGGTTTCAAAGCAATCTGATCATAAATGTGCCCTGTAGGGTGTGCCAAAGGGAAATATTGAGGTCTGACTAAACTAAGTTCTACGAACGTTGGCCGTGGCAACATTTTTTGCCGGAAATTAAAGAAAATCGATAGCTCCCATCTAGAGGTCACCCTAAATAAGCATACCAGGTTTCAAAGCAATCAAATCATAAATGTGCCCTGTAGGGTGTGCCAAAGGGAAATATTGTGGTTTGACTAAACTAAGTTCTAAGAACGTTGGCCGCGGCAACATTTTTTGATGGAAATTGAAGAAAATTGATAGCTCCCATCTAGAGGTCACCCCAAACAAGCATACCTAGTTTCAAAGTAATCTGATCATAAATGCGACCTGTGAGGGGTGCCAAAGGAAATTGTGGACGAAATACTAACGTACATACGTACGCCGACGGACGGGAAATGATGGCAATAGCTCAGCTTGACTTTGTCAAGTTGAGCTAAAAATCTTGTATCCTGTCGAGAAATTACCGACTCTCCTCAGTTTTCCTTTGTTTATAGACCTGTTTGGCCTCAGTACATCATATACAGGCATTTAATCTATTATATCTTGTTTGACAGAGCTCCATAAGCTGTGTCAAAAAAGATATAATAGATTACATTCTAAGTTTATCTCTAGAAAACAGGAAAGTGACATAATCCCTGTTAATTGAATACTTCTAATTGAATAATTTTTCATTGGCAAAGTGGCTATTCAATTAACAGGGTTCCACTGCATAAGCACGGAGGCTGATATTCCACAGTTTATATATTTCATGAGCTTCTTTCTGCAATCCGATGAGAGAGCTCTTTCTAACAGTGTGTTACATCATGTCTTTTATCACACAACTATTAAGGTAAAACACGGGATTTCGACTGTTTTGCCTGTATGATAAAAATAAAGTTGTATCGCACATGTGGTGATACAAAACGTTCGATTTCCTTTCCGACATAAACAGAGAAGGAATCCATCTAAATAAGTCACATCATCCTCGGTCAGGGCTTAAAATTCATGTGCGAATCCGAATCCATTCGCACAAATGATTCTCGCAATGGAAACAATAAGAATCAACTTTGATTCGCGCTAAATGTTCATTTGATTCTTGTCGTAGATTCCAAAAGTGGCTTTAAAAAGCCAAGAGAATGCCGTCTTTGTCCCTCTCATAATAAGGTAACAAAACGTCACTTAGTGTGGTGGTGTCTTTTGAAGTCTTGGCTGCCTATATGTACACACCCCCCCCCCCCCCCCACACCCCCCACGGCATTACTGTCAAGTCAATCAACTTAGTAACTCTTCCCAAGCCATGACGTTTGATCTGAAAACTGTTAGATTGTAGCAATAATAACTTGACATGAATACTAATTACACACATCAAGTTTCCAATCTCAACACTTGTTTTTGTCAATAGTAAATAAATTATGCTGTAAATATTCAATATGCATTTCAACAAAAAATGTGCATATCAACATTTCATTTTCCGCATACCGTATTTACTCTATGTATTGGGACACTCTATGATTTGGGACACACATTTTTTTTCAGAAAACTATATTTTTTTTATGCTCCAAATTTTGGGACATTCAGAAGATTTGTTTCCAGTTGGCCCGTCGCTAGTAGCAGACGACACTCAAAAAAAAAATTCTGAGTGACTAAAAATTTTCATTTTTTGCTTCCAAAACATAGCTTATGATCCCTCATTGGATGCGCTCGTTCCAATGAGGGATCATAAGCTATGTTTTTGGAAGCAAAAAATGAAAATATAAAAAAAAATTGGACGCCGATTTTCATATATAGTGATGGAAAACGAATCACACACAACTTTATTCAGCATCAAATCAAGACCAGGCTGTGTTCTTTCCACATTTTCTAAGAATTGGGACACCTGTGAAAATAATTATTTTTAGCTGTCCCAATACATAGAGTAAATACGGTACATCAAAATATATATTTTTTTAACCCTATACAGCCACAAACAGCCCCTTTTACATTGCTCTGACGTTACCCCAGGTGTATTCTTCCATGAGAACTTGACAGGTAGGCTGCATTTATCTTGACAGTAGTTTTGCCTGTGAAGGCAGCCAACATTAATGCAGAAACACTGTTAAGTCATCTTCAGCTGTGTACATGTACGTATGGTAGTTAACAAAATTAATCTGAGAACTTCAGGGTTAAAAAGCGATCAAAGATTGTGAGGCGTCGGTATACTACGTTCCAAGAATTTCTATGTATGGTAGTTAATGATGTAAAATTTGAGAAGGGTTAAAAAGTGATTGGAGATAGCGAGGCACCGGTATACTAAAAACCTTTCAAGAATTTTTTTTGGCCAGCATTGTTCATTTATAGCAATGTCTCCAACCCCCCTCCCCCCCCTCTCCCACACACACACACACACATGCAAATGATGGTGTCAGTGAAAACACTTTTCAGTATGTGACCAATGAGCATTCCAGCAATCCAGTTGTATAGAGATCAGTGATGCAGACCTGCAGGACTCACACTCCAGGCAACTGTGAAACTTAATTTTTGAATCATAGCATTGCTCCACTTTATGGGGGTTCCATTGGTTATATCTTGTAATGTATAGCTTATGAAACAGCCAGTGAAACAAGATATGATGGATTAAATATTACTTACATTAGAATTAGCCAGGCAAGTTGTGAAGATAAGGAATTTACCAGTTAGGCTGTCAGTATTAATTTCTCATGGGTCACAACTTTTTATTCAACTCAGAGGATGTTCTCTGTAACCTAAATGCAATTAATAAGTCAAGTTTGTGCAAAACATACGGGGGGGGGGGGGGGGGGGGGGGGGGGTGGGGGGGGGGGGGGGGGGGGGGGGGGGGGGGGGGGGGGGGGGGGGGGGGGGGGGGGGGGGGGGGGGGGGGGGGGGGGGGGGGGGGGGGGGGGGGGACTATTTAGTGTTTGGCAGTTAAATGCAATTAACAGGGATATTATATTAACCATTATTAAACTATGAGAGATACACTATGTCCTGTTTGATTTTGCTGGCACTGTGCAACAATACTCTCGAGTTCCCAAAAGGAGTACAGGGCAGAATATCTATTTATATATTTTTGGGTGCTTAAGCCTTAAGGTTAATACTTCTGCATAAGGACTGATCCTGACTGAAACATGGATATAAAGTCAAGTCCAGCCAATCATTTTATATCCATGTTGCCCATTTTAGAGGACTTCCACTCCAGGCATTGGTTACCAGGATCTATTTTACCAGTAAAACAGAGCTTGCTTAGTACATGAGCAAACACTGCTTCACTTCCTGAGGTTCCCAAGGGGTTCAGAGTAGAGTGTGAGTGTGAGTGTGTTGTGTTGTGTAGTGTGTATGTAGGATGGAGGGAAAGGAAGGCAGGGATCGGACAAAATAAAAGTACATGACAGAAAAGAACAGGTTGGAATTCAGAGATTCTAGTTGCAACTCTAGTACATTCTGGTTGGCCAAGTGACTAATGAAATTGACACCGAACTTGGCCAAGACACTAATGAAATTGACACCGAACTGTCTCATATTCTTCTGCATCCCTCAACCGACTGGTGCATGTACCTGAAGGCATGTATCATAACTTCGGGGTTCCCACTGATATCAGAGAATAAAATTCAAGAACTATTTAAGCATTTTTCAAGGACTCTGACCATGATTTTCAA
>CM062294.1:206623934-206970959 GCA_031216915.1 Pictodentalium vernedei | reverse complement strand
ACATTCTCTTCACCATGAAAATCTTGCAGAAAGTCATTGAGATTCCTTGCAATTTTATTCTCAGGAAAGTTTCTGAATCTTGTTGAGACATATCATAGCTCACCTTCATTACTCACTGTGCTTGCTTTTGTCCTGTGGGCTGTGACCATAATCAAAAATTGAAACTTTCTGGGGAAATATTGTGGTTGACCTTCAGTACTGACTGTCTTGCTGGGGTCATATTTGGAAGCCCAAATTTTAACTTAGTGCAATATGAGGAATATTTTTAAAAAATCATCTTCAGATCCACCATATTTGGTTTTGTGGGGTCAGATTAAAGTTTGTTCAAACCAAGTCCCTGGGGTCATATTTGTGCTCCCTATAGCGACTGAATTTTAACTTACTGCAGAATAAGGAAAATTCTTTAGACATCTTCTTCAGATCTACCTGGCAGAATTTTTTGATATTTGCAATATAACTTTACCATGACTCCTAGATTAAAGTTTGTTCAAAGTATTATGCTTGACTGATTTTGGTGGCACCAGAGGTATTTAACACATCCGAATGGTGAATTTCCTGTTTGTTTAAATGAATTCTGCCTGCACGTGACAGCCAATTGTGGTCAGCTTTAGGTAAATGTTGGTGAATAAGAAGATGAATGTTTGTTCAAATTGGGCCCACCAGGCCACTTGAGGCAATGGGGATGGAGATGGTCCATTGGGTAATTTTTGTGTTGTAATTCCAGTTTTGGAGGATTTTGTGAGATTCTATGCACAAAAAAAATAAAATTATCGAGACGCTCATGTAAGTGGGGGGTCCAGGGAGCTTGGTTGCTCAGTGGTTATGGCATTGAACTTCAAACTGAGAGGTCCAAGGTTTGATCCCCGCCAGGGGTAACTGCATTGTGTCCTTGGGCAAGGCACTTAATCCCAATTGCCCACGTTGGGACATGGTGGCACTGTGTATTGTACTAAGGTACTGCACGTCGATGGTGCACCTGTCTTCAACCAATGCAAACTCTGTTTGTGTGGAGTTAATATGTTGGGAGTCAGACAGTTGCTCGCCATTGCTTGGTGGTTCTCTCTGGGTACTCCGGCTTCCTCCACCAGTAAAACTGTCCAACATGATGTCAAAAGTGTTGTTGAACTCCCCAAAAATAAATATGTAGGGGGTCCGTTGGCTGATTTTTTTAGCTCAACTTTGGCGAAGCCAAATTTGAGCTTATGCCATGGCCAGTTGACCGTCTGTCCATCTGTCTGTCAACAATTCAATACGGTTCGAGCTAGAGGCCGTTTTTATGAACCAATCTTTATGAAACTTCTTGGGTACCTTTGTTATGACCATGGGACGAGAACGAGTGTTTTTGGGTCCGATCCGAAATTCAAGTTGGCTGCTGGCGGCCATTTTGTACAGACTAAGGTGAAATCAGATTTTTGCACAGAACTTGCATATGAAAGCGCTGATTTGAATAATTTTTAGCCCGACTGTTTACAGTGAGGGCTATAGTAATGACTTTTGTCTGTCCGTCCGTCTGTCTGTCTGTCTGTTAACTTTTAGAGTTTTGGTTAAAGTTTGTGGTTAAAGTTTTTTACTGAAGGTTCAAATGGGTTTTTTTTTTTTTTTTTTTTTTTTCTCTTTCTTTCCCTGTTTAGTTGACATTTGGAGTTTTGGTTAAAGTTTGTGGTTAAAGTTTTTTATTCAACCTTCAAGTACAGGCTATACCCAGTAATTCTTGTCTGATCGTCACAAAATTTCATATGCAGGTTTTAGGTCATGTCTACATGAGAAGGTCCCTTTTGGTCGTGATCGGTCAACCGTTATGGCTGCCCGAGCCCAAAACCCGAAAACCATTAGCACAGTCTACAGGTCGTATTTATGAAGGGATTTCATTGCAACTTTGTAGAATGCCTCTGTATAATGCCTAGATGAGAACATCTCCGTTTGGGCATGATCTGTCAACCGTGATGGCTGCCCAAGCCCGAAACCCAAAAACTTTTAGCACAGTCTGCAGGTCATGTTTAATATGGACGGATTTCATTGTAACTTGATACGGTGACTCCGTATGATGTCAGCATGAGAATTTCCCCATTTGGGCATGATCTATCAACCGTGACAACTGCCCGAGCCCAAAACCCGAAAACCTTTAGCACAGTCTACAGGTCATATTTATGGAGGGATTTCATTGTAACTTGATAGGTTGACTTCATATAATTTCTACATGAGAAAGTCCCCTTTTGGACGTGATTGGGCAACTGTGACGGCTACAGGTGCCCGAAGCCCGAAAACCTTCAGCACAGTCTACAGGTCATATTTATGAAGGGATTTCATTGTAACTTTGTAGGATCAATCCACATGATGCCCAGATGAGAATGTCCCCTTTTGGTTGCGATCATTCAACCATGATGGCTGCCTGTGCCCGAAGCCAGAAAACCTTTAGCACAGTCTACATGTCATATTTATGAAGGGATTTCATTGTAATTTGATAGGTTGACTTCATATAATGTCTAGATGAGAACATCCCTTTTGGGCAACTGTGACGGCAACATGGGCCTGAAGCCCGAAAACCTTTAGCACAGTCTATAGGTCATATTTATGGAGGGATTTCATTGTAACTTGATAGGTTGACTTCATATAATGTCTAGATGAGAACGTCCCCTTTTGGGCAACTGTGATGGCAACAGAGGCCCGAAGCCCAAAAACCTTCAGAATATTCCACAGGCCAAAATTATAAAGGGATTTCATTGTAGCTTGGTAGGATGATTCCAAGTTTGTGGTTAAAAACCCAGACAAACACCACCACCCCCTACCCCCCCCCCCCCCCCCCCCCCCCCCCCCCCCCCCCCCCCCCCCAATTAGGCTTTTTTTTTCCTTTTTTTTCCAATATGCATTTTCAACTATTTATAGTCACTACATGTGGAACCTTTTTTTAAACTTACATATGCCCCCCACCCCAGGGGCCAATTAGGCACTTTTTTTTTTTCGTCAAAAATGCTGGTTTACAGTTTTTGGTTAAAAACCCAGACAAATACCACTGCCCCCCCCCCCCCCCCCCCACCCTCCCCCAAATTAGGTATTTTTTTTTTTTATTTCCTCCAATATGCATTTTGAACTATTTACAGTCACTACACACAGAACCTTTTTTTTCCTTTTGTCAAAAATGCTTTTTTACAGTTTTGATTAAAGTTTGTGGTTAAAAATCCAGACAGAAATTATCACCCCACCCCCCACTCCTCCCCCCCTCCCCCCACAATTAGGCATTTTTTTTTTCCTCGAATATGCATTTTGAACTATTTACAGTCACTACATGCAGATCCTTTTTTAAACTCGGGTATCACCCCCACCCAGAGGGGGGGGGGGGCAATTAGACACCTTTTTTTTCTTTCGTCAAAAATGCTTTTTTACAGTTTTGGTTAAAGTTTGTGGTTAAAAACCCAGACAAACACCACCCCCCAGGTAATAGGTCATGAGGTATGTTTTGAAGTAGAGAAATGAAAAAATAAAATTTGAATAGCAAATTTTGTATATCAGGAGTGCAGATATGGCAGATTCATTAGGTAAACTGTTAACAAAAAATGGCTCAGACTATTTTGCGTCTAAGCATTGCCATTCCTGGGAAATTCGGGCTGCATGCGTGACATCACTCTAGTTTGTATGAATGCTTAGTACCATTGGATACATCACATATAATACGGGTTTTTTTCTCGTACATAAATTATGCAAATTAGACTAACTTTGATGTATTTAGTGTTACTTTCAGCACTGTAAGTGGAAATGCCAATACGGCTCGGGCTAGAGGTCGTATTTATAAACCGATCTTTACGAAATTTCTTGGGTACCTTTGGTATCACCGTGGGACGAGAACGAGTGTTTTGGGGTGCAGTCCGAAATTCAAGATGGCCGGTGGCAGCCATTTTGTACAAAATTAGGTGCAATCAGATTTTTGCACAGAACTTCCATATGAAAGCGCTGATTTGAAAAATTTTGTGTGTGAATGTTTAGTACCATGGGATACATAACATATAATATGGGGTTTTTTCTCGTGCAGAAATTATGCAAATTAGATGAACTTTGATTTTTTCAGTGCTACTTACACACAGTAAGTACACAGGTCAATTCGGCTCGGGCTAGAGGCTGTATTTATCAACCGATCTTCACAAAACTTCTTGGGTACCTCTGTTATCACCTTGGATGAGAACGAGTGTTTCTGAGTGCGGTCCAAAATTCAAGATGGCTGCCAGTGGCCATTTTGTACCGAAATTAGGTCTAATCAGTTTTTTGTACACAACTTCTATATGGCTCAGGCTAGAGGCCGCATTTATGAACCGATCTTTACGAAGCTTCTTAGGTACCTTTGTTATCACTGTGGGATGAGAACAGGTGTTTCGGGGTGTGGTCCGAAATTCAAGCTGGCCACCAGCAGCCATTTTGTACCAAAATTAGTGCAATCAGTCTTTTGTACAGAACTTCTGTATGAAAGTTCTGATTTGAATAAATTTTTGTATGAATGTTTAGTAAAATGGAATGCATCACATACTGTACGGGTTTTTTTCTCGTGCAGAAATTATGCAAATTAGATGAACTTTGATTTATTTAGTGCTCCTTATACACTGTAAGTGCACATGTCAATACGGCTTGGGCTAGAGGCTGTATTTATCAACCGATCTTCATGAAACTTCTCGGGTACCTTTGTTATCACCTTGGGACGAGAACGAGTGTTTCTGACTGCGGTCCAAAATTCAAGATGGCTGCCAGTGGCCATTTTGTACCGAAATTAGGTCCAATCAGTTTTTTGTCACAACTTCTATACAGCTCGTATTTATGAACTGATTTTCACTAAACCTCTTGGGTACCTTTGTTTTCATCTTGGGACAGGAATGAGTGTGTTTTGGGGTGCCTTTGTTATCACAGTGCTATGAGAACAAATATTTGGGGGTTTAGTCCGACTCACTCTGGGACTCAAAGATTTCTTTCTAGTTTAGCATCTGACTGTCACCCACCTTTACAATACTTTACCTATACATTTGTTACAGGCTACGGTCAGTATTTATGTACAGACCGTTACAATACTTTATATGTACCTTTGTTATCAGGTCATTACCTAGATGTTTGTCATTGCTGTGTCACATACTATACATGTACATGTCTTGACAAGTTGAGCTACAGTGTCATTAACACTTTCATTCCCCTTTAAAATCAATTTTGAAGGGTTCAGAGTGGTTTTATGCAAAAAACAATTCAACCAACCCCCCATCCTCACCCTCTCCCCCTTCCACAGTCCTAATTGAATTAGAATAGCCAGATTAATATGCAGATGCCGAGTGTGACCTTTAATCTGTCTTCAACCAACTTTCTAAGGTGAGCGATTAAGGCCCCTTGTTCTGTCCCTGCTCAAAAAACCTCAGGTGTTCCAATCTAAACTTAATTGCATAGTGCACAACGTCATTTCGCTAAGATTTTCTCTCATCTATCCTGACAACAGGTATAAAAAATTGTTATTAGACATTTCCTGATATCCTGTAAGGTAGCGTATAATAAATCTATATACTAGATGAGGACTTGCATAATTCCTTATATTCAGTTGCATGTAAAATACCATTCCGTAAAAAGAGTTTTGAAAAGGATCTGTGTGAAGAAATCTAAATATGCTAAAAGCTTGTTATTTTCTCTATTGTATTTGAATAGAGAAGTTTGTGTTCTATTTTTCAGATTAATTCAGGATCATGAAATAGACTTAGTGGTTAATTTGCCTAATCATCATACAAAGTATATCAAAGACAACTACCTGATTCGTCGATCAGCTATTGACAGCGCTGTACCTCTAATTACCAACATGGAAGTATGTTCTTTTCTTATATTAGACAGATATTGTTAGACTCTTCTGACTGAAAGACTTAATTTATATCTTGAAGGTGTGGGGCATGAAGCAAGGGCTTAAAATTCATGCGAGAATTTCAATTGATTCTCGCAAATGATTCTCACAAGAGACACCTATGCTCTTCCCCTGAAATGGATCGCCGAGTGCAGCCTGGCAGTTTGTGGATAATGGGATGACTTATGCTGCCTATTAAATACATTTTAAAGAAGGAAAGAACTCCAACAAGTCATCGCAGCCTTTCAGCTTCTGTTCAAAAAGCCTAGCCATTGGTACGTGTGGTCTGGAGGGTAGCAGAAGCTTCTTCTTTAAGGTTCTATTAGATTTCTTTTATTTATTTACTCTATTGTGGTTAAACAACATGTTCGACAGCCAGGGCTACCTCATGTAGGAGATTTTTGTAAGAATAGCTATAAGAAATGTACATATAACTGACACATATACACCACTTGCGTTTCTCAGTGTGGTAATGGTGTACCAAAATATTAATATTTTTATACTGTAACCAATGACCCAGACTTAGCTGGTGCTAACACTAAAATATTCAGGGCCAAACACAAATTTTGCCCCCCCCCCCCAATCCCCAAAATTTGCATCCAAATCAAAAAATCTAATGTCCTATATGTCTAGTGTCTTTCCATACTTTTGCCCACTGCGCATGCACAGTGTCAAGGAAGTACCGAAATTAGCGCCAAATCCTTATTCTTTGTTTGGCCCTTCTGTCAGTAACATCTCACTGACTTCTGTGGTTATAATCTCAGTTAAAATGATGCCAGACACATAATCATGGTGGATCCAAGGATGAAATAAGAGAATGAGAGGAAGAAACAGTGGATGGATGTGTTCAGGGCTGCAACTTATAATTTTTATGTAAAATTATTTCATGTTCCCTAATTTCGGGGCATGGGCCTGATTTTTTCATTCATGCTATGAAATCTCCACTGTTTAAGTGTTTCCTCTCCCCTTTCCTTTGAAACCCCCTTGCTAATCTCCCATGCTTTTGGAATAATTTTTGAAATTTTTTTATTGAAATTTCTTGGGAGTTTAGCTTAGTTACAGAATGTTTATTCTGTTATCCCCATGGTTACCTCCTCACCCTTGGGGTGTTTAGGTGTTTTGGTCATGCATCTACTATCTGATGTCCGTTTTTTATTGACTTTTGTTCACGTTGACAACGGTTACTTTCTGTTAGTGATTGCTTGTCTTCTGTAAGGTTTATTATGTAGTCAGATACATTAATATTATCCATAAGTGTAACATTAATTTTTACAATTGTTTTAAAATTTTTGTCCACACTTAGGCTTTTTGGGGATCCATTTGGGCTCATCGTTCCCTTTGGGAACTTGGGCTCATGTCAAATTTTTTTTTTTTTTCGAAAATTTTCTTTTGAATTATTTTTCGAAATTTTGATATGGATTGTATTATTATTATGTATCTTTGTATTTTTGAGGGATAGTGCGAGTACTACAGCTGTATAATATTTTTAATTATGAAAGAATATTGTCCAAATTGTAAATCGAGGAAGTCTTCCTCGGATTCTCATGCTCATTGTATTTGCTGTAGTCACTGTACTCGCGCTAATTCTTGTATGGTTTGTGCCAGTTGGGATGACAAACGTTGGAGACGTGTGTCACGGTACATTGTTAGTGGTGAGAGGTCGATGCCCGTCCTCTCACCACAAGGTCACTGTAGTTTTTCAGTCTCTTTTTCAGAGGAACAAGAACAGGGTTATGTTTCCGAGATGTCTTCCGGAAGTGTGCTGCCGTCGTCGCAAATCAATGAAGAGCTAGCAGCAAAAGTGCTCAATGAAATCAGACAAGTGCCTAGGTCCCAAAAGGGATTTATAGTCTTGTCACCAGCTAGCTCGACCGGTGGATCTATCACTCATCATGTGGGTGATGTCATGCCGGGTATGTCCGTTGCGGTCCAGGAGAGGAAAAAGGGTGTTGCAAGCACTATAATCTCGGATCATGCACACCCCACGACGACGGATCGGAGAATGGATCAGAGGAAGCCAATCAGTCCGGTAGCAAGCTCGTTCAGGTTTACCCACACCACGAGCGAGAGAGGCCCCTCTTACAACAACATCTGGGGCCAGATGTTGTTGTGCATAACGTTCGTCAGTCGGAGCATACGTCCACTCCTCCCGCTCGGACGCTCCGTCGCATAGACAGTCGGCTAGTCTATTGGCTTCCTCTTCTGCACGCCAGCACACATGACCGCACCTTGGCTTTGATACCTCATATATCCAGCCTGCTTCGCCAACAAAGGATTCCATGTCGTCTAGGTCACTCCATCCAGTAGCCAAGGACACGAGGCCTCACCAGTCGGGACGTACGCATAAAAGGATTATGCAGGATATACCGTCCCAGGAGACGTAAGACCGCAGCTCCACAGGCCTCCGTGACGGACTTGCTATCACAGATAGCGGAACTCATCGCAGCGTCCCAGCAATCTTCGGAAACGGTTTCAGATCAGGAACTGTCGGAGGAAGCTGGGTCGGTCCGTTCCTCTGCAGTGTCTGACAGAGACGACCGAGATTCGCATCTGGTCCAGTCGGATGGTGAAAGGGAAACTGCAGAGCTGGATTTTTCCCTTCTGGAACAGCATAAGGTGGCGGTGGATTTTATCCGTCAACACCTTTCAGAGGTTGTTCCAGAGGGCTGCGATACCGGATAAGAGACTGATAGCGTCACTGGATACAGACTTTTTCGGCCGAGCTAAGGATGATGTTCCTGAGTATCCAGTCCAGTCCAGCAATGTCTCACGGACGTTTGAATTGCTGAATGACGCTATTTTCAAGTTAGCCTCTAAGACAGGCAGAACCAGTTTCTTATCGCAACATGCTGTACATCTGCCATTCATCAAGAATAGGAATAAATTTGCTACGGCAGGAAAGGGTGTGCCAAGAGTTCCTCTGCGTTTAGACGTCCAGGCCAAAGACTTGGAATTGTCATTGCCGGCGTATATGTCGATTCTCTCCAATACGTTGGAGACGACAATCTCATCTAATAGAGCCAGTTTAGACGCATTAGCAAACGCAGATCACCTTACCAGAGCGTTAGCGCAACGTCTCTATGGTAAAGAATTCCAGGATGTTCAAATTTCCTTGAGAGTTCTTTCTAGGGCAATCGCATTTTCCACATATAACTCCGCCCTTTCAGTGGCAAATTTGGAGTTAGTCAGACGTGATGCTGCCCTGGCTTCATCCACTAGGGTGGATTCTAAGGTGAAAAACTCTCTTCGAGTCGCTCCGGTTTCAGGAGAATTTCTCTTTGATGGTAAGCCTTCATTAATCTATGATCAGATTACCAAGAAAGCTTCAGATTCTCTGCTCTTTAAGTCTGTTTCTAAGAAGCCGGACTCAGCAGAGAGGAGTAAGTCAAGAGCTTCTGGAGCGAGTACGTCCAAAGGAAGCTCCTGTAGAGGATCTAAAAAATCCTCCAGCTCTTACTCCAGAGACCGTCAGAGTAGCGACTCAGGTAGGGGACGAAATGCTGGACGAGACAACCGGTCAGATGCCCCTAGGTTGACTGGTTGAGGCTCTGGACAGGGAGGACGTAGTTTCTCTTCCCACAAGCCTCGCAGGTCCAGGAGGTGAAGGTCAGGACCTCTATTGTGCTCCAGTGGGCGGAAGGCTGTCAAGATTTTTGACCAATTGGTTGTCAATTACGGACGGTCGATGGGTACAGGAGGTTATTTCGGAAGGTCTAAAACTGTCCTTCAAGGAAAAACCTCTGTTAACACAAAGTCCACGATGGACTCAGCTTCCGTCCAACCTTCAGAAAAGAGATTCGCTTCTATCAGAAGTGCAATCTCTTCTAGAGAAGAATGCAATAGAGGTAGTAGAAAACCAGGAATCTCCTGGTTTTTACAGTCACCTGTTCCTGGTACCAAAACCAGACGGCTCGTTCCATCCAGTTATAGATCTCAGCTGGATAAACAAGCTGATCGTGGCTCCGAAGTTTTATATGGAGACCATTCGATCAATGAGAGTGAGTATTCGAGTGAACGATTATGCTGCAAGCATAGATCTCAAGGATGCGTACTTTCATGTCATGGTACATCCGACGTTCCATAAAGTACCTTCCCGTCGCTGTCCTAGGAGTCATTTATCAGTTCCGAGCAATGTGCTTAGGACTCAATCTAGCGCCCTGGGCTTTCACTCGAATAATGAACTCAGTAATGACTCATTTCCGAGCTCATTCGTCTGCGGTAACGTCGGCCTACTTGGACGACATTCTTCAGAGATACGGCGACAGATTAACTCTTCAGAACGATGTTCAGAGTCTGCTTCAATTGCTCCGATGTCTTGGTTTCATCGTAAACGAAAAGAAGTAGGATCTAGTTCCGTCCAAGTCGTTCATTCACTTGGGAATGAGCTTCGAGACGCACAACAATCTGGTTCATCTTCCGTTACCCAGAGCGAAATTAGTCAGTTGTTATGCTCGATTTTGTCTACAATCAGACGTAGTAACAGCGAGAGAATTCATGCAACTGATGGGTTTGTGCCGAGCCGCCGCAGACCTTATTCCAATGGGGTACTTACGCACACGTCAACTTCAGATATTTTTCATTCAAACTTGGAGTGTGAAGATTCATTCGCTCGAAACGAACATCGTCTTATCGAACCAAGTAAAACAAGAGATTCAGACTTGGGCAGATATTCAGTGGTTGACTCAGGGAGTTCCACTGCAACTGCTGGATCCGATTTTTAGCTCACCTGACTTTCAGTCAGGAGAGCTATAGTGATCACTCACCGTCCGTCGTCCGTGAACATGGTGTTTGCGTCTTCTCCTCCCAAACCGCTGAACCAATTTAATTGATATTTGAGATAATAGTTTGTTATGACATCGCAATTTGATTTTGTTCAAATCAAGTTGCCTCGCCCGTGGGTAGGGCCACACCCAAAAAGTGTGCTGAAATCTTAAAAAATCTTCTTCTCATGAACCAGCAATAGCAGAGACTTGATATTTGGTGTGCAGCTTCCTTTTGAGGTGTAGACTCAGATTTGTTCAAGAGAAGTTTGTGGGGCTATACTTGGCATCGTTATGGGAGGGGCAAAATTTTTGGCCCCGCCCAAAATTTTCTATTTTCCAAACCGAGAGGCTGATTTGAACCAAATTTTATGTGAGGGCTTATTGGGTCATAAGTACCTAATGTATGCTGATTTTTTTTCCCGTAGCCCCATGGGAACCGCAGGAGCTAGGGGGGTGAGACTCAAGTTTGTTCAAGCCATGTCCCTAGGTCCATATTTGGGCTCACTGTGGGAGCTTGAATTGTAACTTTGTTCGAAATGAGGAATTTTCTTAAAAAATCTTCTTCTTCAGATCCAGCAGTCGGAATGGTTTGATATGTGGTGAGTAGCATCCTTGGGGGGGAGGGGGGATTCAAGTGTGTTAAAGCCAAGTCCATGGGTCCATATTTGGGCTCCCTGTGGGAGCCCAAATTATAACTTAGTCAATATGAGGAATTTTTCTTTAAAAATCTTCTTCTTCAGATTCAGCAGTTGGAATGTTTTGATATTTGGCATGGTGCAACCTTAGGGGGCTGAGAATCAAGTTTGTTCAAGCCAAGTCCCTTGGTTCATATTTGGGCTCACTATGGGAGCCTGAATGACAACTTAGTTCAAAATGAGGAATTTTCTTTAAAAATCTTCAGATCCAGCAGATGAATGCTTTTGATATTTTTTATGCAGCATCCTTAGGGGGGTAAGATTCAAGTTTGTTCAAGCCATGTCCCTAGGTCCATATTTGGGCTGATTGTGGGAGCTCGAATTGTAACTTGGTTCAAAATGAGGAATTTTCTTTAAAAATCTTCTTCTTCAGATCCAGCAGTCGGAATGTTTTGATATTTGGTGTGCAGAATCCTTAGGGGTGTGAGATTCAGGTTTGTTAAAGCCAAGTCCCTGGGTTCATATATGGGCTCCCTGTGGGAGCCCGAATTATGACTTAGTTCAATATGAGGAATATTCTTTAAAAATCTTTTTTTAGATCCACTGGTCAGAATATTTGGATATTTGGTTTCAGCTTTTCTTAGGAGGAGCAGATGCAACTTGTGGAAATCAATTCTCTGGGTTGATATTTAGGCTACCATGTCAGGTGAGCGCCCTCAGGCCCCCTGGGGCCTCTTGTTATGATTATGACAGATGCGAGTCAAACAGGTTGGGGCGCGACAATGAGCCCAACAGATTCGAGGTGCCCGGGTCTTTGAATCCGCAGTTCCTGAACAAGCACATAAACATCAAGGAGATGATGTCAATTTGGCTTGCGCTACGTCATTGGATGAACATAATTCAGAATTCACATGTTCAAATACTGTCCGACAATTCGACAGTAATAGCGTACATTCGGAACCAGGGAGGCACTTGTTCCATTCCGTTATTCAACTTAACGGAAGGAATCCTTCTGTTTGTTCTACAGCATCATGTTCTTCTGTCGGTCCGTCATATTCTGGGTCGTCTGAACATTCTAGCGGACTCGCTTTCTCGAAAAGGTCGCATGTTGCCGTCAGAATGGACTCTCAACAAGCGAGTATTCAATCAGATCTACTACCAATGGGATCGTCCAATGATAGACTTGTTTGCGATGCATCTCAACAATCAGTTGCAGACGTATATGTCGCCATGCCCAGATCCTCGAGCTTTCACAGTAGACGCTCTCTCGATCTCTTGGGACGGAATGATAGGATACACGTATCCTCCAGCTCCGTTGATTCAACAGATATTGCTAAAAATCAAGCAATCTCACTGCAAGATTCTGTTCGTAGCATCTCTGTCACCCCAGAGACCATGGATAAATCTACTCGGGTGTCTGTTATGGGACATTCCTTGGAAGCTTCCTCCATGGGAGGACCTTCTTACACACACTACATCACAACCCGCAAGGTCTCAACCTTCACATATTTCTGTTGTGCAGTCTTTCTTGCACGGCAAGCAATTTACAGGACGAGCAGTGGACACAATTTCTAACTGTAGGAGGGCCTCCTCTTCGCTAAATTATGCAGCAAAGTGGAAGTTTTTCTCTCGTTGGTGTAGGGATCATTCAATTGATATTTATGATCCCTCCATTGCAGACATGGCTAATTTTTTTGTCTACTTGTTTGACGAGATCAAACTGCAGCCAGTAACTATTAAGGGTTATAGGTCTATGCTATCGGATACATATGCTCATCATGATAGCTTACAAATTGGATCTAATGTCTCTTTATCAAAATTAGTTAAAAACTTTTCGATAAATAGACCTAGAACCCTTAGGTTAATTCCTAATTGGAATTTAGCTTGGGTTCTTCTGAAGCTCAAAAAAGCTCCTTTTGAACCCCTTAACACGGTAGACTTCAAATACTTATCTTGTAAGACAGCTTTTCTCTTAGCCTTCGCTTCCGCTAGAAGAGTGAGCGAGCTTCATGCTCTATCTGTTGATGATTCTCACTATCGTAGTGTTGGTAATACTATTACTTTAACTACCAATGTGGGATTTTTGGCTAAGAATCAGGCTCCTAATAAGTACCCTGAACCTATTATTATTGGGGCTTTTCCATCCTCAGATGGCCATAGGCCTTTGCTGTGTCCCATTAGAGCTATGCGTATTTACAAACACAGATCTAAGTTTATCAGAAAGGGACAAAAACGTTTCTTTCTGTCTCTGCTTCCTAATAGAAAGGACATTACGGTCCATTCTATTTCTAGGTGTATTCAGTTGGCTATTCGTACTGCTTATGAAAGTTTATCTTCAACTCGGCAGTCCATGCTTAAGATTTCAGCACACGAAGTTAGAGCGCTGTCTACATCTTGGGCTTATTCTAATAGTATTGCTATTATGGATCTGATGAAGGCTGCATACTGGTCTCAGCCTTCTACGTTCACTAATTTTTACCTTAGAAATATTGAGTCTATTTCTGGCGACCTTAGATGTTTAGGTCCGTTATCTGTTGCTCAGAATGTCGTCCACTCAACGGTTGCAACTATAGTTATGTAGGCTTTCTGTTCCAGCAGTAACTCTGTCCTGCTGCCCTCTTCGTTTTGTGGTGATTGACCCTGAGCAAGGGGAAGGGGGAGGGGTGGGGGGGGGGTGTTCCCTTATATCACCGGCTTTATAGTGAAAAGCTAGGGAATACCTCCTCCTGAGTCAGTAATTCTGAGTCGGTGCTGGGATGGTTTTCAAGTGTAAAGCTAATGTTTATCTCATTTATGTAATTTTTTTAAAGTGTAGCTCGGTGTGAAGCATTTGTATATGTCACGTGTCATACAAGCGTTAATATACAATCCTCGGACACTTTTAAATGAGTATAAAGAGTCTCATTCTCTGGACTATCTTTATTTATTGGCTTTCCTTTACGAAATTAGTATAATGGGTTATACTAATTAATATGTTAATAGAGATCATTGATGTTACCGTGCTCAATTACGGGCTGGTAATGTGTCTTTCTTATTTTTAATAAACAAGAAAGATATATGTAAATCCTGTTTCTCCTTGAGGGGATAATTCTTTATATGTAATTGAGCCTATTGGATTTTCCTTTATGTCCTAGGCCCGCCAGCCTTTTTTTCTATTCAGCTAAGTCTGGGTCATTGATTACAGTGTAAAAATATGAAAAAATTTATAGTAATTTATATATTTTTTATACTTACCTATGACCCAGACGGGGATGGCCCTCCCATGAGTTGGGAACTCATATCTCCCCGCTGATTATATAACATTTACCAGGAACGGGTTGTAAGAATGAGGATTTGGCACCAATTTTGGTTCTTCCTTGACACTGCGCATGCGCAGTGGGCTAAAGTATGGAGGACCATATAGGACATTAGATTTCTATTCCCCCGAAAAAAAATTCGGGGGAATCTAGCCATGACGTCGTCCGTCTGTCTGTCTGTCCGTCCGGGCATAGACGGAATTCGTGTCCGCTCCATAACTTCTTACAGCCTTCAAGGATATTAATGATACTTGGTATTATTATTGCCCACAACCAGAGGGTGTGTCGCGAATAAGGTTGGAATGGCTATCAAGGCTTTTTTCGGGGGAATCAGCCACCCTTTGGTGGCCATCCTCTAGTTTGATTTGGATGCAAATGTTTGGGATTGGGGGGGCAAAATTTGTGTTTGGCCCTGCATATTTTAGTGTTAGCACCAGCTAAGTCTGGGTCATTGGTAAGTATAAAAAATATATAAATTACTATAAATTTTTTCATATTCTTTGTAAGTCTGCCATATTTATGAGAAATCATGTTTACAATTCTGTTCTTTTTTTTGTTTACAAACAATGGATATCTGAATAAAAAATATGAAAACTCCAAAAAACAAAAATTTTGTTTCTCACAAAATGTTCATTTAATTCTTGTCCTAGGTTCTAAAAGAGTCCTTATAGACCTGAGGAATTAATCTTATTTGTTGTTGCCTTGCAATAAGATAACACGTCGACATAGTGGCAATGTCTAGTGAAGTCTTGGCTGCCTATACAGGCAGCCAAGACTTCACTAGAAATCATTACCAAGGTACTGCGCGATTGTAACAGGCAGCCAAAACTTCACTAGAAATCATTACCAAGGTACTGCAAGATTGTAACTTCCATCAGCAAGGCAACCACAAACCTGTATGTTGGAACATGAGTTCTACATGTACATACAAAACAAGAATCTCACAAAATTTGGAACTAGTCAGTTCCTTAGGTGTTAAACTGTAGTAAATATGGGGATTGATTTTATGAGGGATTATAAACTGGTTGCACTCGCAAGGATAAGGGTATAACAGTATTCACAGATTCTAATTGAGAACTGAAAATTGATTCGTGCCGCAGGAGTTCATGAGATTCAAAACTGATTCTCGCTAATATAGACAACTGGAAGCTACGAAATTTGTGTGATAATGAATGTTGTGGATAACTTGCTGATATCCAGAATATTTTTATGCAACAATCAATGGCCCAGACTAGCTGGTGCTAACGCAAAAATTAATCCAGGGCCAGACACAAATTTTGCCCCCAATCCCCAAAATTTGCATGCAAAACCGAAAAAATTCAAGTCCTATCTGGTCCTCCATACTTTTGAGATCTGCGCATGTGCAGTATCCAGGAAGGAACCAAAATTGGCGCCAACCATCATTCTTTGTTTGACCCTAAATTCAGCAACATTCAACTGACATCTGTGCTTTTAAATCTCATTTTTGAGGATGCCAAACACAAATCAATGGTAAAATTGGTGGATCCAAGGACGTAAATGGATGATGGAAGTGAACTACGGTGGTTAGGAATGTTCAGGGCTGTAACTTTATAATTTTTATCAAAATTATTTCATGTTTCCCAATTTCAGGACATGTGCCTGACGTCATCATTCTTGCTAATGAATTATCCACTATTTGTTAAGTGTTCCTTCCCTATCCTTCCTTGAAGCCCTCCTGTTAAACTCCCAAGCTTTTTGGCTTATTTTTATCAAAATGTTTTCTTAAATTTCTTGGGAGTTTAACATGTATTACAGAATGTTTATTCTGTTTATCCCCATGGTTACATCCTCACCCGAGGGGTGTTGGGTCGTTTGGTCATGCATCTTCTATCCGATGTATCGTTTTTTCTTCATTTGAAGATCTTGCTTTACATCTGGTAGCTTTAAAATCTGTTACTGACTTTGGGCCTTCTGGTTCTGTGCCTGATGTCTTGTTTCCGTTTTTTTCCTTGACGTTCTTTACATTGGCAATGTCCTTAAATACATGTAGTATTTTGTTATTATTACTGTAGGATTGTTGTAAGATACATGTTTTAATATTCCGGTAGTGTAGCAATAATTTTGGGAATTTTGTCCACACTTAGGTTTTATTGGATACTCTTGGGCTCTTCATGTTCTCTTTGGGAACTTTTTGTCAAAAGTTTTTCAAAAATTTGTTTGAATTTAATTTTTAGATTTTAATTTTGATTGTTGATTATTATGTATCTTTATCATATATTTATTGTGGAGTCTGTGGGAGTTTGATCAACTTAGTTTTGATTAATCATGAATGCTTATTGCTCAAAATGCAAGCCGAGGAAGTCTTCCTCAGATTTACATGTGTGGTGCCTTGCCTGTAGTCGAAGTACTCCTACGAATTCTTGTCCTACATGTGTTGATTGGGATGACAGATGTTAGCGGTGAGAGGCCAATGCCGGTACTCTCGCCGCAGGGTCATTCAAGTTTTTCAGTTTCTTTTTCAGAGGAACAAGAACATGGTGATGGTAATGTGACGCCTACCAAAAGTGTGCTACCGAAATCGCGCTCTGATGAGCAAACAGAGCTAGCTTGCTAAGGTGCTCTTGAATATTATGCAAGGGATAAAGCCACTGGGCAGTGGTTTTAATACTTTGCCAGCAGCTAGCTCGACCTGTGAAGCGGTTACTCTGTCCATGGGAGACGTGACACCGGGTGTGTCCGTTACGGTTGAAGGAAGTGTAGTGGGTAGAGCAAGCACCTTAAAATCAAAACCAGCTCACCCAGTGACGACGGAACTAAGGAAGAAGCCAGCAAGTTTTTTGTCAGGAGGCTCGGCAGTCTGAAAAGGCCGCGAGCGGGAGAGGTCTCTCTCTAACCCAGCAACATCTGGGGCCAGATGTTGTTATGAAAAACTTGCGCGGGCCGGAGCATATGTCCACACCTGCTGCTTGGGACGGGTTCTTCCGCTGCGATCATAACGTACACACGACCGCATCTTAGCTACCCGATTTCGGATATCCAGCCTGCTGCCGAAAGAAGGGACCACTCTTCGCCTGTGAAATTGGACCATCCGGTAGCTAAAGACATGAGGCCTCCATCATCAGGACGTTTGGCGAGGAGATCCATCTGCGGAACGCTGTCGCAGGAGCAGCAAGCAGCTAAGAAACAGAAAACTGCTGCTCCTCAGGCCTTGATGACGGACTTGCTGTCGCAGATTGTGCAGCTGATCGCAGCATCCCAGCAAGTGCAGGAGCAACCTCCCTCAGACTCAGAACCTGAGCTGTCAGGCGGTGCTGGGTCGGTCCAGTTGTCTGTTCATGCAGATGTAATGGACCGAGAATCGCAACTGATTCACTCGGATTGTGAAAGGACGAGGATTACCCTTCCCTTTCGGAACAACTCATGGTTGCGATGGATTTCATCCATCAAAACTACCCTGAATTTGTTCCACCGAATCAGCATGCTGTGACAAAAGAGAAAGCGCTGGCATCTCTAGATGCAGGCTTTATATGGAGGAAGGAAGAAGTTCTTTCTTTCCCGGTTCAGTCTGGGCAGGTGTCGCAGGCCTTCGGCCATGTAGACAACACCATATTTAACCTCTCGAGTGTGAGGAAAAAAGGCAGTTTCTTGTCAACATCTTCCATAAATAAACCTTTCCTTAGACCACATTCATTTAAAACGGTTGGAGAAGATGTACAGAGAGCCCCACTGCATTTGGATGAGCAGGTCAGGGATTTAGATATATCCTTACCTGCATCATTCAGAATTCACTCAGATGTAATGGAAACTGCAATTTCAGCAAATAGAGCAAATTTGGATGCAATGTCCTACGCAGATCACCTTACTTGAGCTATGGCGCAACGTTTCAACGGGAAGGAATTTGAGGGCGTGTGTACCTCTCTTAGAGTTCTTTCCAGGGCAATCATATATACCACGTATAACTCTGCCCTGACAGTGGCTAATCTGGAGTTAATTGGACGTGATGCTGCCCTTGCATCATCATCACTTATAAATGACAAGGTGAAAAGCTCTCTCTGGATCACTCTAGTCTCCGGACATACTATCTTTGACGACAAGCTTTCATTAGTATACGAACAAGTTACTAAGAAAGTGTCCAGTCCTCTGCCATTGAATTTGGCGTCTCAACAACCCGCTTCAGCAGACCAGAGTAAAAGAGACGTTCCAAATCAAAATCATCAAAAGGGAACTCCTTGCGAGGCATAGATCTAAAGGACGCTTACTTTCATGCCTTTGGTACATCCGGCATTCAGAAAGTACCTGCGGTTCGCCGTACAAGGGAAGGTTTATCAGTTCAGAGCAATGTGCTTTGGTCTGAACCTGTCTCCCTGGGCATTCACTTGAATAATGAACTCGGTAATGTCATACTTCCGAGCTCATTCGTCTGCGGTAACGTCAGCTTACTTGGAAGACATTCTGCAGAGATACGGCAACAAAATTATACTTCATAACGATGTTCAGAGTCTGCTTCTATTACTCCGACGTCTCGGTTTCGTCGTAAATGAGAAAAAGTCAGATCTAGCTCCATCCAAGTCGTTACTCACTTGGGAATGAGCTTCGAGACTCACAACAATCTGATTTGTCTGCCGTTACCCAGACCAAAATTAGTCTGTTATGCTCGCTTTTGTCCACGCTCAGATGCATTAACAGCGTGGGAATTCTTGCAACTGATGGGGTTTTGCGGAGTGGCTACGGATCTTATTCCGATGGGCTGCCTGCACACACATCCCCTCCAGATATTCTTTACTCAGACGTGAAGACACATTCGCTCGAAACCAGTTTTGTTTTAACTGACCTAGTAAAACAAAAGGTTCAGATTTGGGCAGACCTTAAGTGGTTACCTCAGGAGTTCCACTGCAACTGCCTGATCCGGCTTTCACGATTATGACGGATGCGAGTCAGACGGGCTGGGGCGCGACCCTAAGTCCCGCAGACATGAAGTGTAAGGGTCTTTGTGATTCTCGGCTCCTAGAGAAGCACATAAACACCAAAGAGATGATGTCAATATGGCTAGCACTTCAACATTGGAATCGGCTAATAGCGAGTTTCCACGTTCAAATTCTGTTGGACAATTCGACAGTAGTTGCTTACATCAGGAACCAAGGTGGCACTCATTCGATTCTGTTATACGAATTAACGGAGAGGATTCTCCTATACGTCATGAATCATGGCGTTCGTCTCTCTGTCCGTCATATACCGAATGTATTAGCAGACTCTTGGAAAGGTCGCCTGTTACCATCAGAATGGACTCTCAACAAGCGAATATTCAGACAGGTTTGCTACCAGTGGAATCGTCCCATGATAGATCTTTTTGTGACACACCTGAACAATTAGTTACTGGCATTCGTGTCCCCATGTCCAGATCATCGAGCATATGCAGTAGACGCTCTGTTGATCTCATGGGACGGAATGATAGGATATGCATATCCTCCAACTCCATTGATTCAGCAGATTCTGTTAAAGATCAAACAGTCTCTTCGCAAAATTCTACTAGTAGCACCTCTGTCATCACAGAAACCTTGGATCAATCTTCTCAGGTGTCTGTTATGGGACGATCCCCAGAAGCTTCCTCCACGAGAGGACCTTCTTTATCAGGGGAAGTCCCACACACTGCATCACAACCCGGAAGGTATCAACCTTCACGTATTTCCGTTGTGAAGTCCTTCCTGCACAGAAAACATTTTACAGGATGAGCAGTGGACGCAATTTCTAACTGCAGGAGGTCCTCCTCTTTGTTGAACCACACAGCGAAGTGGAGGGTTTTCTTCCGTTGGTGTAAGGGTCAGTCGATAAATGTATACGATCCATCCATACCAAATATTGCTGATTTCTTGGTCTACTTGTTTCACGAACCCAAACTGCAGCCTGTCACTATTAAGGGCTATAGGTCTGTGTTATCAGATACTTACGCTCATCATGATAACTTAGCTATTGGATCAAATACTTCATTATCCAAGCTAGTTAGAAATTTCTCTATCAATAGACATAGAACCCTCAGATTGATTCCTAAGTGGAATTTGGCTTGGGTTCTGTTGAAGCTCAAAGAAGCTCCTTTTGAGCTGTTGGATGTCGTAGAGTTCAAATTCTTGACCTATAAAACAGCGGTTCTCTTAGCCTTTGCATCTGCTAGAAGAGTATGTGAACTTCATGCCTCATCTGTTGATGAATCTCACTAACATAGTTTGGGTAATAGTATTACCCTCACTACAGAAGTGGAATTTTTGGCTAAGAATCAGATTCCAGACAAGCGGCCGGAGCCTATTATCATTAAGGCTCTACCGTCCTCCGATAACTGTAGACCTTTGCTGTGTCCAGTCAGGGCTATGCGCATTTATAAACGTCGATCTGATTTTGTTAGAAAAGGAAGAAAACATTTCTTTCTTTCATTGATTCCTTACAAAAAGGATATTTCTGTTCATTCTGTCGCTAGATGGATTCAGTTGGCAATACGCATTGCCTATGAAAATTTATCTTCGGATCAACATTCTGTTAATAAGATATCAGCATACGGGTTTAGAGCACTGTCCACTTCTTGGGATTATTCCAACAGTGTAGCCATTACTGATCTCATGAAAGCTGCGTACTGGACATGGCCCTCTTCATTTACCAAGTTTTACTGGAGAAATTTAGAGTCCATCTCTGGTGACCTTAGATATTTGGGTCCTGTTTCTGTTGCTAAGAATGTCGTCCATTAATGGTTACGTCTATAGGTATTTAGGCTGTCCGCTCCAGCATTGACATTGTTCCGCTGCCCTCTTCATTCTGAGGATATTTACCTCAGAACAAGGGGAAGGGAGGGGGGATGGTTTTTTCCCTGGCTTTGTAGTGAAAAGCAAGGGAGGACCTCCTCCTGTGTCAGTAGTCCTGAGTCGGTGCTGAGATGGTTTTAATGTGTAGCTCGGTATGAAGTAATAACTATGTCTCATTTATGTACGTTTTTTAAAGTGTAGCTCGCTGTGAAGCATTTGTATTTGTCACGTGTCATACAGGTGTTAATATACAATCCTCAGACACTTTTAAATGAGTATAAAGAGTCTATTTCTCTGGACTATCTTTATATATTGGTTTTCCTTCACCGAATTAGCATAATGGGTTATGCTGGCATTAAATGGAGAATTATATATTATGTAATACTCAATTACATTGTTGGTGTTATGCCTTTCTCGTAAAGGAGAAAGACATATATAATTCCTATCTTCTCCTGTGGGAGCTATCCTTTACTGAAGTAATTGAGAGATTGGATTTTCCTTTAAGTCCTAGGCCCTCCAGCCTTTTTACAATTCAGCTAGTAGTCTTTGCCATTGGTTGTTGTATAAAAATATGATAAATTTTAAGTAATTGGTATATTTTTTATACTTACCAATGGCCCAGATGGGTATGGCCTTCCCATGAGTGGGCACTCATACCTCCCCGCTGTTTATAACATTTAACAGGCAACCTGTAGAAAGAATGATGGTTGGCACCAATTTCGGTTCCTTCCTGGATACTGCGCATGTGCAGATCTCAAAAGTATGGAGGACCAGATAGGACTTGAATTTTTTCGGTTTTGCATGCAAATTTTGGTGGGCAAAATTTGTGTTTGGCCCTGGATTAATTTTTGAGTGAGCACCAGCTAGTCTGGGCCATTGGTAAGTATAAAAAATATACAAATTACTTAAAATTTATCATTAATCCTGTTTCTATAGACAAAATTCATCTGAATTTGTAGCGGTTGGTCCCATATCATGTCAAGTGGATTACTCTTATCATTATGTATGAAACTGTATAGATTTGGACTTTAAATGATTTTGAATTTCTAATGTGGGGTTTATTTCCTGAACTGATGAAGAAAAACCCTTAGTTGGTAGAGGGCTGGAAGCCCATATTTAGGCTTTATTCTGCCATGCAGGTACTGCAACCTGGAGGCTTCATATTATGTGGTGTGCTTCTTATTTAAGTGAAATTATTTAGTCTGTATGGATTTGCCATGTCGCGCCATGTTGGCGCTCTCCCATAAATTGTAACAAGGCCGAGATATGTGAACAAATTTTTATAATCCAAAAATAATTTAGCACTCTACCAGTTAACCAGCCCAAATAGTATAAGTCATTTCACTGTGATTGGAAACCCTGTGCCATAGGCTTTTTTTAATATCATCAATTGGGAGCTGTTAATCATCAAAGGTTTTTATTTGATTTTGACAAAATTTATGGTCTGAAAACACGAATGTTAACATACAATCAAGAAGAGGTCCTGTTGAGAATAGTCAAATGATATTGGTAGTGGTTTCATGAAAGTCTTGACTACCTCTAGATGAAGCCAATACTAGGCTAGAAATTTCTGCTAACTCACAAGACTGACAAGGTTTTTGTGTGACAGAAAGTCTGAAAAATTACCCAGACATTTAACCCTTAAGGGCCTAATTCTGACTTTTTAATGTAAAGGAACAGGTGCCCCAACATGCATTGTCTGGGTAAACTCAAATCTTGTTTTCTAAATACCTTGTCCGTTGTTCCTAGAAACAACTGCAAAGCCACAGGAGGTAGACTTTCAAAGTATAGCAAAAATGTATAAAAATCTCCAAGCCCTAAATCGTTGAAAAGATTTATTGTTCGAATGCAGAACTTAGAATTCCTTAGTATTTTTATACTATAACCCAATGGCCCAGACTAGCTGGTGCAAACTCAAAGTTATCAAGGGCCAAACACAAATTTGAATCCCCCCCAATCCCCAAAATTTGCTTGCAAATCCGAAAATTAAAAGTCCTATCTAGTCCTCCATACATTTACTCTCATGCACAGCCGTCAGGAAGTGACTGGAATTGGCACCAACATCATTCTTTGTTTGGCCCTAAAGTCAGCAACAATGAACTGACATCTGTGCTTTAAAATCTCCTTTTTAGCTTAACTTAACAAAGTCAAGATAAGCTATTGCCATCACACGTGCGGAAGTCTGTTAGTCTGTGAGTCTGTTCACATTTTCCTTTAGCACGGGCTACACCCCGCAGCTCTTGTCTGATCGTCACGAAATTTCATATGCAGGTTTGGGGTCATGTCCAGATGAGAACGTCCCCTTTTGGTCGCGACCGTTCAACCGGTATGGCTACCCAAGCCCAAAACCCGAAAACCATTAGCACAGTCTACAGGTCGTATTTATGAAGGGATTTCATTGTAACTTGGTAGGATGCCTCTGTATAATGCCTAGATGAGAAAGTCCTCTTTTGGCCATGATCTGTCTACAGTGATGGCTGCCCAAGCCCGAAACCCAAAAACTTTTTGCACAGTCTGCAGGTCATGTTTAATATGGAGGGATTTCATTGTATCTTGGTAGGATGACTCCTTATGATGTCTAGATGAGAATTTCTCCATTTGGGCATGATCTGCCAACCGTGATGACTGCCCAAGCCCAAAACCCGAAAACGTTTAGCACAGTCTACAGGTCATATTTATTGTGGAATTTCATTGTAACTTGATGGGTTGACTTCATATAAAGTCTAGATGAGAAAGTCCCTTTTTGGACGTGATTGGGCAACTGTGAGGGCTACAGGGGGCCGAAGCTCGAAAACCTTTAGCACAGTCTACAGGTCATATTTATGAAGGGATTTCATTGTAACTTGGTAGGATGGCTCCAAATATAGTCTAGATGAGAACGTCCCATTTTGATCGCGATCATTCAGCCTCGATGGGTGCCTGAGCCCAAAAACTTTTAGCATAGGCCAAAGGTCATATTTATGGAAGGATTTCATTGTAACCTGTTAGGTTGACTCCATATAATGTCTAGATGATGACATGCCCTTTTGGTCGTTATTGGTCAACTGTGATGGCTACAGGTGCCCGAAGCCCAAAAACCTTGAGCACAGTCTACAGGTCATATTTATGAAGGGATTTCATTGTAACTTCGTAGGATCACTCCACATGATGCCCAGATGAGATTGTCCTCTTTGGTTGCAATCATTCAACCATGATGGCTGCCCGAGCCTGAAGCCCAAAAACCTTTAGCACAGTCTACAGGTCATATTTATGAAGGGATTTCATTGTAACTTGGTAGGTTGACTTCATATAATGTCTAGATGAGAACGTCCCCTTTTTGACACGATTGGGCAACTGTGACGGCTACAGGGGCCCGAAGCCCAAAAACCTTTAGAACAGTCTACAGGTCATAATTATGAAGGGATTTCATTGTAGCTTGGTAGGATGACTCCAAATAATGTCCAGATGAAAACATCCCATTTTGGTCGCGATCATTCAGCCTTTATGGCTGCCCGAGCCCAAAGACCTTTAGCATAGTCTATAGGTCGTATTTATGGAAGGATTTTATTGTAACTTGTTAGGTTGACTCCATATAATGCCTAGATGATGACATCCCCTTTTTGTCGCGATTGGTCAACTGTGATGGCTACAGATGCCCGAAGCCCGAAAATCTTGAGCACAGTCTACAGGTCATACTTATGAAGGGATTTCATTGTAACTTCGTAGGATCACCCCAGATGATGCCCAAATGAGAATGTCCCCTTTTGGTTGCGATCATTCAACCATTATGGCTGCCCGAGCCCAAAGCCCGAAAACCTTTAGCACAGTCTACAGGTCATATTTACGAAGGGATTTCATTGTAACTTGGTAGGTTGACTTCGTATAATGTCTAGATGAGAACGTCCCCTTTGGACGCAATTGGGAAACTGACGGCTACAGGGGCCCGAAGCCAGAAAACCTTTAGCACAGTCTACAGGCCATATTTATGAAGGGATTTCAATGTAACTTGATAGGATGACTCGTTTTGGAATAATTTCACTGTAACTTGGTAACTTTCATTGATATACCTAACTGTGAGGGCCACATACATTAACTGTGAGGTCATATTAACCCACCCCTCAGCTCTTGAGTACAGTGTACACCTCATTATTATTTTTATCAAAAACATAGCATACAGGGAACAGAAATGAACATATTCCCAATTATCACAATTCTTGTCATATTTCATAATCCTTTCATAAACATTGAACATTATCCTTTTCATCAAACACAACACACAAGTTAAGCTACAGTGTCATTGACACTTTCATTTGAGGATGCCAGACACAAATCAATGCAAGAATTGGTGGATCCAAGGCTGTTATTGGATGATGGAAGTGTTCAACGGTGGTTTTAGATGTTCAGGGCTGTAAATTTCTAAAATTATTTCATGTTTCCCAATTTCAGGACATACGCCTGATGTCATCATTTTTGTTAATGATTATTCCACTGTTTGTTAAGTATTCCTTCCTTATCCTTCCATGAACTCTTAAGCATTTTGGCTATTTTTTATTGAAATTTTTTTATTAAATTTCTTGGGAGTTTAACATGTATTACAGAATGTTATTCTCTTTTTCCCCATGGTTACGTCCTCACCCTATGGGTGTTAGGTCATTTAGTCTTGCATATTCTATCCGATGTTTCATTTTTTCTATGTATGAAGATCTAGCTTTGCATCTGGTAGTATTTAAATTGGTTTCTAACTTTGGGCCTTTTTTGTGTGCCTGATGTCTTGTTTACATTGACGTTGTTTACATTGACAATGTCCTCATATATAGGTAGTGTTTTATATTCTATTCTAGTAGAATTACTGGAGGATACATGGATTATTATTCCGGTAGTGTAGCTCAAAAAATTTGGATTTTGTCCACACTTAGGCTCTATCGGGATGCCTTTGGGCTCTTAATGTTCCCTTTGGGAACTAAGGCATTTTTTCAACAACAAAAAATTTTTCCAAAAAATATTTTGAATTTAATTTTGATTGCTATTATTCATGTATCTTCATTATATATTTTGTTGTGGAGTTTGGAGGACTGATATCGACTTTAGTCGTTGCACTCCTGCAGACTCTTGTCATTCTTGTGTTCACTGGGATGACTGATGTTGGAGTCGGGTGTCGCGGTACGTTGTTGGTGGTGAGGTTCTGAGTGCCAAGCCTCTCACCACGTTATAATTCATTTTGTCAGTTTCTATTTCAGAGGAACATGAACATGGTGATGATATTCTGACACTCATCCAAGTGTGCTACCGTTGTCGCGCTCCGTCGAGCATATAGAGCTAGCTGTAGTGCTCATGGGCCTTTTGTTAAGAATTTTAATCTCTTGCAAGCAGCTAGCTCGACTGGTGAAGCAGTACTCCGTCCATGGGTGCCATGACGCCGGGTAAGTCTGTTGCGTTCGAAGGAAGTATAGATGTGGGTAGAGCGAGCACTTAAATATAAATAGCTCACCCAGCGACAATGGAAATAGGGAGGAAGTCAGCAAATCCTAGTACTCGGCGAGGTCTAATAGACCGCAAGTGGGAGAAGCCCCTCTCTAACCTAGCAACATTTGGGGCCAGATGTTGTTATGAGAAACTTGCACAAGCCGGAGCATATGTCTGCCCTCCACTCAGGACGCTCTGTTTAGTCTGCAGCCGGGGCTGGCTTCAGCCAATGCTTCCTCTGCTATGTTTCACAAGCCGAAATGAAGTTTTCTGGTTGGAAACATGCACGAGACGGAGCATACGTCCGCCTGCCGCTCGGGACACTCCATCTAGTCTGCAGCCAGGGTCGGCTTCAGTCGCAGCTTCCTCTGCTACGTTATTGAAGCACACACGACCGCATCCTAGCTACCTGACTTCGGATATCCAGCCTGCTGCACAAAGAAGGAACCACTCTTTGTCAGTGAAGTTGGACCATCCTGTAGCTAGGGAGACGAGGCCTCAATCATCTGGACATTCGGAGAAGAGATCCATCTCCGACACACCGTCCCAGGAGCAGCAAGCAGTTAAGAAACGGAAGACCGCTGCTCCTCAGGCCTCGATGATGGACTTGATGTTGCAGATTGCGCAGCTGATCGCAGCATCCAGCAAGTGCAGGTGCAACCTCCCTCAGACTCAGAACCTGAGCTGTCAGACGGTGCTGGGTCGGTCCAGTCGTCTGTTCACGCAGATGCAATGGACCAAGATTCGCAACTGATTCTCTCGGATGGTGAAAGGGATAAGGAAGAGGATTACCCTTCCCTTTCGGGACATCACAGGGTTGCGATGGATTTCATCCATCAATACTACCCTGAATTTGTTCTGATGAATCAGAATGCTGCGACAGCAAGAGGGAAACCGCTGGCGTCATTGGACGCAGACTTTATACGGACAAAGGAAGAAGTTCTTTCTTTTCCGGTTCAGTCTAGGCAGGTATCGCAGGACTTCGGCCATATAGACGATGCCATATTCACCTCTCGAGAGCGAGGAAAAAAGGCGGTTTCTTAACTACATCTTCCATAAACATACCGCTTCTTGGACCACGTTGATTTAAAACGAATGGAGAAGATTTAGAAAGCTCTTCTATGTTTAGATGAGCAGGCTGGGGATCTAGATGTATCCTTGCCTGCATCATTCACTGTTTGCTCAGACACAATTAAAACAGCAATTTCATCAAGTAGAGCGAATTTGGAGGCAATGTCTTATGCAGATCACCTTACCAGAGCTATGACTCAATGTCTCAACAGGAAGGAATTTGAGGACATTTGTACCTCTCTTAGAGTTCTTTCCAGGGCAATTTGTATACCACGTATAACTCCGCCCTAACAGTGGCTAATCTGGAGTTAATCAGATGTGATGCTGCCCTTGTGTCGTCATCACTTATAGATGACAAGGTGCAAAGCTCTCTGTGCGCCACTCCGCTCTGCTCTAGGGACTTACTATTTTTGACGACAAGCTTCCGTTAGTCTATGAACATGCTACTAAGAAGTGTCAAGTGCTCTGCTATTGAAGTCGGCGTCTCAACAACCCACTTCAGAAGACAAGAGTAAGGAGGACGTTCCAGATCTAAATGTCAAAAGGGAACTCCTCACGAGGGTACTAGAAACCCTCTTACAATTACTGTGAAGGTTGTCAATATAGCAACTCGGGGAAAGGGGTGTAAGTCTGATCGGGACTATTGGTCAGATGCCCCTCGGTCGACGGGATGAGGTTTTTCATGGGGAGGACGTAGTTTCTCCTCCCGTAAGCCTCGGAGGTCATACAGGTGATGTTCAAGACCTCTATTGCTTGCCAGTTGGCAGAAGGGAAGCAACCTTCACGAGAAACTGGTTAGCAGTCACGGAAGATCAGTGGGTGAGAAGTGTAGTCTCGGATGGCCTACAGCTATCATTCCGAGCGAAACCCCCACTAACAAGATGTCCGAGTTGGACAAATCTTCTGTCGGATCCTTTCAAAAGAGAGTCTCTCCTATCGGAGGTACAGACTCTCTTATTAGGAAGCAATAGAGGTCATCGAGAATTAAGATTCTCAGGGTTTTTACAGTCACCTGTTCCCAGACGGCTCGTTCTGACTAGTAATAGACTTGAGCTGGATAACAATCTTATCATGGCTCCAAAATTCTATATGGAGACCATTCAGTCAGTAAGAGCGAGCATTCGAGTGAACGATTATGTGGCAAGCATAGATTTATAGGATGCGTACTTTCATGTCCTGGTACATCCGGAATTCAGAAAGTACCTGTGGTTCGCCATACAAGGGAAGGTTTATCTGTTCAGAGCAATGTGCTTTGGTCTGAACCTGGCTTCCTAGGCATTCACTCGAATAATGAACTCAGTAATGTCATACTTCCGAGCTCATTCATCTTCGGTAACGTCGACTTACTTGGACGACATTCTGCAGAGATATGGCAATAGATTTATTCCTTCAGATCTATGTTCACAGTCTGCTTCTATTACTCCGACGTATCGGTTTCATTGTAAACGAGAAAAAGTCGGATCTAGCTCCGTCTAATTCGTTCACTCACTTGGGAATGAGCTTCGAGACTCACAACAATCTGGCTTGTCTGCCGTTACCCAGAGTGAATTAGTCAGTTGTTATGCTCGCTTTTGTCTACATTCACATGCATTAACATGCGACTGATTGGGTTGTGCAGAGTGGCTGTGGATCTTATTCCAGTGGGCCGTCTACGCATGCGTCACCCATGTCTACGCATGCGCCACCCGTCCCCTCCAGATAGGCTTTACGCAGAACTGGAGTGTGAAGACGCATTCACTCAAAACCAGTATTGTTTTAACGGACCTAGTAACAAAGGGTCCAGATTTGGGCAGATCTTCAGTGGTTAACTCAGGGAGTTCCGCTGCAACTGCCGGATCTGGCTTTCACGATTATGACGGATGCGAGTCAGATGGGTTGGGACGGGACCCTCAGTCCCTGAGACTTGAAGTGTCAGGGTCTTTGGGACCCTCGGTTTCTAGAGAACACATAAACATCAAAGAGATGATGTCAATATGGCTAGCTCTTCAACATTGGATTCACATTCACGTTATAGCAAACTTCCATGTTTACATTTTGTCGGACAATTCGACAGTTGTAGCTTACATCAGGAACCAAAGCGGCACTCATTCAATTCCATTATGCGAATTAACGGAGAGGATTTTCCTATATGTCATGTATCATCATGTTCATCTTTCTGTCCGTCATACCAGGTTGTCTGAATGTACTAGCAGACTCGCTCTCTCGGAAAGGTCGCCTGTTGCCATTGGAGTGGACTCTCAACAAGCGAATATTCAGGCAGATTTGCTGCCATTGTGATCGCCCCATTATAGATCTGTTTGCGACACACCGGAACAATCAGTTACCGGCGTTCGTGTCGCCATGCCCAGATCATCGAGCATACACAGTAGATGCTCTATCGATCTCATGGGAAGGAATGATAGGATATGTGTATCCTCCAACTCTGTTGATTCAGCAGATTCTGTTAAGATCAAACAGTCTTGCTGCAAAATCCTGCTAGTAGCACCTCTGTCGTCACAGAAACCTTGTATCAATCTTCTCAGGTGTCTGTTATGGGAAATTCCCCAGAAGCTTCCTCCACGAGAGGACCTTCTTTATCAGGGGAAGTATTTGTTTTTCACGTCCTCCGCCCTTAGTGGCATTATGGAGTCGGTTAGACGTGAGGGAGCCTTGCGGTTCCTATACTTTTTGATGACTAACACAAGAATGATTAAAGTAATGCGGGTGAGGGGGGTTCGATGTGTTAATGTGTTAAAAGGCGATTACCGGGCAAGACGTATTTTTCTTCCTGTAAGCCTCATATGATTTTAAGTACATACATGCATTTCAGGACTTCTCTATTGGCAATTGGGTCATGTTCTATGGAGACCTCATGGGCACATCCACTTTTTAGAAGGTTGGTTTCCTGTGGTTGTTCGTCTATATGTCATATACAAGCACATAATTCATCATCAATAATTTGCTAGTCTTTGGGTACCTGGGAGGCTGTCTAGTCAGTTAACTGGTATTCAGATGATTGCATGCAGGATTTCAATACTCACACGCATAATAAATGAAATATTAGTATGTTATGGACCTTAGAAACAGTGAATTATTTCGGGGCGGTCTGTGTCAAGTCTGTTAATCATAGCTCGTTCCATTTCTAGATCCAGTTTTCTATTCATGTCAGCACCCAATCGAATACACCTTGTCTTACACTCTCATATATTCGCACGTTTCTAGAATCATAGATATCGGATAGTACACGTCGGGAGTGTTATTACTGGAATTTATTGTACACCTGAATGGGGTCGCCTGTGGGTTACCTCGGAAGTGTGTTTACTCTCCAGATATTGTCCATTGTGATTCTATTGGACATGTGTATGTTATATATTATATCACCGGTTTTTGACCTATCTGCGTATGCCGACTTAGGTATATGTTACAGGCGGGCGATATTAATTACCGGGATTGCCTTCAAAAAGGGGGGGGGGGGGGGGGGGGGGGGTATTTTTTTACCTCTTCTCCGGTTTGATAAGTATGTAACTATGAGTGAAGCTGTTTTGTCTGTAATTATATCCTGGATACAGCTTGTGTTTTATTGTATATGGCATGTGTTTGTGGTATCCTCTCATTCTCCAATACACCATCCTAATTTTTGGGGCTTAGTCCAGACTAGCCTTAAAAATTGGGAACTTGTTACATCCAAATTAGCATAGTCTTCATGCTAAGAATACGGAATTACTTGAATTGGGCTCCTTATTTATGATATGTTTTCTCTATTACTGTATAGAGAGACAAACATGTAATTCCTTTTAAATTTAATTTCCTTTCACCTTGGATTACAGGCTTGGAACTGTGTTTGTCTACTAATTCTGAAGTCCTAGGCCCTCCACCTTTTTACGATTCAGCTAGTCTGGGCCATTGGGTCATAGTATAAAAATATTATAAATTTAAAGTAATTTGTATATTTTTTTATACTTACCAATGGCCCAGACAGAGATGGCCCTCCCATGAGTGGGCACTCATACCTCCCCGCTGAATTATTATGTAGTATTCTCTTCTACAAAGAATGATGTTGGCGCCAATTCTGGTCATCTTGACGGCTGCGCATGCGCAGAGAGTAAATGTATGGAGGACCAGATTTAATTTTTGATTTTGCAAGCAAATTTTTGGGATTGGGGGGGTTCAAAATTTGTGTTTGGCCCTTGATAACTTTGAGTTTGCACCAGCTAGTCTGGGCCATTGGAAAGTATAAAAAATATACAAATTACTTTAAATTTATAATATTTTTACACAGTATACCAATGGCCCAGACATAGCTGGTGTTAACTCTAAAATATCTTGGGCCAAACACAAATTTTGCCCCCCTCCCCAATTCCCAAAATTTGCATGCAAAACCGAAAATTAGAAGTCCTATCTGGTCCTCCATACATTGACTCTCTGCATATGTGCAGACGTCAGGAAGTGACCAGAATTGGCATAAACACCATTCTTTGTTTGGCCCTTGTCAGATAACAGCAAACTGACTTTTGTGCTTTTTAAATCTCAGTTTATAATGATGCCAGACACAAATCAGTGATTAATTTGGTGGATCCAAGGACACATCTGGATGAAGGAAGGAAGAAATGGTGGTTTGAATCATTCAGGGCTGTAATTTTATAATATTTATAAAAATTAGTTCATGTTCCCCAATTTCGGGTCATGGGCCTGACATCATTATTGTTGATAATGATTTTTCCACTGTTGGTCAAGTATTCCTTCCCTACCCTCCCTTGATCCCCCCCCCCTCCCCCCCCCCCCAGTTAAACTCCCAAGCTTTTTGGAAATTTTTTATAAAATTTCTTGGGAGTTCAACGTGTTACACCGAAAGTTATTCTGTATATCCCCAGGGTTACATCCTCACCCTTTGGGTGTTTAGGCATTTTTATACCCCCCGCCCCCCCTGTCCATCCGTCTGTCCATCCGTCCGTTAGTCTGTCCGTCTGTCTACCCTTATAAACGCAACTCCTAAACCATTTGAAGAATTTTCATGAAACTTTACACAATGGAAGAACTCCATATGAAGATGTGCATGAAGCAATATAATTCCCTTCTGACATTTCCTAGGGGAGATAATCTAACTTATACATTTCAGGCGCAGGGGTATCACTTTGTGAGCTTGCTCACAGTACCTCTAGTTTAGCTTGTTTAGTCATGCATCATACATCCAATGCAACGTTTTTTCTTCTGATGAAGATCTTGCCTTACATCAGATAGTTCGAAAATCTGTTACTGACTTTGGGCCGTGTTGCCTTTGGTCCCGTTTCCGGTTTTCAGTCTAACGTTTACATTAGCAACAGTCTTTATATATATGTAGTTTCCTATTTATTATATTTATTATATGGTAGGTCTGTTGTAAGATACATTAAACAGTACCGTAGTGTGGCAGTTAATTTTTTGGATGATAAAATTAATTTTTGTCCACACTTGGGCTCTTTTGGGATACATTTGGGCACTTCGTTTCCTTTGGGAACTTGGGCTTTTGTCAAAATTTTTCGAAATTTTTTTTTTTGTGTAAACTATTTTTCGATTTATATTTTGAATGTTGTTTGTTATGTATCTTTTTATTTTATTCAATGTGGTGTTGGTGGGAGTACGATCAACTTAGTTTGCTTCATAATGTAAACATATTGCTCAATAGCAAGGCGAGGAAGTCTTTCCTCTTATTTACATGTAGGTTGCCTTGCTTGTAGTCGATGTACATCCACTAATTCTCGCTCAACATGTGCCGCATGGGATGACAAACGTTTCTGATGGGTGTCACGGTACGTTGTTAGCGAGGGGCCACTGCCAGCTCTCTCGCGGTGAGAGGCTGCCACTGGTCCTCTCGCCCAAAGGACGCTCTAGTTAGCTTAACTTGACAAAGTCAAGATAAGCTATTGCCATCACGCGTGCGGAAGTCTGTTAGTCTCTTCACATTTTCCATTAGCACGGGCTACACCCCGCAGTTCTTGTCTGATCGTCATGAAATTTCATATGCAGGTTTGGGGTCATGTCTAGATGAGAACGTCCCCGAAAACCATTAGCACAGTCTACAGGTCGTATTTATGAAGTGATTTTATTGTAACTTGGTAGGATGCCTCTGTATAATGCCTAGATGAGAACGTCCCCTTTTGGGCATGATCTGTCAGCCGTGATGGCTGCCCAAGCCCGAAACCCAAAAACTTTTAGCACAGTCTGCAGGTCATGTTTCTGTACATTTCTGCAAGTTGTTTATTATATTTCATGTAAACGTATACTGCAAATAAACTTCATTTCAAATATGGAGCGATTTCATTGTAACTTGGTAGGATGACTCCTTATGATGTCTAGATGAGAATTTCCCCATTTGGGCGTGATCTGCCAACTGTGATGACTGCCCGAGCCCAAAACCCGAAAACCTTTAGCACAGTCTACAGGTCATATTCATTGAGGAATTTCATTATAACGTGGTGGGTTGACTTCATATAAAGTCTAGATGAGAAAGTCCCCTTTTGGACGTGATTGGGCAACTGTGACAGGTACAGGGACCCGAAGCCCAAAAACCTTTAGCACAGTCTACAGGTCATATTTATTAAGGGATTTCATTGTAACTTGGTAAGATGATTCCAAATAATGTCTAGATGAGAACATCCCATTTGGTCGCGATCATTCAGCCTTGATGGGTGCCCGAGCCCTAAAACCTTTAGCGTAGGCAAAAGGTCATATTTATGGAAGGTTTTCTTTGTAACCTGTTAGGTTGACTCCATATAATGCCTAGATGATGACATCCCCTTTTGGTCGTGATTGGTCAAAAGTGATGGCTACAGGTGCCCGAAGCCTGAAAATATTGAGCACAGTCTACAGGTCATATTTATGAAGGGATTTCATTGTAACTTCATAGGATCACTCCAGATGATGCCCAGATGAGAATGTCCCATTTTGGTTGTGATCATTCAACCATGATGGCTGCCCGAGCCCAAAGCCCAAAAACCTTTAGCACAGTCTACAGGTCATATTTATGAAGGGATTTCATTGTAACTTGGTAGGTTGACTTCATATAATGTCTAGATGAGAACGTCCCATTTGAACACAATTGGGAACTGACGGCTACAGGAGCCCAAAGCCCGAAAACCTTTAGCACAGTCTACAGGCCATATTTATGAAGGGATTTCAATGTAACTTGATATGATGACTTGTTTTGGAATAATTTCACTGTAACTTGGTAACTTTTGTTGATATACGTTAACTGTGAGGGCCACATACATTAGCTGTGAGGTCACATTAACCCACCCCTCAGGTCTTTAGTACAGTGTACACCTTATATTATTTTTATCAAAAACATAGCATACAGGGAACAGAAATGAACATATTCCCAATTATCACAATTCTTGTCTTATTTCATTACCCTTTCATAAACATTGAACATTATCCTTTTCATCAAACACAACACACAAGTTAAGCTACAGTGTCATTGACACTTTCATTTTTAGCTCACCTGAGCGAAGCTCAAGGGGAGCTTAACTAATCACTTTCTGTCCGTCGTCCGGCGTCCGTCGTCGTCCGTCCGGCGTTAACTTTACATTATCGACTTCTCCTCCTAAACCACTAGCCCAATTTTATTCAAATGTTGGCTAAATGTTTATTACCTAATGCCAATTCAGATTTGTTCAAATGAAGTTGCCCCTCCTCCTGGGTGGTGCCACACCCCCAAGGGGCACCAAAATCTTTGTAAATCTTCTTCTCATGAACCAGCAGTAGCAGAGACTTGATATTTGGTGTGCAGCTTCCTTTTGAGGTGTAGACTCAGATTTGTTCAAGAGAAGTTTGTGGGGCTATACTTGACGTTGTTATGAGAGGGGCAAAATTTTTTGCCCCGCCCAAAATTTCTATTTTCCAAACCGAGAGGCTGATTTGAACCAAATTTTATGTGAGGGCTTATTGGGTCATGAGTACTTGATTTATGCAAAAAAAAATTTTCCCGCAGCCCCGTGGGAACCGCAGGAGCTAAAAATAGAAAAAAATTAAAACGCCCATATCTCCAAAACTGCACGGCACTGAGAATTTTTATTTGGTGTGCAGCTTCCTTAGGACCAACAGAAAGGATTGGTAAAAAAAAATTGCCATCGGTTTTATCATAGGGTACAGTTTCGGGACTTTGAAAAAGTGCTGAGTCAGCACTTTTTAACACTGTAGGCAATGGGAAAAACATTAAAAAATCTTCTTCTCCAGATCCAGCAGGCAGAATCTTTTGATATTTGGTATGCAACATTGTAGGGTGGATCTGATTCAAGTTTGTTCAAATCGGCCCCCTGGGTTCATATTTGGGCTCAGTATAGGAGCCCGATTTCGAACTTAGTGCATTTCAGGCAAATTTCTTAAAAAATCTTCTTCTCCAGATCCAGCAGGCAGAATCTTTTGATATTTGGTATGCAACATTGTGGGGTGGATCTGATTCAAGTTTGTTCAAATCGGCCCCCTGGGTTTATATTTGGGTTCAGTATAGGAGCCCAAATTTGAACTTACTGCATTTCAGGCAAATTTCTTTGAAAATCTTTTTCTCCAGATCCAGCAGGCAGAATCTTTTGATATTTGGTATGCAACATTGTAGGGTGGATCTGATTCAAGTTTGTTCAAATCGGCTCCCTAGATTCATATTTGGGCTCACTATAGGAGCTCGAATTCGAATTTAGTGCATTTCGGGCAAATTTCTTCAAAAATCTTCTTCTCCAGATCCAGCAGGCAGAATCTTTTGATATTTGGTATGCAATGTTGCGGGGTAGATCTGATTCAAGTTTGTTCAAATCGGCCCCCTGGATACATATTTGGGCTTACTATAGAAGCCCGAATTCGAACTTAGTGCATTTCAGGCAAATTTCTTAAAAAATCTTCTTCTCCAGATCCAGCAGGCAGAATCTTTTCATATTTGGTAAGCAACATTGTGGGGTGGATCTGATTCAAGATTGTTCAAATCGGCCCCCTGGGTTAATATTTGGGCTCAGTATAGGAGCCCGATTTCGAACTTAGTGCATTTCAGGCAAATTTCTTAAAAAATCTTCTTCTCCAGATCCAGCAGGCAGAATCTTTTGATATTTGGTATGCAACATTGTAGGGTGGATCTGATTCAAGTTTGTTCAAATCGGCCCCCTGGGTTCATATTTGGGCTCAGTATAGGAGCCCGATTTCGAACTTAGTGCATTTAGGCAAATTTCTTAAAAAATCTTCTTCTCCAGATCCAGAAGGCAGAATCTTTTGATATTTGGTATGCAACATTGTGGGGTGGATCTGATTCAAGTTTGTTCAAATCGGCTTCCTAGATTCATATTTGGGCTCACTATAGAAGCTCAAATTTGAACTTAGTGCATTTCATGCAAATTTCTTAAAAAATCTTCTTCTCCAGATCCAGCAGGCAGAATCTTTTGATATTTGGTATGCAACATTGTGGGGTGGATCTGATTCAAGTTTGTTCAAATCGGCTTCCTAGATTCATATTTGGGCTCACTATAGAAGCTCGAATTCGAACTTAGTGCATTTCAGGCAAATTTCTTAAAAAATCATCTTCTCCAGATCCAGCAGGCAGAATCTTTTGATATTTGGTATGCAACATTGCGGGGTGGATCTGATTCAAGTTTGTTCAAATCGGCCCCCTGGATTCATATTTGGGCTCACTATAGAAGCTCGAATTCAAACTTAGTGCATTTCGGGCAAATTTCTTCAAAAATCTTCTTCTCCAGATCCAGCAGGCAGAATCTTTTGATATTTGGTATGCAACATTGCGGGGTGGATCTGATTCAAGTTTGTTCAAATCGGCCCCCTGGATTCATATTTGGGCTTAATATAGAAGCCCGAATTCGCACTTAGTGCATTTCAGGCAAATTTCTTCAAAAATCTTCTTCTCCAGATCCAGCAGGCAGAATCTTTTGATATTTGGTATGCAACATTGAGGGGTGGATCTGATTCAAGTTTGTTCAAATTGGCCCCCTGGATTCATATTTGGGCTTAATATAGAAGCCCGAATTCGCACTTAGTGCATTTCGGGCAAATTTATTAAAAAATCTTCTTCTCCAGATCCAGCAGGCAGAATCTTTTGATATTTGGTATGCAACATTGTGGGGTGGATCTGATTCAAGTTTGTTCAAATCGGCTTCCTAGTTTCATATTTGGGCTCACTATAGAAGCTCGAATTCGAACTTAGTGCATTTCAGGCAAATTTCTTAAAAAATCTTCTTCTCCAGATCCAGCTTCAGAATCTTTTCATATTTGGTAAGCAACATTGTGGGGTGGATCTGATTCAAGTTTGTTCAAATCGGCCCCCTGGGTTTATATTTGGGCTCCGTATAGGAGCCCAAATTTTAACTTAGTGCGTTTCAGGCATATTTCTTAAAAAATCTTCTTCTCCAGATCCAGCAGGCAGAATCTTTTGATATTTGGTATGCAACATTGTAGGGTGGATCTGATTGTGATTCATGAACGTATTTATTTGTAAAGTTGATAGAATCTTAGACAAAATTTGCAGAAAAGATCTACTATAGAAGGGGTGGTATCCAGGGTGAACCGTTTACCCAAATCTAGCAGTACTAATGCATTATTCACACAAATCTTCGTTCAAATTTTATGACCCCTCATTGGAACACACGCATTCAGCTCATTCCAACAAAGGTCATATGCCATGTTTTCGAGACAAAGGAATAAAAATTTTAGTTATTCATGAAATTTTTAGGCAACTGTTGTCTGTTATTCACATTGCTTCATGAAATTTCAGTACTTTTAGAAGTTACCTCAGTAATCAAGGGTTAATTCCCCTTAATTAAATGTTGCCTCTAAAAAACAACCACTTTGCATATCTTACCTTTTTACCAGCATAACTGCCAAAACTTGTCAGCATTCTTCGCAAAAATCGCTATTCAAATTTTAATTTTTGTCTCTTAAACATACATGTACTTATCGCTTGTAAATACCCCATTGGAATGAGCTTTTTGAGCTCATTCCAATGAGAGGTCGCACACCATGCTTTTTGAGTCAAAAAAGCAATTTTTTTAGTTATTCCAGAATTTCGTACGTAAAACACAGCTTTATGACTTCACATTAAAATGAGCTCTCTAAGCTTGTTCCAATCAACATTCACGCACTATGTCTTTCACACAAAAAATAAAATTTTCCATTTATTCAGGAATTTTGTTTGCAAGAACACTCTTACCCCCCCCCCCCCCCCACAAACACACACACACAAACACACACACACACACACAAACACAGACACACACACCTAAAAGTTCGTCAGCAAAAAAACAGTTACTTCAATTTTTAAATGCATTATAGGAACAACTTGCCTAATCAAATTTAAATACTTTTGCATCATTCTGTATCTAGAACAAACCATTTACCATATCTTTACGCAAAATTCTCCAGCATCATTCACAAAAAAACACCATTATTTATATATTCACATTTCTGTCTCAAAAATATACCTGATCTTCCCATACCCCTATTGGAATAAGCTGTTTGAGCTTGTTCCAATGATGATAAAAAAAAATAAAATTTGTGAAAATTTTTGTTTTCTTGCATGCAAATATATACATGTAGCACATGGAAGATATCCACAGTTGGGGAGAGATGTCCAAGGCTATCTCTTCACATTCCTTGTTTGTGCTTCATGCTAAACCAGTTTGTCTGCAGAGATAAATTTGCTTTATTAAAAATCATTGGAGATTGGCCACACACCAATGATTTTAAATAAAACTAATTTTAGGTAACAAATGTTGAACTTCAAACAAAATCTATCACTCAACCAGTTAATGTTGATGAGGCATGACATGGTGAAGGTGACCTAAAATACTTCTTAGAGTCACTTTGTCAGGTGAGCGATTAAGGCCACGTGGGGCCTCTTGTTTAGTTTCTATTTACAGAGGAACAAGAACATGGTGATGTTTACGTGATGCCGTCAGAGAGTGTGCTTCCGGCGTCGCATTTAGATAGTCAATCAGAGCTTGCGGCAAAAGTGCTCATGAATATTAGACAGGGCAATAAACCACAGAGTGGTTTCAGATTTCTATCGCCAGCTAGCTCGACCGGTGAAGTGGTACACCGTGGGTACCGTGACGCTGGGTGTGTGCGTTGCGGTCAAGGAGAGTAGAAAGGGTAGAGCGAGCACTATAAAATAATATCAGTAAAAAGCTCACCCTGCGACGACAGAGAGAAAGAAGCTGGCAAGTTCAGCAGAAAGCTCAGCGAGGTCTGAAGGACCGCGAGCGAGAGCCCTCCTCTCTCTTTTATAACAACATCTGGGGCCAGATGGTTTGGAACTTGCGTCAGTCGGATCATACATCCACGCCTCCCGTCCGGGACGCTCCGTTCACTTTACAGCCGGGGATCGGCTATAGTTACAGCTTCTTCTTCAGCGTCTACCAAGCACACACGACCCCACCTTGGCTATGTGACTTCTGATATCCAGCCTGCATCGCCGAGAAGGTCACTCTTCATCAGAGAAGTCACACCATACACTAGCCAAGGAGACGAGGCCTCATTCATCGCGACGTCCACAGAAAAGATCCACCTCGGAAACACTGTCCCAGGAGCAGCCAGCGGCCATGCAACAGAAGACCGCTGCTCCTTAGGTCTCCGTAATGGACTTGCTGTCGCAGATTGCGCAGCTCATCGCAGCATCCCAGCAAGTGCAGAAGCAGACGACGCCAGAATTACCCTTCCCTTTCGGAACAACAACAGGGTGGTGATAGAGCTTATGCATCGATACTTCCCTGAGTTCATTCCTGCAACAGCTTGAAAGTAGCACTATTCAGTAGCTAAGACGAGGCCTCATATATCGGGACGTCCGCAGAAAAGAGCCATCTCGGACACACTGTCCCAGGAGCAGCTGGCGGCCATGCAACAGAAGGCCGCTGCTCCTTAGGCCTCCGTAATGGACTTGCTGTCGCAGATTGCGCAGCTCATCGCAGCATCCCAGCAAGTGCAGAAGCAGACGCTGGCAGTCTCAGAACTTGAGCTGTCAGAGGGTGCTGGGTCGGTCCAGTCATCTGTGCATTCAGATGCCGATGACCGTGAGTATAATCTGATTCAGTCGGATGGTGAAAGGGATTTGGAGGAGAATTACCCTTCCTTTTCAGAACAACACAGGGTGGCGATAGAGCTTATGCATCGATACTTCCCTAAGTTCGTTCCTGAGAATCAGAATGCTTGAAAGTAGCACTATTCAGTAGCTAAGACGAGGCCTCATATATCGGGACGTCCAGAGAAAAGATCCGTCTCGGACACACTGTCCCAGGAGCAGCCGGCAGCCAGAATAGAAGACTGCTGCTCCTCAGGCCTCTGTTACTGTTTTGCTGATGCAGATTGTGCAGCGCATTGCAGCATCCCAGCAAGTGCAGAAGCAGCCGACGGCAGTCTCAGAACCTGAGCTGTCGGATGGTGCTGGATCGATCCAGTCATCTGTGCGTTGAGATGCCGCTGACCATGATATTTTTATACTGTACCAATGACCCAGACATAGCTGGTGCTAACTCTTAAAATATAGGGCCAAACACAAATTTTGCCCCCCAATCCCCAAAATTTGCATCTAAAACTAAAGAAAACATGTCCTGAAAGGCCCTCCACACTTCGCCCCTACTGCGCATGCGCAGTGTCAAGGACGTTCCGAAATTGGTGCCATTAATCATTCTAAGTTTGGCCCTTCATCAGTTAACATCTGACTGATCTTTGTGCTTATAAATCTCAGTTTAAATGATGCCAGACACATAAATATTAGTGAAATGGTGATTCTAAGGAGGATAGAAAAGGAGGAGAGGAAAAGAATGTGTGACAGAATATTATCAGGGCTGTAACTTAAAATTTTTTAATGAAATTATGTTAAGTTACCTATTTTCAAGGCAGCAGCCATTTTGTTGTCATTCTGATTATTTAGTTACACTGTTTTTTTAAGTGTTTTCCTCTCTCCCTGTCCTTTAAGTTCCCCCTTGCTATTCACCCATGCTTTTGGCATAGTTTTTGTAATTATTATTACTAAATTTTTCTTGGGAGTTTTAGCTGAATAACAGAATGAATTCTGTTCTTTCCCCATGTTTACGTCTTCACCTAGGGGTGGTTAGGCGTTGTGTTCTGCATCTACCATCTGATGTTCTGCAGTTTCTTTCCTGGAAGTCTCTGTTTTGCATCAGATAGTGTATTTTGGTAACTGATTTCGGGCCTGGGTGCCTGGAGTCTTATTTTAGTGTTTTTACACTCATTGTTTACATTTTCAACAGCCCTCTGTGTGAGGGGGGGATTTCTAAAATAATATCTTGATGTTATTTTAATCATAACTAGATACATTATTATTGTTCGTAAGTGTTGAATAAATTGTTTAAAATATTTTTAAAATTTTTGTCCACACTTAGGCTTGGGATCCATTGGGGCTCAACGTTACTTTTCAGAAACTTGGGCTGTTCTGAAAAAATAGTTTTTCAAAATATTTTGATTTCAATTATTTTTTCTATATCAATGGATCATATTATTATTATGTATTTTGATTGCCAGGGGTTAGTGCGAGTACCAGGACTTGTTTTCTTTTCACATTGAAAGGATATTGATCAATTGTTTTAAGAGGAAGTCTTCCTCTGACTTTATTATCATTCTATATGTGGTCAGTGTACTCGCATTAACTCCTGTTCTGTATCGTATGATTTCGATGACAATATGGGAAGCGTATGTCACGGTATGTTGTTGGGGATTTGGACACTCCGGTCCTTTCCCCGCAGGGTCACTCTACTTTATCAATTTCTATTTCAGACGATCAAGATTAGGGTGATGTATCTGTGATGTCTTCCAACAGTGTGCCTCCGTCGTCACAATTAATGAAGGGCTAGCGGAAAAGTGCTCATGTAAATACGCCAATTGCCTAAGAGGACCCTAGTAGGTTCGACGGCCTTTGACGTCCGCTAGCTCGCCCGGTGTAGCGTCCATTCACCGAATGGTTCGGCAGCCGGGTTCGTCCGTTGCGGTCTAGAAGGAATTTTGGGGTGATGCGAGCACTATAAACTAACCTAATGCACACCCAGTGACGGCGGATCGGAGGGAGAACGCAGGAAGCCTTTTAGTCCGGTTCATAGCTCATTCCGGTCCATCCGGACAGCAAGCGAGAGAGGCCCCTCTCTCGTTCAACAACATCTGGCCCCAGATGTTGTGGTACAAAATGTGTCGTAAGCGGAGCATACGTCCGTTGCTCGGGACGCTCCGTTGTATAGGCAGTCCACTGAGACTGCTAAGGCTTCCTCTTCTCGTCAGCGCACACGACCGCACCTTGGCTGCGTGACCGCCGATATATTACCAGCTTCGCCGATCAAGGATTCTTCGGCGACCAGGTCACACCATCCGGTAGCCAGGGACACGAGGCCTGCAGACTCCGGACGTTCGCATAGGAAGTGTGCGGGAGTCAACGTACACGGAGCTTCCGGCGGCAATGCATCGTAAGACCGCTACTGCACAGGCCTCGGGAACGGACGTGCTTTCCTTAATAGCACAGTTTATCGCAGCATCCCAGCATCAACTGAATCTGTCGCATATATTTTATCCGACCATGCTGGGTCGGGACGCTCCGCGGAAGCGGGTACGGACGTCCGAAAGTTTCATCCGGTCCGACGGGATACCGAAAGGGATTCGGAGGATTTCGAGCTTTCCCTTTCGGAACAACATATGCTGTTGTGTATGTCATCTGACTTGGTCTTCTCCAGCTTCTTTCGTCGGACCAGAATGCTGCGATGCCGGATAAGAAACTGATAGCGTCGGTGGACTTAGAAATTTTTGGTTCGGTTCAGGGACATCGTCCCTCAGTTCCGACATAGTCCAATAATGTCACACAAACTTTTGAATTATTGAACAACGCTATATATATTATTATTTTATGCTTGCTAACCAAGCATTTCTGGTTTCTTGTTCGAAGAGTTATGGAGATGTCTTTCAAAAGTGTGCCTCTGTCGTCATAGTTAATGAAGAGTTAGCGGCAATAAGTGCTCATGGAATATGTCTATCGCCTACGGAGTGACATTCGCTAGCTCACCCGGTGTAGCGTACATTCATCGAATGGTTCGGCTGCCGGGTTCGTCCGTTGCGGTCTAGGAAGGAGATTTGGGTGATGCGAGCACTTTAATTACTTTAGTACTCACCCTGTGACGGCAGATTGAGGACAGATTGGAGGAAGCCTGTTAGTCCGGTTCCTGGCTGGTCCAGGTCCGTCCGGGCTGTGAGCGAGAGAGGTCGCTCTCTCGCCCAACAACATAGGGGACCGCATGTTGTGGTTCAGATATTTTACATTCGGAGCATATGTCCGTTGGTCGGGACGCTCCGTTATATTGACAGTCCGAGAGACTGTCTTTAATGCTTCCTCATCCTCACACCAGGGCACACGACCGCACATTGGCTACGTGACCTCGAGTATCCGATCAGTTTCGGCATTCAGTGATTCCACGGCGAATAGGTCGCGCCATCCGGTAGCCAAGGGACACGAGGCCTATACACTCCGTTCGCTCGCATATTGGTAGTATGCACGGGGTAGCGATCACGGAGCTTCCAGCGGCAATGCATCGTAAGACCGCTTCTCCTCAGGCCTCAGTGACGGACGTGCTATCCGAGTTAGCACAGTTGTTTCGCAGCATCCCAGCAATTGACAGTTTCTCGGTCGAATCAGGAATTATCCGACGGCGCTGGGTCAGTGTGGTCCGCGGTTGCATCAGGTACGGACGACCGAACGCTTTATAGGGTCCGACAGGATGGCGAAAGGGATTCGAAAGATTTCGAGTTTTCCCTTTAGTAGTATCGGAAGATGCCTTTCATATCTTTTGGCATTATCTTCCAGTGATTATTATTTCGGACTTCATTGCTGCGATCTTGGATAAGAGACTTATAGCGTCATTGGACTCGGATTTTTCGATCGGTTCGGGGACATTGTCCCTGACTTACCGACGTAGTCCAATATTGTCATTACAACATGTGTTTTATTTTTCGACGCTATATATATATATATATACAAGCCTGCTACTAAGCATAATAGTTTAGTTTCTTGTCCGCGTTGCTCATTTCTGCCATTTTATCATTTATACAAATAGTTTATTTTGGCAGAGCAGGGCATACCGAGAGTTCATATGCGTCTAGACGGTGTGATTAAAAACTGCATATATTCTTTTTCGCCGTTTATGTCTTTTCCATTTTCAATGTTGGGAACGACATTATGTATAGTAGACTTAACTTAGACGCTTTATTATACGTAATCCGCCTTACTGAGGCGTTATCATTACGTCTTCAAGAAAAGATTTACGGGATATTATTCTCAATGTAATTTCTTTTGAGGGCAGTAGTTTGTTCACGTATAACTCCGCCCTTCAGTGGCTGATTGGAGTTAGTTAGACGTGACGCAGCCCTAGCTACATCCACTCGCGTGGATAGTAAGGTTAAGAAGTTAAGAACTCTCTCAGAGTCGCTTCGTTCTCGGAGGAGCTTCTCTTCGACGGCAACTTTTCGGCAATCCATGAATTGCTCGATTTACACGTTCTCTTGTCTATCTAGTGTTACAAGAGATTCAGACTGGGGCAAACATTAGGTGGTTGACTCAGAGAGTGCCGCCGCAGTTGCCGGACCCGAGTGTGGCTGTTATGACGGTTGCCAGTCATACAGATTGGGATATAATACTGATCCCTACGGATTCGAAGTGCCAGGGTCTTTGGGTTCCGCAGTCTTTTAGCAATCAGTTTTCTTCCGCGGAATAATGTTTTTTAGGCTTGCTTTATGTCATTGCATGAACATTATTCAGAAACGCATGCCCAAATTCCTGTCCTTTAATTCGACAGTAGTGGCGTATCTCCGGAACCAGGGAGGCACTCTTTCGTTTCCGTTATTCAATTTAATGGAAAGAATCCGTCTGTTGGTTATAGTACTCCAAGTTCAGTTTTGGTCCGTCATATTCCGGGTCGTCTGATTGTTTTATCGGACTCCCATTCTCTTACGGGTCGCTTGTTGCTGTCAGAATGGACTCTCAACAAACAAGTATTCAATCAGATTTGCTATCTATGGGAGCGCCCAATGATGATTTATTTATGACACAGCTTGCTAATCAATTGCAGACGTATGTGTTGGCTTGTCCAGATCTCTGAGCTAATATTCTTAACGCTCTATTGATCTATAGGACGGAATGTTAGGATACGCGTATCCTCCGGCGCTGTTGTTTCAGCAGGTATTGCTAAGATAAACAACCACAATACATTTCTGTTGATAGCATCTCTATCTTCACAGAGATCATGAGTAATTTTCTCTCTTGTCTACTGTGGGTTTTAACGTGAAATCTTCCTCTATGTGAGGATCTTTTTCACTGGGTAAATCGTGTCATCTTTATCACAACCTGCAAGGTCGCAACCTTCATGTATTCCGTTGTGTGGTCCGTATTGCATTGTAAGCACTGTACTGGACGAGCTTTGGACGCGATTTCTTACTATAGGAGATCCTCTTCTTCGCTATTCTATGCGGCTAAAGTGGAGGCTCTTCCGTCGTGGTGTAGGGATCATTATGTTCATATTGTTGATCCCTCTATACTACTCATTGCTATTTTTTAGTATACTTGTTTCACAAGATCTACTGCAGCCTGTTATTATTTAGGTTATAGGTTTATGTTACCTCATACCTATGCACTCTACGATAGTTTACAATTGAGTCTTTTGTCTCTTTATCTAAGTCAGTAACTTTTTGATAAATAGACTTAGAATCTTTAGATTAAATTCCTATACGGATTTTAACTTCGGTTCTTATTTAGCTAAGTAATCATTTGAGCCTCTGGAAACAGTAGTTTTCAAATTCTGACCTTTTAGACAGTAATTCTGTTGGTTTCTCTTTTACTGTAGAGTCAGTGAGTTTCATGCACTATCGATGGATGATTTTCACTTTCATAGTTTCGGAATCAATACTTCCGTTACTATTTAGGTTGGATTGTTGCATAAGAGTTAGGCTCCTATTATCCGGAACCTATTATTTTAAGGTCCTTCCGTCTTCGTATGGGCATAGGCCTTTACTCTTTCCGGGTACAGTTTATGTATTTATAAACAGATTTATGTTTATTACTATGGGCGTAAGCTTCTTCTGTCTTTGATGTCTAGTAGAAGGACGTTACGCTCCATTTTATTGTTAATGGATTCTATTAACTATCGGTACTGCTTATAGTATATCATTGACTTAGCAGTTGTGCTTAAGATTTCGGCTCATGAAGTAAGAGTTCTTCTACTTCTTGGGCTTACATTAATAGTGTCGCTATTATAGATTTTTGAAGGCCGCTCATTGCGCTCAGCCATCCACATTCATGAATTTTATCTCAGAAATATCGAGTCCATTTCTGGAGGCCTCTATTGTTAGGTCTATTATCTACTGCTCAGAATGTCATTCACTTAACAGTTGCTACTATAGCTAGGTAGGCTGTCTGTTTCGGCAGTGTCTCCGTTCGGCTGCCCTCTTCGCTCTGGGCTATTTGACCCAGGGCAAGAAAAAGGGGGGGGGGGGGAGGGTGTTCCCTTGGGTCACCTGTTTTACTATGAAAACAAGGGGATACCTCCTCCGGAGTTAGTAATTCTGAGCTGTTATTGGGATGGTTGTTTAGTGAGAAGTTTAGGTTTTTAAAATTCATTCAAGTCTTAGTTTTTAAAGTATAGCTTTTGAATATTGCATATGTCAACGGACATGATTATGCAATCCTCAGACACTTTTAGGAGTATAAGAGTCTCTATTCTCTAGACTTACTTTATTTATTGGCTTACTTTAAAAATTATTAGTATAAGGATTATATTGGATATTAATAGAGTACATGGATGTATGAAGCTCAATTTTGGAAGGTGTTGTATCTTTCTAATTTAACATAAAATAAGAAAGATACATGTAAGGCCTTTTACTTCTTTTCCCTACAGGGGATGACTCTATTTTATTTTATTGAGCGTATTCCATTTTGCTCTATGTCCTTGGCCCTCCAGCCTTTTTACTATTCAGCTATGTCTGGGTCATTGGTACAGTATAAAAATGTTAAAAAATTTATAGTAATTTATATATTTTTTATACTTACCAATGACCCAGACGGGGATGGCCCTCCCAGGAGTTGGGAACTCTTGCCTCCCCGCTGAGTACATAGCGCTTACCAGGCACTGGTTATTAGAATGATTAATGGCGCCAATTTCGGAACGTCCTTGACACTGCGCATGCGCAGTAGGGGCGAAGTGTGGAGGGCCTTTCAGGACATGTTTTCTTTAGTTTTAGATGCAAATTTTGGGGATTGGGGGGCAAAATTTGTGTTTGGCCCTATATTTTAAGAGTTAGCACCAGCTATGTCTGGGTCATTGGTAAGTATAAAAAATATATAAATTACTATAAATTTTTTAACTTTCAACTGATTCAGACAAATGATGAAAGGGATATGGAGGGGGGGTTTACCCTTCCCTTTCGGAACAACACATGGTTGAGATGGATTTATTTCATCAACACTACCCTGAATTTGTTCCAATGAATCAGAATGCTGCACCTACTTACAAGGAACTGCTAGCATTGTTGGACGCTGACTTTATCCGGAAAAAGAGGAGGAAATGTCTTTTCCGGTTAAGTATAGATAGGTGTCGCAGGCCTTTGGCCTTTTAGACGACTCTATATTCATCTTTCCAGTGGAAAGAAGTAAGGCAGTTTCTTATCATCATCTGTAATGCCACCGATTTCAGGAAACAGGGAAGATGTATTGAGAGTTCCTCTAAATTTTGAATGAGTAGGCTAAGGACATAGCTATGGCCTTACCTTCGTCATTCATTATTTCCTCAGTCACAGTTGAGACGGCATTTCTTCATTCAGAACGAATTTAGACACTGTTTTACGCAGATCACCTTTAAGAACTGTGACGCAGCGTCTCTACGGAAGGGAATTGGAGGACGTTCGTACCTCTATTAGAATCCTTTCCAGGGCTATTATATTTATCACGTATAACTCTGTCTTAACAGTTGCTAATTCGGAGTTAAAACAGACGTAACGGAGTCCTTGCATCGTCATCCTTAATAGATGACAAGGTGAAAAACTCTCTTCGAGTCACTCAGGTTTCCGGACACTAAGTTTTTGACGATAAGCTTTCATTGGTTTATGACCAAGCTGCAAAGAAAGCATCAATACGCTGCTCCTTAAGTCGGCGTCTAATCGACCTGCAGTAGCAGAAAGGAGTAAGGGAGGACGTCCTAGACAGAAGGTCGCCTATAAGGACTCGTCATGAGGGTATAGTTAACCCTCCTATAATTACTCTAGGGATTGTCATACAGCGACTTGGATACGGGGCTTAGGTCTGATCGAGACTACCGGTCAGACACCCATAAACTGCTGGGTCGAGGCTCTTCGTGAATGAGACGCAGTTTCTCCTTCCGTAGGCCTCGCAGGTACTACAGGTGTGGTTTAGGACCTCTATTGCTTAGCAGTTGACGGACGGTTATCAAGATGTGCATCAAACTGGATAACTTTTGCGGAAGACCAGTAGACGAGAAGTGTGGTTTCGGACGGCCTACGGCTATCTTTCCACGAGAGTCACAACTAACTTAATGTTTGATGGACAATGCTTCCGTCAAATCCTTGCATAAGAGTCTCTCCAATTGGAGGTACAGGTTCTCTTGACAATGAAAGTAATAGAGGTCGTCGAGAATCAAGAGTCTCTAGGATTCTGTTGTCACCTGTTACTCGTACCGAAGCCATAGAGCTTGTTCTGACAGATAATAGACTGGAGCTGGATAACAAGTTTATCAAAGCTCTAAAAGTTTATTTATGGTTATCATTTAGTCGGTTAAAGTGAGCATTCGAGTGATTGACTATGCTATAAGCATAGATCTAAGGATAACTTCCGTTTGAAGATAGCGCCCTGCGCTGTCACTCGAATATTAACTCGGTAATGTCTCATAACAATCTGGTTCATCAGCTATTATCCAGAACAAAATTAGTTTTATGCAACTGATGGGGTTGTGCTCAGAGGCTACGCATCTTGTTTAGATGGGTCGCTTAAGCACACGTCCACTCTAGTTATTCTTACCCAGAACTGGAGTTTGATAACACATTCGCTCAGGACCAGTATTGTTTTAACGGATCTAGTAAACAAAAGGTCCATATTGGGGCAGATATTCACTTGTTAACTCTAGAGTTCCACTGCAACTGCCAGATCCGGCTTTCACGATTATGACGCTTATGAGTCAATAGTTTGGGGCATGATCCTGAGTCCGACAGACTCTAAATGCAGGGGTCTTAGGACCCTCGGTTCCTGGAAAAACACATATTCATCAAGAATGATGTCAGTATTGTTAGTGCTACATCAATCCGGACACGCTTGTTCAGATATTGTTGGACAACTCAATAGTGGTAGTGTACATTAAGAACCAGGGCAGCACCCATTCATTTTTGATATGATACCTAACGGAGAAGAATTTTCATGTTTATCTCTCTATACTAGCAGACTCTCTCCTCGAAAGGTTGCCTGTTTCATTTGTATGGATGCTCAACATGCGATTATTTGTACAGTTTTGGTACCAGTGGGATCACCCCATGAGTGTTCAGTTTGCTACGTACCGGAAGAATTAGTTACCATCATTTGTGTCACCATGCCCAGATTATTGAGCACATGCAGTAGACGCTCTGCAGAATTCATGGGGATGAATGATAGAAAATGCATATCCTCCAATTCATTTGATTCAATAGGTTATGTTTAAGATTAAAAAGTCTTGTTGTGAATCCTACTAGTAGCACCTCTGTTGTCTCAGAAATCTTGGATCAGCATTCTCAAGTGTCTTTTATAGAACACTCCCTAGAAGCTTTCTCCATGAGAGGGTCTTCTTTCAAGGGAAGTTTTATTCTTCATGTCCTTCTCCGCCCATAGTGGCATAATGGAGTCAGTTAGGTGTGAGGGAACCATCGCGGTTCCTTTATTTTTTTGTTAACTGACACAAGAACGATTAAATAATGCAGGTGAGGAGATTTCGTTATGACTTTGAATTAAACACTCACACACCCTGCCTATGTGTTTAGAGGCAATTACCGGGCAAGACGTAGTTTTCTTCCTTCAAGCCTCATATAAATTAATACATGCATACTATGCATTTGGGTCGTGTTCTATGGCGCATGGGCACATCCGCTTTTTAGCTGAATTAGTGTCCTGTTATTTTTGTTGATTTGTTATATACGAGCACTTATTTATAAATCATCACAATTAAATTGCTACTCTTGAGTACCTCGCAGACTACATAATCAGTTATTCAGATGATTACATGCTAAATATAAATGCTCTCGTGCATTATTATTATTTGGCTAACGCTTTATTGTATTTTGTGGACCTTGAACTCATAATCTATTTTGGGGGCGGTCCGTGTCGGAGCCTGTTAATCATACCTACTTACATCTCTAGATCCAAGTTTTTATTTTGTTTTGTACTCATCTAACATGTGTTTTTACGATCATAGATATCGGATAGTACACTTTGGCGAGTGTTTTTAGTGGAATTTATTGTACAGTGGCCGCCTGTGGATTACCTTGGAAGTGTGATTTCTCTACAGGGATCGTCCAGTGTGGCTTGATTGGATATGTGTATGTTATATTTTTATATATCACTGGTTTTCGACTTATCTGTGTACGTCGTCTGCGGTGTATGTTATTTAGTGGGCAATATTAATTACCAGGATCGTCACTATAGCCATAACTTCTGAAGTAACATTAAGCACCATTTATTAGTCCCATACCGGCAATGCCGAAGGGGACTATAGGTTTGCACTCTGTCCATCCGTCATTCAGTCACACTTTAGTTTTCCGGACTTTTTTTGGAAATGCTTCAACCGAATGATTTCATTTTTGGTAAGCTACTATAGAACAATGACTTACAGATCAAGTTTGAGTTTCATACTGATGGCATTATTCTTGTGTGAGTTATGGCCCTTGAAAATATGGAAAAGCGCCAAAATATCAGTTTTCCGGACTTTTTTAGCTGTGACTAGCAGCTCTATAAGTGGCAATGTCGGTCTGTCTGTCTGTCTGTCTGTCGGTCGGTCGGTCGGTCGGTCTGTCTGTGACCAACGAGTTTCAAAACTCAATAACTTTTGAAATACTTGATGGAATGACTTTATATTTGGCATGTAAGTGTATCTTATTGATGTCTAGCCACTGTTCAATGCATGTGTTGTTCCAAATATTTTTCTTGGAGTTATGGCCCTTGATGAACTTAGAATGTCGGTCGGTCTGTCTGTGACCAACGAGTTTCAAAACTCAATAACTTTTGAAATACGTGATGGAATGACTTTATATTTGGCATGTAAGTGTATCTTATTGATGTCTAGTCACTGTTCAATGCATGTGTTGTTCCAAATATTTTTCTTGGAGTTATGGCCCTTGATGAACTTAGAATTTTGTGAAATTGCACCACCCGTCGCAGCTACGGTGTCGATGTAGCGATTTTTTGGAAACGCTTCAACAGAATGATTTCATTTTTGGTAAACCTACTATAGAACGATGACTTACAGATCAAGTTTGAGTTTCATGCTGATTGCATTATTCTTGTGTGAGTTATGGCCCTTGGAAATATGGAAAAGCGCCAAAATATCAGTTTTCCAGACTTTTTTTGGAAAAGCTTAAACCGAATGATTTTATTTTTTACTTATTTTACTTATATGACAAAAGTGCCGTAGGGGACTAATACCACCTCAGTGGTCAAACACTTGTTAATCATGAATTAATACCTGAGTGCCTGTTCGACGATTATTTATATCGTTTATACCGCTCTTATTGTTTCCAGAGCTCGTCCCTTTTTCTTTTGAAGACTTCTTCAAAAAAGGGTGGGGGGGTGATTTTTACCCCTAATCTGGCTTAAAATGTATGTATCTTTGAAGGAAGCTGTTTTATCCGTATTTATATCCTGCATACAGCTGTAATGTTATTGAAAGGCATATATTTGTGGGAGATTTTCTCGCATTCTCAGATACGCCATCCTAATTTTTGGGGCTTAGTCCAGACTAGTCTTAAAAATTAGGAACTTGTCTTCATTCTTACAATAAGGAATTACTTAAACTTGGGCTCCTTATTTAGAATATGTCTCCTCTATTATTGTATAGAGAGACATACATGTAATTCCTAATTATTGTAAGTTCCTTCATCATGGATTGCAGGATTGGAATTATTTCAGAAGTACTAGGACCCCCCACCTAATTACGATTCAGCTATGTCTGGGTCATTGGTATACTGTGTAAAAATATGATAAATTTATCTTAATTTCTATATTTTTATACTTGCCAATGGCCCAGATGGAAAGGGCCCTCCCATGAGTGGGCACTCATACTTCCCCACTGAATTATTATGTAATACTCTCTTTTACAAAGAATGGTGTTGGTGCCAATTCCGTTCACTTCCTGATGTCTCCGCATGTGCAGAGAATAAATGTATGGAGGACCAGATAGGACTTCTAATTTTAGGTTTTGCATGCAAATTTTGGGGATGGAGGGGAGGGGGGGGGGGGGCAAAATTTGTGTTTGGCCCTAGATATTTTAGAGTTAGCACCAGCTATGTCTGGGCCATTGGTAAGTATAAAAATATAGAAATTACTATAAATTTATCATTTTTCAAGATTTTCTAGGTGAGTATTTGCTGCATTCCACATTTTTAAATCAGGTCAGTGTTGGAGGGAGAGGCTTATCTCCCACTTCAAAACAACAGGCCTGTCTATGACTTCTCATTTGAGCGAACTCAATTAATTGACTCGTTCCAAAGAGGATTCCTAAACTATGTTTTGGAGGCAAAAATGATAAAGAATGATAAAATTTTAATGTCAGTTTTTGTGAAAGAATTGTCAGGGTGTGGCTGGTATGTTAGGTAATGGATTAAATGCATACTGTACAACAGAATTTCTATTTGAGAACAAATTTAGATTTTTAATTTTCTGATTTCCCTGTAGGATGACAGTGAAGTCATCCAGACAATAATCAAACTACTATAAAAATGATTTCTTGTCAAGTGTTGCCTTCCTAAATAGACTGCAAGACTTGTTAAGATAACGATGCTTAGCATATAAACTTTCAGGTATTTGCTTGTCAAAAATGGTCACACACAAGTGTGATTGTATGATTATTCTTCAGCAACCACTTATTGTACATTTTATCGTGTTTTGCCTGTTAATTGTGTGTTGGTTACGTTACAGAAGAAATTTACCTTTAACCCTCAAGGGCCTAGACAATTGTCCTGAATTCACACTTGACCACAGTCTGTACACATTCAGTGGCTTAGTGATTTCTAGACAAGTCTTGACTGTCTGTTAAGGCAGCCCAAACTTGGCTAGAAACCACAGCCTAGGCAGTTTGTTTATTATTAGCAAGACCTTCTCATGATGGCATGTTAATGACACCTGTTCTAAGGTTGTAAAAGTCAGAAATAGGCCTTTCAGGTAGTGTTCAACCGATTACCAAAAATGGCCGCTGACCGATTACAGGTTATTTGAACTCACAATTGGCAGATTCCAGTGCTGATTACGATTATAATACTGTGCACTACTAGACAAGTCATGATGACTTGAAAGAACTACATTAAATTGAACTTATTTTACCGTGTTTACAGTCCGTTCACTACTAGATAAGTAGAGACTCGAAAGAACTACATTAAATTGAACATATTTCTCAGTGTTAAACTCCGTTGACTCAAGTCCAGTAAAATTACCAGTCCTGCACACTTGGATGGTAAATTTGGCTCTCGGAGCCACGTTTACTACCCAAGTGCGCTCAACTGATAATTTTTTCTGCAACCTGAGTCAATAGAGTACAACCTTCACTTTTCTGGTATGAACTGGCGCTTGCCGCTAGTACGCTCAGTTGTAAACTTTACATGTCGTTTAACTTGTATATCCCATAAAGGGGAGTCAAGAGATATTAAGAATACTCATTGAGGTGGTTTTTCAACTTTATTGAATGGTATAATCGGTATCATTTTACATTAACAATTGAACAATTGCAGAAGATAATAAAATGTTAATGAATCATCACAAAAATGCTTGGCAACCATTGGTTGAACCGTTGTTCCAGGAGCCGTTGCTGTTGTCATCCAATTGCCCACAATCAGCCAATTGGGCTGGCCGATTCCAATCATCGGTTGAGCACTATCTGGGGCACACTGTAATTGGTAAGAAAATTTTTTATCTACTAGGAAATTGTGGGAAGTTGAAGAATTTTTGTCTTGACACAAAGAATCAACTGTAATTGCACCATGTAGCTAGGGAAATCTTCAGTCACATGCATATGCTATGGCAAAGCAATTATTCACACTTTTCTGCTAAAAAGTGAATTATTAGTGAAAAACTAAAGACAACATTCATTAAATAGTGGTGTAAAAGTTCACCAGTAAGCATTTAAACAGGTTGCTAGAATTATTTTCCTTGGCATTCCAGAAATTACATGTGTAGGATTATGATGGAAAGTGTGAAAGTTTTATTTGCACAAATGTTGATTGCACCAAATGGAGTGCTCCTAATGTATCGCTAGGTATGCTGACAGGAAGATGCAAATGGATTGACAGAAAAGAGCTTGTTTGTGTATGAGCGCTCATCGAGGAATATTATTTATCCACAATTTGTGAAAATAAATAAACTAGATAATCAACTACTTTAAATTAAGTTATAAGAATGGAAATTAACTACCTCACCCATTCATCCATGGACAGAAAAATTGTCCATTGCAAATCGAAGGAGATAAGGAAATTTTGGTTAACATGAAGAAAATTGGACCCAATAAATTAATAAAAAATTCCCAACATTTTCTAACTTTTCATTCTTTATTCACATTTTTAGATGTTTTTTTCTTCAAGTATACATAGTTTGGGAGGGAAAAAAGGACTTTTTATCTGTTTTTTTAAGACTTTTAGTTTCCTCAGAGAGAGAAAATCAATGAATGCATTCACCTTTCTATCTGAAAGCAGTTGTGTTCAATTTGAGAATTGCTTCTTCTGAAAGGAGAAGTCAGTAAGTACAGTACAGTCGCCGTGGAATGGCACTTTTCCACGTGCTCCCGGTGGGCATGAATAAGTGTGTGAAAAGACAACAAAATTTGTCCATGGTAAGTGATCGTTGACAGAAAAATTATGGCGTGAGCACCTTTAACAACTGCCCACAGCGTTAATATGTTCCACGGCATTTCCGTGTTGGGGATTAAAAGCCTGGCTGATAGATTATTGGTGATCTTTTAACTTTACAAAGTAAATAGGTAGGGCTTACAATGGTATTAAACGTTGGTCGGAGAGACCTAATTTTTTTTTTGGGGGGGGGGGGGGAGAGGAGGTGTTGGATGTTGTCAACAGCCGGTAAATAACAGATATGCCCAACCTGTTTATTCTTCGACCTTCCCCAGTTTGTGTAGGCCATAGTGTGTTTCAATGACAGGCCTCATGTTTTGTTTTTAAAACTCATTTCTATTAAATTTTAGCTTGCTGTTATACACTTAGAGTACCGGTATTCCCGTATTTATTTGCGTGAATGTGTCGTTTAGAACCACCTTTATCAAATTTTCACCTGGTGGGCGAAAATTGTAATGGGTGCTGCCATCCCTTCGATAAAGTTTAGCATTTGCACGTGCATATTTTTCCACAGGTTTAATAAAAACAGAAGCGGGAATGAATTGAAATGAACAGCATTGAACACAAACACAATCAGTTAATGTTTTTGAGGATACACATTTGTGCTGCAAATGTAAACCACCGTGGATGCACCATGATAAAGATTGACTTGTCAATGATGGTCGTTGGAGGCTCATCACTACTTTCTTAATCCCATCCAAACAAGAACACGTTCTGACCGCCTGTGTATTTTTCTGTCCACGGTATTTCAGTTTCAATAGAATACTGTGTTTGAGTGTGGGCATCCACCGCGGAAAAGTGCCATTCCATGGTGACTGTACTGTATCATAGCATACCCAAACTCAAGCTTTCTTGAACTAATGCTAATGAATTATCTTTAATTGCTAAAGTAAGTCAATATGTTAATAAAATTGTGCCATGTATGACAGGTTAGGGTCAGTACGTGAAAGTTATGGTTTGCTAACCCAAACTCAATCTTTACTGAACTAATGATAATGAATGGTTCCTGAAAGAAATCCCCTCAGGACATCTCATGTTTGACAGATTGCCTTGAAAGAATGTTGATAAATACAATCAGATGATTCTTTGTTTCACATTAAAAAGGTAAAATAAATGCCTAAATACATTGGAAAACCAGGGTTGAGATGTTGTTTTTTGGTCAGTATTTAAAGAAAAATCATGCCAAATTTGGTGGTGGTTCAATCAATTGTTGAAAAGCTAGGGAACAAAAAGAATATACCCAGTAGGTGTTTTTCGGTTGTTTCTTACTACATTTCCACCTCTTTTCATTCCTCAGTATGGACACTGCATCTCTATCCTCCTCTCTTGGCAGTCACCTGATTAGATATGGCAATATGAGGGGGTGAATCAATTGGCAGTCTAGGACTGCAGAAACAAATTCACACACATACAGAGAAACTTATCACAAATTATAGTATAGAATATTTTGTCGTTTTATCGTAAATATGGCTCTGGGGTCAGACATCCATGTATTAAAGCACTTCATATAATTTAATACATCACATCCCACCTCAAAGTCTGATAAAATGACAGGTAATTTATTTCAGTTGTTATATGAATTGAATGCTTTCCTGTCAGACTCCAGGATGTTAACTGATTGAGTGCTAGAAGCCCATATTTGGGTTTTATTCTGAAGTGTACATACCACTACTTAAAGGCTTCATATTCTGTGGTTGTACTTCATGTTATCTTTAAAGGGAAATTATTTCGTCTGTAAAAAATTTGTCTTGTTACAGTTTATGGGAGAGTGTCTGTAGGCACCCTCCCATAAACCTTTAAGAAGGTAAAGACATGTGAAGAAATTTTCAAGACCAAAAATAATTTAGGACTCTATCAGTAAAAAAGACACACGATGATGGAATTTTCCTATTAACCCTTTACCCGACAAATTGGACACATCCGCCTGCGTAATATGCAAATTCAGCAGCTGAAAAAAATACTGTTTTTAAAAAAATTTCAACAAAACCATATCATTTGACCCCTCTTTGGAATGTCGAGCTCATTCCAATGAGCGGTCAGGTGATATGGTTTTGTTGAAATTTTGTTAAAAATTTTAAAAAGTGATATTTAAAATAATAAATTTGATATCGTCTGTGTTGGGTAAAGGGTTAAATAAGTTTGACTGACAAATTGACTGTGCTTCACTGTATTTTTTTAATGTATTAAAGTTTCAGATAAACTTTATCAATAAAGTGGAACTGATAAACAAAAGCATTGAGGCTATAACTAAACCAACTTTCGATGATTTGTTTATCGGCTGCACATGGTCAGAGTTCACTGCAGTAAATGAGCTCGAAGTGAAAAAGTTAATTTTGATGAGTCCTAACAAGACAAATGACCTAGATCCCATTCCTACGTCGCTGGTTAAAACAGCGGTTGATTGTCTATCACCTTCCATTACAAACATTATTCAATCATCGCTCCAGGAAGGTTGTGTACCAACAGAGCTGAAAATAGCCCTGGTTTCACCATTAATTAAGAAACCGTTTCTTGATCCAGACATCCTGAAAAAATATCCTGTTTCCAATCTACCCTTTATATCCAAAATTGTAGAAAAGATGGTTACCAAACAACTTATGCAATACCTCTCAATAAATTGCCTATTGGAACCATATCAATCGGCCTATCAGGCTAATCATAGTACGGAAACTGCTCTCTTAAGGGTCTGTAATGATATAATATGTTCATTAGGCGAACGTAGATCTGTCCTTCTGGTCTTATTGGATCTTTCCGCTGCCTTCGATACCGTTGATCATTCCCATCTCTTATCCACAATGCAACATCTTGGAATCAACGGAAAAGTTCTTGCCTGGTTCCAATCTTATCTCATTACGTGAACAACAAGTAACCATTTGTAAAACAACTCTGACAGTAAAGTATTAACGTGTGGAGTTCCACAGGGCTCCGTTCTTGGGCCGATATTGTTTACACTTTACACAGCATCATTGGGAAAGTTGCTGAGGCAGATCGGTGTTCCTTATCATTTGTATGCTGATGACACTCAGTTGTATTTGTCACTAGACCCTTCAAATGGATCTGACCCTATTGTTTCAGTTTCGATGATGGAAGACTGTGTACACAAGGTTAGGGACTGGATGGTCTGTCATAGACTTGAAATGAATGACGATAAGACTGAGGTACTTGTCATATCGCATTCAGAGAGTCCATCAAATTTGCAAATCAAGTCACTTGTTATCGGAAATTCCACACAAAATGTATCAAACAGTGCTCATAGCATTGGTGTGATATTTGACTCTCATCTATCAATGGAGGAAAATGTCAATACTATTTGCAAGCGCTGTTTCATGCAAATTAGGAACTTGAGCTATTTTCGTCGTTACCTCTCCACTAAGTCATTGGAAATTGTAGTTCATTCCTTTATTTCATCCCACTTGGATTTTTCCAACTCACTTATTGGGTTGCCACAGTCATATATTTCAAAACTACAGAATACCCAAAATACAGCTGCACATATCATCACAGGCTCTAAACGCTATGATCATGTAACACCACTACTAAAAGAATTGCACTGGCTCCCTGTACGACAGCAGATTATTTTCAAAATTTTGGTTTTGGTATTTAAGTGCATTCATGGCTCAGCACCTAAGTACTTACAAGACCTTCTGACAATTAAAAAACCTGACAGGAACTTGCGCTCCTCCTCACAAGTCAAACTTCAGATGCCCTTCTCTACGTCCACTTTTGTAAATAACAGAGCTTTCTCTTTCACTGGACCTGCACTTTGGAATAATTTACCAGTTCAGGTTCAGGGATCGAGAGATCTTAACCAATTCAAAACAAATTTAATATCACATCTTTTCAGAGAGGCTTTTGACAGTATGTAACCTGCTGGCCTTTACACCTTTCTCAGTCTGTATATTGCCTTGATAGTCACAAGCTCATTGTTTATTTAACTGTACAGCATTTTAGAGCACTTTGTGATTTTACGCTTTATAAAATTTCCTTATTATTATTATTTTATTTGAGGAGGGCAAAATTTTGATATTCAAATTGTATGGAATAAACATGAGTAATGCATGTATATTTTCTATGACCTGGCTCTCTTCGAGGAAAGAATGTTATGTACTCTCTCTCTCTCTCTCTCTCTCTCTCTCTCTGGGTTTTGGGTAATTGCTAACAGTGATCTGAAAGCTGAAGTAATGTTTTGTCAAAAATATGTACCTTGAATTCTACAGAGAAAGTTGTCAGTTTTAATTCAAAATAAAGTTATTCTCACTAAGTTTTCAGTTCAAAATTAACCCTTAAGTCTCTACGCATCCACAAACAGCCATTTTTATATTACTCTGAAAAAGTTGTCCCAAGTTTATTCTTCGTTGTGAACACTACTGGTGGAATGCATTTATCTTGACAGTGTTTTTAGATCATTGTTGGCTGCCCAATTCATCTACATCTGTTTACTTGTATATATTGTAGTTACAGTGTTTTTAGATCATTGTTGGCTGCCCAATCCATCTACATCTGTTTACTTGTATATATTGTAGTTACAGTGTTTTTAGATCATTGTTGGCTGCCCAATCCATCTACATCTGTTTACTTGTATATATTGTAGTTATAGTGTTTTTAGATCATTGTTGGCTGCCCAATTCATCTACATCTCTGTACTTGTATATATTGTAGTTACAGTGTTTTTAGATCATTGTTGGCTGCCCAATTCATCTACATCTGTTTACTTGTATATATTGTAGTTACAGTGTTTTTAGATCATTGTTGGCTGCCCAATTCATCTACATCTCTGTACTTGTATATATTGTAGTTACAGTGTTTTTAGATCATTGTTGGCTGCCCAATTCATCTACATCTGTTTACTTGTATATATTGTAGTTATTAACCTAAAATTAATCTAAGGACTTAAGGGTTTAGCAAGGTTTCCATGGCTCCTTGCATTTCTGAAAAGTCTTGAAATTTAGAAATCCCCTACCAAGAGCCTGAAAATACCTTGAATATTCAAACCTTCCCCCCAAACCCTTGAAAAATGAGATATCAGGCAATCAGAGAAGATTCATTTCAGCTGTATTCATTTTGATTCACTGCAAGCTAAATGAATGACTCATAAGGAATTTTTTGCCACTGAAACCATTTTCTTTTATATCTGGGTGCACAGTTAAATTTCTGAAATAATTCCAACTATTTTCAGTTCCCTTTCATTAATTAAAAAGGAATAAAAAGCCTCCTTTCTTCATCAGGAAAAAGAAAGATTTTTATTGTCCTCAGACTAAATGTCTTCAACCAATACTAACCCTCCTTGCTAAAGTAAGTACGTTGGGGAGTTTTGACAGTTGATCGCTGTTCTCTCCAGGTACTCTGGCTTTCTCCACCCATAAAACTGTCTGGCACAAGGTGACCTTGATTGTTGAAAGAGTTGTTAAACCCCAATAAATAAATAAATTACTGCTGGAAAGTACCCAAACCCAAAGAGAGAGTATATAATATATACAAAGTGAGCCACCGATAAGGGTAATGATTGCTCTCTCCTTCAATACTGCTGAAATTCAAGCAGTCTATTGGATAGCAATCCTACTGGCTGTTATTCTGAAAGTTCAGTTGTCTTTGATACTTTCATGAAATCAAGTCTGTTTTACTATGGACCTAACTGAGTGAAAATGAAAATAATTCACCTGTGAAGTGTTTGATTGACAGAGTATTTACATCAGTAAATGTTGAGTGTGATTTCTCTTGTTTTCTTTCACAGGTGATGACATTGTTTACAGATGCCCTGGGGCATGTTGGTGATATTAAATCTACAAGTCTTTTTGACTACAGGAAAAGAAACCCGAAACAGAGGCAGTCAATGTAGAAAATGTGAAAAATAGAACATTGATTTCTTGAGTAATTTAGAAAAATTTCCAGATGTTTCAAAGAGAATATAAATAAAATGAAAAGAGGATGATGAATTTAAAGCTTGAAGTACTTATAAAGCATAAACAAACTTAGCAGTTCAGTTATTTTGGCAGCTAATGTGATGTTCAAGATTTTTATTTTTGTAAGCCAACACCTAGAATGTTTGAGAAGAGTTAGAAATCCTGTATAGATATGTTAATGTTACTGATGTTGAGTACAATTAATGCTTTATAATTTTGTTTAATATTGTATTAATTCAGAAGGCTAATACAGGATGATTCTTAACCTGTGAACCCTTTATCCAATGAAGACAATATCAAAATTTGTAATTTTTGTTTTTCAAATTTTTCTAAAAATATCAACAAAACCATATCTGAACCCTCATTGGAACATGTTCATCATCATCAAGCTCTCTCTAGTGAAGGGTCACATGATATGGTTTTATTGAAATTTTTTGAAAATGTTTTTCAATTGCTCAATTTGGAAATTATGCAGGTGGATGTGCCCAATTCATTAGGTAAAGGGTTAAAATGGGTTGGGGCATTATAGATTTGTGCACCCAAATAACTTATGAAATGAAGTTGACTCTTTGCCTCTCAGCCAAATTCACACTGTGCCTTACACTAAAATCATCTTCCAAATTCGGTTATTTTCAATATTTGCTTTTAAAATGTTGCTTATGACCACTCATTGGAATCAGCTCTTGGAGCTCATTCCATTTGGGGACTCATGAGTTCTGTTTTGAAATCAAGAAGAAAATATTTAACCCTTAAGGGCCTGGGCAAGTGTCTTGAATTCACACCATTCCACTACTCTCTATACGTCTAATGGCTTAGCAGTGATTTCTAGTTAAGTCTTGGCTGCCTGTTAAGGCAGCCAAGACTTGACAAGAAACCACTGCTTAGATAATTTGTCTATTGTCAACAGGACCTCCACATGATGGCATGCTAAGGGCACCTGTTCTGAGGTCCGAAAAGTCGGAAATAGGCCTTTAAGGGTTAAAGGGTTAAATAGAGAGTTAACATTACACTGGACTTGAACTTAAAATGTACAGGTGTAACTAATTCACTTTTAATCCTTTACCTAGCAAATTGGCAACATCCACCTGTGTAATTTATAAATTAAGCAATTGAAAAAAACCCATATTTTTTAAAAAAAATTTCAACAAAACCACATGTGATCCCTCAGTGGAACGAGTTTGTTGAGCTGGTTGCAAGGAAGGGGTCACTTGATATGGTTTTGTTGAAATTCTTGGAAAAATGTGAAAAACCGAAAAATCATAAATTTTGATACTCTGCATGATGGGTAAAGGATTAACAAAGCTGCAAAGGTCCTTTGCACCCACACTTGCAGAGTTAAAGTATAATTACAGGCAACACATGCACATACTATGACTTCAGAATGCATATTTGCACCTTGGCATTCATTGCAATATGGGCTGTGTAACCCTCATATGACTGTCCATTATCTAAGTTGGTGCTCAAACCAATATCTTGTATTACCCCCTTGTGATTGGTTCCTTTTATTGATGACTTCACTTTATGAATAGTATTCATTAGATTACCTTATCAATACTCAGTAAACAAAATGGCCAAAATCGTTGATAATCAAAACTGCCAAAAAGTGTTTTAACTCTTTGAATCATGAGCGGCCGCTTTTACGACTAGGAACATAATACGTCTTAATTTCATTAAATAGGATGGATGCTTTGTACATGTGTGTGGTAAACCAATCAATACTTTCAACCTGCAGTCCAAAGGCTGCACGTTGAAAATATTAATTGGTCTACCCCTAAAAAATGAACATGGACTCTTCCTGATTCTGTCATTGAACTAATATGGAAGATACCGCCAGGGTTTAAAGGGTTAATATTTATTTTCAAAACATAGCTTATGGTCCCTCTTTGAAAGTGTTTGATAACTCTTAACGGTCTGGATAATTTTTCTAAAAATCTTTGATCTGATTACTGTTTTAAGTCATGGATGCTTGACTGAAAAAGATAGCCTTGGTAATTTGTCTTAAGATTTCCTCTTGATTGCATATGGGTCATCAATTAAAATACTTATATATTATTATCAAGAATCTCAATAGTGTGCAGTTTGAAGAGGTGATGTGAGATCAGTTTCAATGTCATTATGTCTGATTATATGAATTGTAATCGAAATTTCTGTAAAATCATGTCTCAAAAATAAATGTATCTTTCTTTCAGAGCTAGGAGGTTGTGGAATTTTGTTTTTGGTTTACTTTTATTCTTGATTAGGTTTTGGGGTTTTTATTTACCAATGGCATAATTGCAAAACATCATCTGAATTAAATTAGAGAATTTCCTGCAGTACCTTCAGGGATGTATTTTTCAGCGTTTTCTACGAATTCCATGTTTTTGATCACAGTTTTTATTTCAGTTGAATTTTGGTTTTCAAGTTAACCCTCTAGTGGGAATAGATGCACTATTATTCACAGAAATTTTTTACTTTGCCTCCAAATAATAGCTAGTGATCATTAATTTGAATGAGCTCATTTCCAATAAGGGATCATAAGTAAGCCTGGAAATAAGCAATCTGTCATTTACAGAATGAGGACCTCCAATGGTGAATTTGCTGATGTTATCCCATACAGTGGGCCAATTTATCATCCGTGTACCTCTTTCTGTTTAGGCCTGAGACCTTAATTCAGATTGAGGTTCACAGAGAGTAAATTTAATGATGCTACCCTGCTGTGCATTCACCTTCTGGGGACCTCATTTTGCAGATGACCGTCTGCTTATTTCCAGGCTTGATCATAAGCTATGTTTTAGAGGCAAAAATTGAAGAGTTTCTGTTATTGAAGAAACATTTTTGCAAGTGTCATCTTCTTGTTTTAGATAGTGGGTTAAATTCAATTTTATTTGGCTGTTTCATATTTATTTGTCTTAACACATTTACATCCTTGAGTACCATTCAAAATCTGTTGAGAAATTTTTGTTTCACTGATAATACCAACCCCTTACATCACACCAGTGGAAGCTTCCCTGAGATGTATTCATGAATTAATGTTAAGGCAGGATTTCCATTGGGGAAGCAGTCAATGTTCTCAGTGGCTCCATTCCATTTTCCAACTTTTCCTCAACGAAGATATACGCTATAGTAATATTAATATTTCATAACCATTCCTGTCTCCATCCACTTCCTTATAGTTTCGGTGATTTCTGCCTTATTCATAAAATATGACCCAGTAACCAATGCCTGGAGTGGAAGTCCTCAAAAATGGAAAACAGGGTTATAAATGATTGACTGGACTTGCCTTTATATCCATGTTGCAGAGGGGCACGGTGGCTCAGTTGGTAGAGGTGCAGGCTGCAAGCCGAGAGGTCCTCGGTTCGAATCCCACCTGCGGCAACCGCGTTGTGTCCTTGGGCAAGACACTTCACCCATTGCCCATGTGGGGGCACGGTGATGCTGTGTACTAAGGCGTACTGCACGTCGATGGTGCACCTGTCTTCAACCAATGCTAACCCTGCTTGTGTGGAGTTGGTATGTTGGGGAGCTGACAGTTGCTCGTCGTTGCTCGGTGGTTCTCTCCGGGTACTCCGGCTTCCTCCACCCGTAAAACTGTCACGGTCATGGTTAGCCATTGTGCAGAAATATATGACCTTAAACATCAATAAATAAATGAATCCATGTTGCAGTCCTGATTAGCCATTGTGCAGAAATATGTGAACTTGAACACCAAGAAATAAATCCACAAACGATAGAAGTTGAGCCTCAGTAATAGAAATAATTATTACTTGCGATTAGCATAAAAATTTGGAAGTATTTCTTCTGTGATATATTTTGTGTGATAACATTTAACAATCACTGTTTTGAATTCAGTGTTCATTTTTTTTAAATTCACGATGTCGACAAATTTAAAAGAGGTGTAATTGTAATGCCAAGCTGTTTTATAGCATTGTATGTCATCAATCTACACCACCAAAACAAGTATTGTATTGTTGTCTCACTTGCCAGGTAATGGTGTTTCAGACAGATAGATTATAAATCTTCTTTCTAAAGTACATAACGAGTTGTGTGCCCTGCAAAGGGGTTTTTCAGCTCATGTTACTGAAAGTTGGGGTGAGCTATCATGATCATTCTCCTTGTATCATAAAGGTGGTGTTTGAGTCTTCTCCCAAATGGCAGGACCATTCCAATAAAATTTCATTTGAATGATGAGTGTAGAGGGGTAATTCAGTTTTGTTAAAATTGATATACTGGGCGCGGTGGCATTGTGTTAACCAGTTCTCGTCAAAACACCGAAGTTAAGCAATGTCAAGCCCAGTTAGTCCTTGGATGGGTGACCGTCTGAGTGCTCGATTCTGACTCCTGTGTTGTGTCGTTGAGCAAGGCACTTCACCCTGATTGTCCACATGGGGGCACGATGATGGCAGGTACTAAGGCGTACTGGACGTCAATGGTGTGCATATCTTCAACCAATCTAACCCTACCTGTGCTGCAGTGTGGATATGACCCTGGCTGTTAAAGTGTTGTTAAACCCTAATTAATTAATAAATAAATAATAAGATATAGTGTGTTTGTGAAAATTGCACTAAATTTTTTAAAAATCTTATGGTCTGATGAATGGAATGACGTTTGATTTTTGGTATTCAGGTTTCTCTTGAAGTGCACACTAAAGTTTGTTCAAGAGAAGTTTTAATAAGGGGTGATATTTTCAGTTCTGGGAGAGAAAAGATTTTTTGCCTGCCCCAAATTTCCAATTTCAGAACTGATAGACCGATTTAAACCAAATTTGGTATGTGGCATTGTTGATTAATGCAAAAAAAGATTTCCCCTGTATCCCCTGGGAACTCCAAGCTAAAAATGTTACAACTGTCCTTGTATCTAAAACCACACAAAACAGAGAACTTTTATTTGTTTTGAAGCATCCTTAGGACCAGTAGAATTGAATGAGCGGAAAAAAACTTCAATAAGTTGTGTCATTGGACCACCCTATGGGGAATCGAAAAAATACTGAATCAGCATATTTTATAAAATTAAAAAATCTTCTCCACAATCACTAATCAGAATGTTTGATATTTGATATACAACATACTAAGGTGGATCAGATTCAAGTTTTTTTCAAATCAAGTCCCTGGGTTCATATTTGGACTCCCTGTTGAAGCCTGAATTTTAACTTTGTCCAGTATGAGAAATATCATTTGAAAATTTTCGTCTTCCCATCCACCCATTAGAATCTTTTGATTTGGGGTATAGGACATATCTATAGGGGTAGGATCCCAAATGTGAACTTGGTGTAATATGTGAAAAATTCTCTGAAAATCTTCACCAATGAGAATTTTTTGATATTTAATATTCAGCATCCTTATGAGGGGCAGATGCAAGTTTGTTCAGATCAAGTTCCTGAGTTATATTTGAGCTCCATGTGGGGACCCAATTTGAACAAATTTTAATTTAACACCCTTAAGGATGCTGTATAACAAATATCAAGAAATTTTGACTGAAAATCTTCTTTCTTCTTCTTCTTCTTCTTCTTCAGAATCACCAAACAATACTCATATTGCACCATGCAAATCAAATGTATCAGAGGCTCGCTCTTATTTTTAAGGCTATATCTAGACTCATTTTCAACTTGTCAAGGTGTGGCCCTAGAAACTAGAGCTTAACTCTGATACAGCATTTTGTACAAAAACATGGTGATATAAATATTATATATTTATCATGACTTTGTTGAAAAGTGCTGAAAGCCACTTCTGTTGCTTTCCATTGTATACATTAGCTATTTGTTTGCTCAGCAATAGAAAAAAATGTTTATATAGAATTGTGTTACAATTTACTGGAGAGTGCCAACTGGCACTCTAATATATTAAACAGTAACAAAATTATTTATGACCAAGCTCTTACTAAACATTGGCTCCCCTTGCTAGTAGCATGGTATCTGAGGAAAAAGACTTCTGAAATAAGTCACCTTTGACTATAATATAATAATTTAGAACTCTCCCAGTTGACTCTTTACCCAAAGCAGACAATATCAGCATTTATTATTTCAAATATTCTTTTTTCTAATTTTTCAAAAAATTCAACAAAGCCATGTGACTGCTGATTGGAATAAGCTTTGTGAGCTCGTTTCAATAAGGGGTCACATGATATTATTTTTAATGAAATATTTTGAGAAATAGTTTTTTTTTTCTACTGCTGAATTTGTAAAATGCACAGGCAGATGCAGCTGATTCGTTAGATAAAGGGTTAATATGTCCAGCAGCCGAGAGATGTTACCACTACAGTTATTTGAATTATCAGGAATTATTACAAACTTTCATTTTTTGCTTCCAAAACATAACTTATGTAATCTCATTGGAATTACCAAATATTCTTGACAAACTCGTTCCCATGATGTGCATATGGGTGGAGGCAAATATTGAACAAAAATAATTAAATTGAAATGGTGATTTTTGTGAAGAGTGTTGGATGGATATAACCACTATGTTTGGTAAAGGGTTAACCCTGTACATAAAATACAAATTGAACGGGGTTGAAAAAAAAAAACCATAACCTGTCAAGCTCATTCCAATGAGGGGGCAAATGTAATATGGTTCTGTTGAAATTTTTTGGAAAAAAATGTAATTTAACTGGTAGAGTCCTAGAAGCCACTATCAGGGCCCTACTGAAAAGTGCTGAAAGCCCCTTTAGTAGCTTTACACCTTGAACATTAGCTCGTTTTGTGTAGCGGAAGATAAAGAAATGCTGATATTAAATTGTATTGTTACAATTTATTGGGGAGTGCCAAGAGGCACTCTCCAATAAACAGTAACAAAACAATTATTGATCAACAAAATCTTGCTAAACTTAGGCTCCTTCCTCTTGCTGCAGCATTGTATCTTCGAAAAAAATACTCGGGTTACAAATCACCTTTGAAAAATAATTTAGCACTCTACCAGTTAAATAACAAATTTTGATATTGTGTGTTGGTCAACTTTGACAACTTTTCTTTCTTTACAACGGGTGCCCCAACAGGCAGTCTTGAGTATGTTATTCAGTCAATGGTTAATGCACTCCGACAGTGGTTTCTGGTGAGGTACTGGCTAATTATGACCAGAAACCACTACAAAGTCAAAAGACTTACACAGGATATATGGTAGAATTTCTTAAAATTAACCGGGTATATAAAGGTTAAGAGCCCAGATATGGACTTTGCACACAAACAGTTAATTATAGGAAGTCTACATCATACTGAGTTTTGACTGTACAGAGAAAACTCATGTTTATTCTATCAGAAATATATATTGTTAGGAAGAAATCTCATTTTAATTTGTCACCATGACATTATTATATCTCACTGTTTGTAACTCACCATTTTTTTTATTTTACAGTTTATTTCTTATCCTTTTCAACAACATATATTTCAGGTCTCAGTAAAGTAGTCAGAAATGTCCCCGTGGGAACCCCGGGAAATAAGCAGCACTTGTTTACTGTGGTAAACCAGTTCCGCTTTACTAGTAAAATAGGACCCAGTCACCAATGCTTGGGGTGAAAGTCCTCTAAAATGGGCAACATGTAGATCAACGATTGAGTAAACTTGACTTCATCTCCATGTTGTGTCACGATTAGCCATTGTGCATAAATATGTGACGTTAACCACCAACAAACAACAAAACAGTCAGAAATGACATAAAAAATTTGTGTGGACAAATAAGCTTATAAGTATTGGAATTTTGATTAATCCTACTCTTCAGTTTGAGATTATTTTTCTGAGAATCTCACTATTTTTATGTGACTGTCTTTTTAAATTACTCTCATTAAAATGATACAATACTCTCAGTTATATGTGATAAAAATGTCATACAGTGCAGCCCACTTAATTGGATATCTCTTAACTGAATAACCCTGTTAATTGAATATAATTTTCCTACACAAAATCAGTTACCATACCTTCAGTACAAATTTGACCTGTTAATTGTATATAGGTTACAGAGTAAACTCCTGTTAATTGAATAAAAAATCATGTAACCTGTCGAAATTACCCTGACTCTCCACAGTTTCTCTTTGTTTATAGACCTTTTTGGCCTCAGTACATTCAATACAGACATTTAATCTATTATGTCTTGTTTGACTGAGCTCATGGAGCTCTGTCAAACATGATATAATAGAAAAAATGCTAAGTTTATCTCTAGAATGCAGGAAAGTGACGCAATCCCTGTTAATTGAATACTCCTGTTAATTGAATAATTTTCAATGGCAAAGTGGCTATTCAATTAACAGGGTTCCACTGTATTAATCTTTTTACTTTTTTCTTTGTTTCCATCCTCTACATTGTTGTTGACCTCTCACTAGGAGGTCCTCATGATTGTTCCCATTGATAGTCATACCATACTGAACCCAGAATAAGTCCAGGGATGCATGAAGTAAAAGAGGGCAAAAGTTTACAGGTGGGTTTATTTAGAGAGATCAAACCTGCAGGAGAATTCAGACATAAAGTTGATACAAAGTCAGGTGACTCAGTCAATCCCATAACAAAGATGCATAATTGAACAGTTAAAAATAATTTTTTGAAACGTTTTCAGCAAAACTATATCATGTGAACCCCTCATTGGAACAAGCTTAACGATCCCGTTCCAATGAGGAGTCACATGATATGATTTTGTCAATATTTTTTGAAACACTTGAAAAAAATAATCAAAATAACAATTTTTTATATCATGTGCATTGTGTAAGGGGTTCTTTTTCTTTGTAACAGCATTGCTGCCATCGATGTTATCATTCCAAAATCAAGGACTGGACTTATTTCCAAGGAGGGGACTCTGAAACTGAAATCTGAAAAGTTGATTATGGGCTTTTCCCTGGGTCAGTACGGTAAGCTGTACATCCAAAGGAAGAATCAATTGTTTTTAAGTTCATTTCAGGATAGATATGGTTGCTGCTATGTGAAAAGCATACTCAGGAAGTAACCATAAGTTGTTGTACAAAGATTTCTAGTCAGTTCCACAGAGAATAATTTGTATGTTTTGTACCCCACAGATTAATCCTTTACCAACATATCAGCCAAATTTAACCAGCACAATATAAAAAATTACCCATCAACTTTTGTTTGTTTTTCAGTTTTTGCTATAGTGTTTCATATATTGTGTTGGTCCCTTACGGGTTAACTTCTATGGACGTTGGTGCAATAAGAGATTTAAGCTACATTTTGGCAGCAAAAAATAAAAGTTTTACATGCCATAATATCAATCAGAACAAACTTGGAACAGATATTGTTTGTTGTGGGAAAATGTCAGTGTACTTTGTTGCCAAACAAATTTGCATAAACAAAATTTCACTTACCATACTTACCCGGGAATAAGCCCAAAGGGAGCATGAAAAAAACAGGGCAAAAGTATAAGGGTTGGCTTATTTTCAAGAGGTCAGGAGAATTTGGATTCAAAGTTGACACAAAGTTAGGTGACATGGTCAGTTCCATAAAGATGTATTAACCCTTCATCTAACGAATCAGTCACATGCATCTGGTTAATTAAAAATTAAACAGTTGAAAAAAAATTTAAAACAATTTCAACAAAACCATATCATGTGATCATCCCTCATTGGAATGAGCTCACTGAGCTCATTCCAATGAGGGCCACATGACATGCTGATATGCATTTGTTTAAATATTTTGAAACATTTGAAAAATAATTGAAGTAACTAATTTTTGATATCATTTGCATTAGGTAAGGGGTTCTTCTTCATTGTAACAACTTACAAGTACCAGCATGGCTGTTATCGATGTTGTGATTACAAAGTCAGGGACAAGGAGGGAACTCTGAAACTGAAAAGTTGGTAGGTGGGCTTATTTACGATTATGGGCTTATTCCCAGGTCAGTTCGGTATCTACAATTTTTGAGTAAATACAATGCAGAAGAAAGGAAATTGAACAAAACTTTTATAATAGATTCTAACAACCTCAGTAATGATCTGATGCTTGTGGCACTTTGTCAATTGGTTGTATAGAATGTATGTTAACCGTTCACCTATCACAACACCAGCCGATGACATTTGCCAAAAAATGTTTTGGATAACTAAAAAATTTCCATGTTTTGCTTCCAACATTCAGCTTATGAACTCAAGTTGGAACAATCTCAGTAATTTTTAATGAGGGGATGATAAACTGTGTTTTGGTGGCAAAAATTCAAAAGAAACAAAAAAATTAAATGGAAATATTTAATGAACAGTGCTGGCCCATTATGGCAGTTAGAGTGGGTAAGGCATTTACTATTTTAATGTTGTGGTCCATTCCAAAATGATGATACAACCTTGTGGTATTTTTGTTTTTCATTGGCAAAATGCATTTTATCGGACTTTACTTTTGAAATTTACTCTGTGAGCCTTTCCAGTAACATTTCACACAACACCATCAGGGATGTAAATTTTATAGTTTTTGGTGGAAATCCAGATAAAAAGCGTCTTGTTTCATTCACATGATGCAAGAAACCTAAGAACTATGCTATTGTACCCTCTACTTCATAGATCAGCGTTTTCATCCAAACCATTGAATTTGCTCAATTTTCAGATTTTCCCTAAGGCCACACAAAATAGATCTGTTTCTCGGGCCATTTTTTGTAAAATTATGTGCGGGCAGGTGGGTTTTTTTTATTTTTTATTTTTGTAATTATTTCTTTGCCATCAAAAGTTCATGTTCTTGGTCTGTTTTATGTTTTCGGCCTCATAATCTACAGAATAGCATGGGTGGTGGTATATTTTATCCCTTGAGTGCAAGAAAGCTTTGCAGTGCTAGAGCAAATTTACCAATTTTATTATATTAACTTGGATACCCCGCAGGAACCCTGGGAAGTGAAGCCGTGCTTGTTTACTGTGGTAAACAAGCTCTGTTTCACTGGTAAAGTAGGACATAGTCACTAATGCTTGGGGTGCGAGTCCTCTAAAATAGGCAGCATGGGGTATAAACGATTGACTGACCTTGACTTTATCTCCATGTTGTGATCATGATTAGCCATTGTGCAGAAGTATGTGACCTTAAACACCAATAAATGAATAAATAAATTAACTTGGGTAAAATATCAGACATAAAACCATTTAATTTTTATTTTTTTCAAGTATGCATTGGTTATAAAAAGAGAGCATGCGGCAGCCAAAAAGACCATGCAGGAGGGCCTGAGAAACAGATTTTTAACTTTTTTAGGCCTAACATGAAGTTTTGAATCTCATGTTTTACCAAGAAATCTCAGTTGAATATTATGCATTTTAGATCTGTTTGTAGTATTTGTCAAGTCTCACTAATTTACTTCTCCTGACGTTCATGCCATTATTCAAGTTTTGATGCTGTGCACCCAGTTGTCATCCACAAATGTTATGGATGAAAATTGGGTGCAGAGCATCGGAGTTTGAATCATTTAACAAGCCACACTTTACTTATGGATTGATGTTTGAAGAGTACCACAGTTTTATTAGTATTAAAAGACTGGTATCAAATATGGCCAAGCTTTCATTAGAACATTGTCACCTGTTTTACTTTTTCTGACTCTCTCAGCAGAATTCAGTTCAGGCTGTATTCCCAAAAGAAAAGAATACTTTGATAAAAGATAATACATTTGTACTGTTATTCTCAAAATACTTGATAAAATGCCTGTTTTGAGGACAGTTTCAATTTCATAAAATGTAATGAATACACGTGTAAAATATATACACTGTAAAACACATGTACAAATATTTTCAAAATATCTTATTCTGATACTCATTCTAGGTTTCTTATGAATTCAATCAATACAGGTTAGGAAGCAAAGTTGGAATTTCGATGCTGATATATTATATAGATTCAGCAGAAATACAGGAAAGCTCCAGAAAAATGAAAAAAATTTTGTTTGCAAGTGTTGTCTGCTTTTCATATTTGGTAAAGGGTTAAGCATCTGTTTGGAGACCATATGGTTACTGAAAACAGATGAAACTGTTAAGTAGATTTGCACTATACCCACCATAGTAACTTTATTTCTTGGGCAAGACACTTAATCCTGATTGCCCTTGAGAGAGAGCAAGGTGGTGCTGTGTACTGAGGCATTATGCATGCCGATGGTGAACTTGCATTCAGCCACTGTTAACTGCTTGTGTTGGGTTAATAAATTGCAGAGTCTCATAGTTGCTCACTTCTGTTCAGGGGTACTCTTTGGATACTCCACCCGTAAGCGGGAGTGTGGTGGCTCAGTGGTAGACTGTTGGACTTCTATGCTAGAAGGCCTGAGTTCGATCCCCGTCCGGGACGACCCACATTGTGTCCATGGGCAAGGCACTTTATCCTGGTTGCCTACATGGGGGCATGATGATACCGTGTACTAAGGCCTACTGCACATCGATGGTGCACATGTCTTCAACTGCTGTAACCCTGCTTGAGCGGAGCTTGAACAGAGTTAGAATGTTGAGGAGCTGACAGTTGCTCTCTGGATACTCTGGCTTCCTCCACCCGTAAAACTGTCACGGTCACGATTAGCCATTATGCATAAGTATGTGACCTTAAACACCATTAAAATAGAGAGTAATCGCTTGACTGGACTGGTCATGTGAAATAATTCGTGAGAGGTGAGGGTCATTGTACAAACACGAGTGCGTGAATGTGCACGAGTGTTTTACAATATAGTCCCTCGCCTTGAATGAATTATTTCACATAACCAGTACAGTCAAGCGATTACTCTGTTTATTACTTTTCATTATTAACGATAATTATATTATTTAACCCTTTACCTAACATAATGGCCAAAAACGGCCAGCACTGTTCTCAAAACCCGCCAATTAATTTTCATTATTTTTTCATTTTTTGTCTCTAAAACATAGGTTATGACCCCTCATTGGAACAAGCTCGTTCCAATGAGGGGCTATAACCTATGTTTTTGAGACAACAAAATTAAAATAATAGTTATTGAAGAATTTTTTTTGCAAGTGTCGTCTGTTTTTCATGTTAGGTAAAGGGTTAAAAAAAGCAAAAAAAACCCAATGAAGTCCCCATTACACCCACGGCAAAGCGTCTTTGTTTGCTTGCACGGATACATGACACAATTGTTGATTGCATAATTCACTTGTGAAGTTATCGTTTATAATCAAACCTGGAAATCCCAGTAAATCACACTTTGGAAAGTAATAATAAATAAATAAATAAATAAATAAATATACTCCACCTGTAACACAGTCCAGCACAGTTTGAATGGCTGTTGAACGTATTGTGAAACCCCATTAAACAAACAAAAGTATAAACTTTATTTCACAATGTTAACTTGGGAAAAGCAACTCTGGGTGAAAAAATGGATAGTGGATAATATTCCAGTCATTCATGGACTCTGAAATTTAATTTCTACTCTGATAATTGTATGATCTTAGAACACTCTCTAAGCAAGTCACATTGCCCTTGTTGCAAATCATATTCAAGCCTTTTGCTGTCAAATGACTGGCATGTGATCATACTTTTAGGTTGACTGGAGTTTTTGGAAAGTTGTTTTGGACTTTAGGGTTAAATTCTACTTGAAACACATTTTAGAACTGGGTACGATATACATCCATACAATACATGTGCATGTAATAAAAATAATTATACAAAAATATAAATAATTTTCTTACATTGCTTGTGAGAACCTTTTGAAAAAAAACTCTGATCTCATTCCAGTAATGTGTGATTATCAATGTTCTGGTAGTTACAAAATGGAAAAAATCATTGTTGGATAAATCTGGCCATTTTGTTACATATAGTGATACCAGATTGACAGCATTAAAACATTTTTCAGGATGTCTTTATTGTTTTCTATGCTTTTATTTTTGTGAACAAAGGGTATTTTTTTTATTCAGCTTATTTCTTGAACAAATTCCTTATGTTCTTTAACTTTTTCATTTTTTGTGTGCATGTATACACATATATTTTTCATATACTTAAATATATAATTAACAATTGTGTTATAAAATACAATTTTATGCATGTTATTATTTCAAAATTTCCATTCTTCTTTGATCAGATTTCATGGGTTCTTAAAACAGGGTAGCCGCAGGTCCTTGAAATCCTTGAAGGTCCTTGAATTCCAAACTTGCTTCCAAGGCCTTGAAAAGCCTTGAAAATCACCCATAAACCCCAAAGGTCCTTGAATGTGCTTGAATTAAAAAAGCTGCTTATAGCTGTATATATTCTCCCGTAAGCTAAACATTCTCCAGTAAGTGACTAAGCCAAACACATTTTTTATGCAATGATACAAATATCATATATGGAATGCTCTTTGAGCTGGTTCCAATGACATCCATATTTGTATCATTGTATTGAAACATATGCTTGACTTACGTGTACTGAAGAATGTGTATATGTGTATCTGCATTTGGAGAGAGGTGTTGAGCAGGAAGTATATCTCTTTCTCCTCCACTGATAGTACATTCACAGTCATCTGGAAGCCCTTGAATATCCTTGATTTTTAGTTGAAAAGGTACTTGAAAGTCCTTGAATTTGTTTCTTCGTGAGATGGGGATACCATGTAAGACACTTCAAAAAAGCATGTTATTCGATAACCTGAAACATAACCATTCAATTATATTCCAATACGACTAAATTCCTCGCCCTGTAATTGAATACAAGCTCAAATATTTTTTTTATGTTTACAGTTCCATTAGCATATGTTGACATCTGATAACATGTGAAATATTTGAAATGAGGTTGCCCTTTTCACAATTATTACATCAACAGAGTGACTTGCAAAATGCTTCTTTTTTTTTTGGAGATTTTTCACATGTACAGCAGATGATGTCCCAAATGAAGTGTTGTTTAAATTACGAAATGGTTTATGATTTGATGAACTAAGATGGAATAACCCCATCCTTTTTCTGATTTATTATGCCCCGCCTTGAAAAGTTGAAGGAGTATTGAGTGGAGGCCTCTGTCCGTCCATCCGCCCGTCTGTACCAACATTTTCCCTTGTATCTCAGCCACTTCTACTCCGATTTGAATGATATTTGGTGTTGTGATAGAGCATCATGGGGGAATGGAACCTGTATAGCGTGAGTTTCTTCCACACAATTTTTCCAGAGTTATGAAACCTATTCACTATTTCGATTTAGAAAATTTTTGCCAGGTCAGGGGCATTGGCCCATGCTTTGCATTGCCCCTCTTGTTGATTATTTGTCAAGTGATGTCATGGGGTACACAAGAACTAAATGTGTTACCATTGAAAGTTGCCTTGTTCATTTCATGATGTGGGTTTTGGCCTATGGGTAGTGTCTTATTGGAACATATACATGTACATTATTATGATGAATTGACAGTAACATGGTCTGAGGATTGCGGCTCAGAGTTGATGTTTAACCTTGATGCTCCGCATCTCAGTTGAACATAAACTCTGAGCCACAAACTCAGACCATGCTACCGGCAGTTCATCACAATAACTAATAATGTTGCAATCAAAATGTTCAAAGTCCTGAAAAAGTAATAAAAATTGTATCCGAGATGTCATCTTTTTGTGGTTTCATGGTTTGTTTTTGACAAATTCTATTCTACAATGATGTGAGCTGAAAAACGGATAGAGAATTTTGACCAGATAGAGACCCAGTTGTGAGCTGGTTTAAATTCATTGTCCACTTTTATCATCACATAATTGGATATTAATATTTGTAGTGATACTGTACCAGTGACATAATATTTCTCCAGTGATACTGTATTTCTCTCACTACCTCCAATTCACAATATGTGCATCTCTTATTGTCTGAGACACATATCTGATATGACCCATATGACCACAATTTTTTTTTTAATTATACAGAGGAGCTATTTAACTGGTAGAGTGCTGGAAGCCTATATTTCGGCTTTAATCTGAAGTGCAGGTAACCCATCTTAAAGACTTCATATTCAGTATATGCACTTTATATTATTCTTGAAGTGAAATTATTCAGTCTTTAAGGATTTGCCTTCTTGCAGTTTATGGTAGAGTGCCTATGGGCACTCTCCCTTAAACTTTAACAAGGCAAAGATATGTCGACAAATTTTGATGACCAAAAACAATTTAGCACTCTACCCGTTATATGTAAATGGATATTAATTGAATAACCCTTTTGATAGCATTTAACTTTCAAACATCAAAACCTTTCCATACCCTTGTGCCTATTTGCCCTGTTAATTGAAAAAACATTATAAAATTAACTCCAGTTAATTGAATAAAAATTCTTGTGATCTAAAAATTTCTTCAACAACCACTGAATTTCACATGTTGAGCTTCAGTGTCATTGACACTTTAATTTAAATTTGGTATATTGCTAATTATCACAAGTGAAAATCAGAAGCTTGAAGGTGAAATGGAAAATCATTGAAATTTATATGGGGGCAAATCATGAATTTTATTCATCATAACGCTGAAGAAAGCCTGATTGAGGGACCATCATTTAGATTTTGGCATGGAGAAAAACCCAAAATATCTGATCTTTGTTCTTGCTGAACAAGGTTTCTGCAACTTGTGCAAAATATTACAACCCCCATTTATAGACTTGTTTGGCCTCAGTACACCCAATATAAGCCTATAATCTGTTGTATCTGGTTTGAGATAGTGAACAAGATATATAGTGGACCTCACTTAATTGAATAACCCTGTTAATTAAATACAACTTCCAAACACAAAACCATTTACTATACCTTCTGCACAAATTTGACCCAATTTACCAAAAGTTACCAAAAACAAGTATGATATGCTCAAACTTCCCATCTGAAACAAGAAACTGTACTTATGACCAGCGAATTAAGTTGGGCTGATCAAAGAAGAATTAGATAATTAGTTATGTATTAAACTAGAAGTTTTGTTTGTTAATTTACTCTTTATGTGCTCACCTAACAATTGTGTTATAAAATACAATGCTTATAATTACTTGTAGTATATTAGCAAACATACCGGTGCAATGTATTGTCACAATCCAAAGTTCTATTCAAAAGTCTATTTTTGTCTTTTTGATGAGAAAAAAAGCAACAATAAATAGCAAAATGCACAGATATGCATAGTATTTATTTCATTTATTTGAAAAAATTTTGAAGCAATTTGCAGTGCTCACTTCCATTTGACCCATCTGATGTGCCCATGGTTTCATCAAAACTTGTAATTGTGTATACAAGCTCATTATTCCTGTTTACTAATTGATAAAACCTGTAATGTTGAAGTTTCTTTACAAGTACAAACCTGTATCAAATACCTTTGATTCATAGTCCCTTCAAACACCTTTGATTCATAGTCCCTTTGATCTCAATGTAACACTCTTAACCCACTGAGTATTTTCAAGATATTTGTCATCAAATCTAGTCATGGCTGCTGTGAAGCAACCATGACTAGATTTGAGGGAAAATTCATCCAAATTTAACAGAAGGAATTAGTGTGGCATACAACCATATGGGCTCATTTAATTTGATTAAATGAGCCCATATAAAACTTATGTCAGTGGCAAGAGAAATCCTGTCCTGGGAACACCTGCTCCCTACCTATTGGGTGTTAGGGGGGATTAGCCTCACTTGGCTATGCAGACCTCTTGTTTTTTAGTGAATTCCAAAATTGAAAACATATTCTATTCTAGCTTGTTTTCTATCCTTGAAAGGTGATTGAGTTTCTACCACTTCTCTTGAGAAGTACTTTAATTTTGTTAACCTATAACATTTGAGACAACAAGTTTCATGATCACCTATCCCACATACATGCGATGTTACAAAATCAGTCAGAAACCACAAATCTGTGACCTCTATATTGTCCCTTGAGTGCAACAAGGTGCTTAAGCATTGCAGATGGTAGAAATTGGGTCCTTAAAGCAGAAATTCTTCATTTTACTTGTCGTGTTGTAAGTTCATTTGAAAATATATAACTCCTTGAAAATTGTGGTTAAAGTCCTTGAAAAGTGCTTAAATAGTACTTTAATTTGATTCTCTGATATCGCTGGGAACCCAACAAAACTTTGTATTCCCCAGAGTGAAGGGGTATAGAAAAGAATTCTGTCTGTCAGATGTCATGTTATGTTATCACACGTCTTTAACTGTGTTATATTTTTTCTCGCCAAATTGTTCAGTGGACCCCACATAATTGGATATCTCTTAACTGAATAATCCTGTTAAATGATTATAATTTCCCTACACAAACCCATTTACCATATCTCCAGTACAAATTTGACCTGTTAATTGCATATAGGTTATAGAGTAAACTCCTGTTAATTGAATAAAAAAATGTTCAACTTGTTGAGAAATTATCCTGACTCTCCCCAGTTTTCCTTTGTTTATAGATCTATTTGGCCTCAGTACATTCAATATAGGCATTTAATCTATTATATCTTGTTTGACAGAACTCATTGAGCTCTGTCAAACAAGATATAATAGAATAACTGCTAAGTTTATCTCTGTAATACAGGAAAGTGAAACAATCCCTGTTAATTGAATATTCCCGTTAATTGAATAATTTTCATTGGCAAAATGCCTGTTCAATTAAAAGGGTTCCACTGTACTGCGTCTGTCACTTGATGAAGACTTTGATTAGTCGAAAGCTTGTGTATTAAAAGGAAATAGGTCTTAAAGGTGTTATTCATCAAGCTCAATATATATCATCATTGTAATAACCATGCACAAGTTTGTTCAAATCATGCCCCTTGTGGGAGAATCATACTGTAATTTTGTGTGCATGAGTAAACTATCAAGCTGTCAAACCACTGGTCAAATTCTGTAAGAAATACAGTGCTGTTGAGGGCTGTTTGTTTACCTACTTTTTGTGGAGTTTGATTCAAACATTTTTAGCTCAACTTGACAAAGTCAAGCTGAGCTATTGCCATCACTTCTCGTCCGTCGGCGTGCGTACATACGTTAGTACATACATACGTTAGTACGTATGTACGTCCACAATTTCCTTTGGCACACCTCACAGGTCGCATTTATGATCAGATCACTTTGAAACTTGGTACGCTTGTTTGGGGTGACCTCTAGATGGGAGCTACTGATTTTCTTCAATTTCTGTCAAAAAAAGTTGCCACGGCCAACGTTCTTAGAACTTAGTTTAGTCAGACCTCAATATTTCCCTTTGGCACACCCAACAGGGCACATTTATAATCCGATTGTTTTGAAACCTGGCATGCTTGTTTGGGGTGACCTCTAGATGGGAACTATCGATTCCCTTTCCGTTTGTCAAAATGTTGCCGCTGGCAACGATCTTTGAACTTAGTTTAGTCAGGCATCAATATATTCCTTTGGCATGCCCTACAGGGCACATTTATGATCAGATCGGTTTGAAACTTTGTATGCTTTTTGGGGTTACCTCAAGATGGGAGCTATCGATTTTCTTCGATTTCCGTCAAAAAATGTTGCCACTGGCAATGACCTTCGATGAACTTAGTAAAAACTTAGTGCAGTTTAGCATCAATATTTCCCTTTGACACACCCTGCAGGGCACATTTATGATTAGATAGCTTGCAAACTTGGTGTGCTTGTGTGGGGTGACATCTATATGGGAGCTGTCGATTTTCTTCCATTTCTGTTAAAAAATGTGGCCGCTGACCTTTGAACTTATTTTAGTCAGACTTCAATATTTCCCTTTAACACACCCTTCAGGGCATATTTATGATCGGATCACTTTGAAACTTGGTATGTGTGTTCGGGGTGACCTCTAAGTGTGAGCTATTGCTTTTTTCATTTCCAAAAAAATGATTGTCTCTGCAGGGTATATTTATGAATTTCCATAAAACAAAAACATTGCCACAAGCAATGACCTTCTACTTAGTGCATTTGTGCATTAACATCTTCCTTTGGCATGCCTCAGACGTCACATTCATTATCAGGTTGTTTTGAAACTTTGTATGCTTATGCAGGGCGACAAAGATAGGAGCTATTGATTTTCTTTTCATTTCCATCAAAAACTGTTGCTATTAGCAACAATCTTCGAAATTTATTGCATTTGTGCATCAACATTCTTTGACATGGCCAACAGGCCACATTTATCATAGGATTGCTTTTGAACTTGGTGTGCTCATTAGGCAAGACCTTTAGATAAGAGCTATTGATTAGCATTCGTTTCTGTGAAAAAAAGTTGCCATTTACAATAACCTCTGAACATACTGCATTTGTGTATCAACATTCTTCCTTCAGCCAGTCTTACAGTTTACATTTAAAAATGCATGGATTACTCTGATGTTGTGCACACACAATGCTGTTAAGTTGAAATTTCATCAAATAACATTCGTACCAGTGATCTTCAAGTTTGCCATTTCATTTATAACTTACCAAGTTCAAGTTTGTCAAGTTGAGCTACAGTGTCATTGACACTTTCATTTGTGCATATCAGGCAGCGACAATTCTGACTAACCTGTTTCCCTTGAACTTAGATTTAAATGTGGTTGCTGAATGGAATTTTGGGGTGTACATCTCATGCATATATGGACTGATTTTGAAGTTCCAAATTCAGAGGTGCATTGTGGAAAGCCTGAAGTAGGGGTATTAATCACCTTCAATGATAGTTCTAGTTCAGATTTGTTACAGAATATTTGTCAGCGAGATTTCTTGTCTATTTGTTAGTTTGGATTCATCACAGGGCATTTGTTGATGCTGAGCATCTCAGTACCTCTGGGCACTGTCCATCGTCCAAGAACATGGTGTTTGCACCTGCTCCTCCTAAATCGCTGAACCAATTTTAGTTAAATTTGATGAGATTGCTTGTTCTGACATCGCATTTTGTTTTTGTTCAAATCAATGTGCCCCGCCTCATAGGGTGGGAGTAGGGGAAAATGTGTGGGTGCAATGACTTGATATTTGGTATGGAGCTTCCTTTTGAGGTATAGAATCAACTTTGTTCAAAGTTTGTGGAGTAATATTTGCCTTTGTAATGGGAGGGGCAAGATTTTGGGCCCCGTCCAAATTTTCTATTTTCTGAACTGATGGTCCAATTTGAACTAAATTTGGCATGTGGTATTATTGCGCCATAAGTACTTGATTCATGCCAAAAAAATTATGTGTCCCTGTGGGAACCCCAGGAGCTAAAAATAGAAATATTTTCAAATGACCATATTTCCCAAACCACACAGTACAGAGAACTGTTATTTGGTATGAAACACCCTTAGGACCAGTAGAATAAAATGGAAAAAACCCATTGCTATCGGTTGTGTCAGGGTGTTCTGTAGGGGGGGGGGGGGGGGGGGGGGGGGCATCGAAAAAAATGCTGAGTCAGCATATTTGCAAAAAAAAAAAAAACCCAACATTTTCTCCAGAACCACTGATCAGAATCTTTTGACATGGTATACAGCATTCATAGAGGGATCAGATACAAGCTTGTTAAAATGAAGCCCCTTGGTTCATATTTGGGCTCAATACAGGAGCCCAAATTTTTAACTTTGGGCAATATGGGGAATAATCTTTAAAAAATCTTAAGAACCACCAGTCAAAAATTTCAAATGTTTGGAATACATCATTGTTATGAGGATCAGTAGGTGATAATTGCCGATTCCAGGACACGTTGTACATGTACCGTACACGTACACGTACATGGTGCATTTACTCTCATAGGATTCAGTGTTAAATCGCGTTCACGTTCACAAAAATGTCGTTTTTTTATGGTGTCCCAGATTCGGCTATTATTTTGAGGCTCACAGATCGCACTTTTAACGTTCAAATACCCGTTGGTGAACGTGTCAAATGTACACGTCGCTCAAAAAGGTGAAAAATGTACGAAATTGTACATAAAAATTTTCTTAAAAATTTTTGTCGTCGTTCCCATCATGGATTAGACCTTCAATCTATCGTTGGTGAACGCGAGCAAAAAACGCTTTGCCGATTCTAAGACAGCATCAAAAAGGTGGTTTGCCGATTCTGGGCCATTGTCCCAGAATCGGCAAACAGCTTTTGAGGCTCTTCAAAAAATTGAGTTTTAGAAAATTAGAAAATCGATGGGAAAATCGTTTGTTTACGTTTTGTCACTGCAAATTTTGTGAAATAACACTTTGTAGAATTTGTTTCATTCAAATAAAAATAGTAAGGAAATAAAAAAGTGATTGATATATATATATAGGAGAGAAAAAAAATATAAATAAATAGTTATTTAAAAATAAATATATCAAATCGAATAGATAATAAAAAATACGTAAATCATGAACGCTTCCCAGACTATTAGAGGAAGGTTTCTTTTAAAAATGCTGATGAGAGCCTACGCATTCTGTGTGAACGAACAACTAGGTCGCCTCTTGTTAGAACGATGCGTCTGATGTCGGGATCACCTAGACTTCGATCATGAGAATCATTCGTGTCTGACGATGGAAAGGGAAGATATGGTCGTCAAGTATTTCGAACCGGCATTCAAACGCATTCAAATCGATGAAGTGATCGCGTTTTGGAAGAGATTACTCTTTTGTAAGGATCGAGACAAGCCCACAGTTTTGGAAGAACTGAAATTGGCGCGTAGAAGTCTGACTTTAGGAGACAAGGGATGCATCATGAAATTATTGTTCAATGAAGCATACGTCTAAGTTTTCTCGTTGATATAAAATAAGGGAGAATAGAAAATAAAAATAAATACACACATAAATTTTTTATCTAATATTAGAAAGAAAAAAAACACAAAAATGAGAACCAGAAATAAATTGTATCCGACGTTAGATGACGACGAGGATGAGAAGCCGAACGGTGTTTTTCCGACGGCACCATCGCTAGAAGAAAAAGAAAGAGGAGAGAGGTATCGCATCGATCAAATCAGTAGAATCCAAGCGTATCTAACTCAAGAGAGAGATTCTCGTCATTCTCTCAAGAAGAAGTATTCGCGTTTCGTGAAATTCGTCAACGTGATTGACACAACACTCATCACGATTTCCATGGGTTTACACGCGGCCGGCATCGGATTGTTGTCGACTGCGGTCGGTATTCCGATCGTGTTAACCGTAGAAGGAGTGGCTCTCGCCACTGGATTGTTTAGCATGCTCGGAAACTTTTTGAGTAGGAAATTATATCTGAAGGCGAGGAAACACGACAAGATTCGCGTCTTGGCCGACTCCAAGATCGACACGATATCCGAAATGATCTCGATGGCATTGAAAGACGGTAGGATATCGGACGGAGAATACTTCACGATATTGGGTGAGAAAACGAAATACGATGCCATGAAAGAAGCCGTGAGAATCAAGACTCGTCAGATCATCAAGGAAGAGATGAATGATTCTCTCGTGGAAAAGGGGAGGAATGAGGCCAGGGAGGAATTCAGTAAGATGATAGAACTCAAGAGCAGCGATTGAAAAAATATATATATATATAATAAGAACAGAATTTTAAAAAAAAAAGAAATATTAATTTTATATATAAAAAATAAAAACGAAATTAATTTAAATAACTCTCAAAAAATGTATTGCGTAAAGTGTAAGAGAGTTACCGAGACGAGTAATTCTCAAGAAGTACGAACTAAAAACGACAGACAGATGCTTCGCAGAATTTGCGACGTGTGTGGTTCTATCAAGACTCGATTCGTCAAAAAAAAGAATGCGAGCAAAGGTAAAGGCATCGTGAATAAAATGATCAATAATCTACCCTTCGAAATGCATCTGCCTGGTCACAGTTTCACGGGACCTGGAACGAAATTGAACAAGAGACTCCACGCCGATCTGACTCCTAAATCTTGGAGCAAACCTGTGAATAGGTTGGACGCGGCCGCGTATAATCACGATCTATGCTACGCCAGACATCCTGACACCAAGACTCGCAACGATGTCTATGATAAAAACATGTTGGCAAAATTGAGAGGTATATCGAATCCGACCAGGAGAGAGAAGATAGAACGTTCGCTGGTCCATAAGCTGATCAGTGCGAAACGTCGATTCGGATGGGGCGTTAAAAAAAAAAAGCGTATCTGAGAAGAAGAAACGATTATTGACGAGCAAATTGGCTGAGGAGTTACACAAACCCATCGTGCGTAAATTTCGAAAGAGAAGGGTGTTCGTGAAGGGTTTGGATGATATTTGGTCTGCCGACTTGGTCGACATGAGATCGTTTTCGAGGTGGAACGAGGGTGTCAAATATCTATTGACGGTCATCGACATGTTTTCCAAATACGGTTGGATCAGAGCTTTGAAGAATAAATCGCGACCTTGCGTTGCCGAGGCTCTGAAGAGCGTGTTCGACTCGTCTTCTCTAAAACCAAATAAATTGTGGGTGGATAAGGGAAAGGAATTCTACAACAAGCACTGTCATCGATTGGTCGACCTCTACTCGATCAAAAACGAAGAGAAAGCCAGCGTGGTGGAACGTTGGAATCGAACAATGAAGGAAAAGATGCATAGATACTTCACGGCGAATTCGACCAAGAAATACATATACGCTCTGAACGGTCTGGTCAATGATTACAACAACACGCGACACAGATCGATCAAGATGACTCCCATGGAAGCTAGCGATCCTCGAAACGAAAAACGTGTCTACGCGAATCTATATCCTGAGAGATCTACGATCAGGAAGAAGTCTAGAACGCCGAAATTTGCGATCGGTGATCGAGTGAGAATCTATGCTTATAAGAAGCACTTCGAAAAGGGTTATACTCCTCGATGGACCTCGGAAATCTTCGTGATAATCAAAATATTTCACACCGATCCGGTGACTTATGAAATCGAAGCTTTGGATGGAGAAGAGATCATCGGAGAACAACAATTGCAGAAGACGAAGTTTTGATAAAGAAAACAATTTTTTTTTTATTTTACTCTCTTTAACATTTTCTTGTTTACACATATATATATAGGAGAGAAAAATAATAATAAAAAATAATTAAAACTATTTTTAGATAAAAAAAAGCAAGCTAATTAATAAACAAAAACCCTTCAAAAATGGCAAATATACTAGATATAGCACAAAGCATAGTGAAAGATGAAAGTATTCAAGAATATGAGGTTCACGAATATGAACCGGTAACCGGAACGAGTTTGAACAATGTGGGAGAGATAAGAAGCAACACCGAAACTCAAGATCTATTCGTCCATCCTAGCGAGAGTTACATAGTGGTGCAGGGACATCTCACCAAGGAAGATGGGAGCGACTACGCCAACGACGACACATGTAAACCAAGCCAGTAATGGAATCATGCATCTATTCAGTAATATAAAATACATGCTATCCGGACAAGAGATAGAATCTGTGTTTCATCCTGGTCAGGCCACCACGATGTTCAGACTCTTGACGTATCCGGATGATTTTTTGAAATCCATAGGACTTAATCAGTTGTGGGTGAAAGACACTGTCAGCCCTGCTAACGCCGGCGCCGCCGCGATATTCGACTACATCGTCAAGACGTCCAGACCTAAAGGAACGTTTTCATTCAGGATACCTTTGAAACACATCTTCGGATTCGTGGACGATTACAACAAGATCATGTACGGATTCAAACACAATCTGATGTTGATTCGAAAGGGAAATTATGACGGGATAGTGAGACACCCCGCGACCGATGCGGGTAAGATAACTCTACACAAGATATCGTGGTTCGTTCCGCGCGTGGAGCCTTCGATTGTGGAAAAAGCGCGTCTCTACAAGATCATAGAATCCAAGAGTAAATTACCTGTGGGATTTAGAATGAGACAGTGTGACACAGCTAGCATTCCACTCTCCACGAATCACTTCGATTGGAGATTGACGGTGAAATCCACTTCCAAGAGACTGCGTTTCATCGTGGTTGCGTTTCAGGCCAATAGGGACGGGTCTCAGGAAAAGAATGTGTCACTGTTCGATCACTGCCATTTGAGAAACATGCAAGTGTTTCTGAATGCTACGAGATATCCAGCAATCGATTACAACGCGTCGTTCGACAAGAACGATTTCTGCAGACTGTACAGCGACGACGCTGATTTTAGAAAGAAGTATCACGGTCTAGATGAATTGATGAGCAACCCTAATATATCTCCCGGCGAATACAAGTTGATGTATCCCATGTTCGTATTCGACATCAGTAAACAGAGTGAACGACTCAAGAGTAGCGTCTTAGACATTCAGATCAAGATGCACTTCAATAGGAACGTGCCGAGAAAAACTGAAGCCTTCGCTCTGGTCCTGTCGGACAGAGAATTACAATTCGAATCGGATGGAAATGAGATGTTGATCATTCGATGAGAGACGTGTGTAAAAAAGAATAAAAAACAAAATAAAAAAAGTAATGAGTAATGATTAAAAACAAAAAAAAAAAAAAAAAAAAAAAATAAATAAAAGTAATGAGATCTAGAGAGATTGAACATCTTTCTAAATCTCATTACTTTTTGTTTTTTGTTTTTAATAATCACGCATTATTTTGTTTTTAATTAATTATTTCCACGCGTTCACTGTTTGTTCAAAGGATCTAGTTCGATCAGTAGACTCACCACGGAAGTGGCGGCTTCGGGATTACTGGTTTTCGTGACGAAATTAATCCTGTCTCCGGCGTTCACTTTGAGAGGCGTGCCGAACGTGCTAACATTCGCGTGTTGATTCTCAGTCTTTTCAACGCTGTATCTCTTATCGCTCTCTACTCCATTCACCATGAGATTGACGACCGCTCTGTTATTCAAATCCGAGGAAGCCAGAGTCATTTGAATGATTTCACCTCCCAACAGCATGGGATATCCCACCTGACCATGTTTCGATCCACTACCTCCATTTCCGAAAGACCACTCAGCTTTTCCCTCCTCTAAGGTGCCGGCCTCCTCGGCCCACACGGTGATCAATTGTCTAGCATATTTGATTTTCTCCACCACCGAAATCAGGGTGCAGGCATCCGTCATGTTTACAGGATCCGGTAGATTTGTGAGCGTGTGTCCACACATGTCTAGTTTACCTTCCATGATGTCGCCCTTTCTCCAGACCGAGTTGTCATCCACGTACTTCCTGCTGACTGCGTTGGAATCGAATTCGGGATCGTGATTGAGTCCGAATAAATTCTCACCGTTCATGTTGATACCACCCTCCATGGTTCCACCAGATTGTTTGTTCAGGTAGAGATCGTCCACTTGCAATTCTACGTATTCTTGTGATCGTATCACGGCAGAATCTACGTAGCCCTTGTTGACTGCGGTGGAGTCCGCATCCGTGTCGTCAACCTTCGACAGATTCAATATCTTGTTGAATCCCACATTCAGATCCGATTTCATTTCTCGTTTGTCAGACTTTCTCTGTGCCAGATCTACGTAGTGTTTGGTTGCCACATCCTTGGGATTCGTGGGAGTGGCCACGTTCGTTATCTTGTTAGAATTGGCGTTCAATTCCGAGTGCATCGTTTTCTGAACGTATCTATTTCTCAGATGTTCGCTGAATCTTGCGTGAGAGTCGTCCACGTATTTCTTGGTCGCGGCATCGGTGGAATCTATGGGATTTGCGATGTTCACCAAGCATTCAGATTTCAGATCGAGATCGTCAGTCATGGCTTTATCCACGTAATTATCTAGCATGATTCATTCGAAATCTGTGTTCCCCCTGTCAACGTATTTTTTAGTTGCAGCATCTGCGAGATCTATTGGCCCGGGAAGATTGTAGAGCTTCTTATCGTTCATGTTCAAAGGTTCCTCTCGAGGTTCGTATCTCCGAACGTAACGTTCGTCCAAGTTGGTAACGTCGTAACCATCGCCGACTTCGTGCGTCTTCCTCTTCTTTTTAGGTTGACTTTTGTCGTCACTTCTACCAAATTTATCGAGTGGCATGTTGTTTTGAGATTTTTGTTTTAAAAATATATTTTATTCGCAGTTTATTAAAAATGAATTATTTTACTTATTTTATTTTTCGTTTTTATTCGATTAAAATTTTTTTAATTATTTTTTTACCTTTATATACTATAAAAAAAAAATCTCCCTCTAATGTAAATCATTGAGAATGTCTTGAAACCGATCTCCTTCAGACCATCTCTTGAGAACGTAAAGACACAGGTGACCGCAAAACACTTGATCTGGCGATTGCACTTGTTCCGTGTTGTAACGAATCATCGATTTGTTGAAATAGTTCTTTATTTCTTTCGGCGGCGAGATTCCGTAGCTGTCGAAATAATAATTCTTCTTCCCGTTCTTGAACCACGCCACCCAGTGAGTGCCTTCACCCGATAAATCGTCTAGATTTAAAATTTCGCATTCTGATTGTCGAGGTCTTCTCTTCAGCAAGGTATCTCTGGAAAACACACCTAGAAATTCTTTGATTTTCAAATCCTTCGCCGCATTTGACAGATCGATGTTGGATAGGGGTTTGTTAGGTAAGATGACACCTTCTACGGATATCTCTATTTTCTTATTCATAAATGTGTATATTTTTTTATTTATTTATTTATTTTATTATAATTCACTAAAATGACGTTATTTTTTTTTATTTTTTTCTTTTTCTTTTTAAACTAACCCTATCGACTTCCATAATCTTGAATCCATCTAATTCCTCGACTTCCATAATCTTGAATCTGTTTAATTCCTCTTGATTTTCTGGAATCTTATCATCCTTAATCATATCTGGAATCTTATCATCCTCAATCATATCTGAAATCCTATCGTCTAAAATTAGATCCAAAGTCCAATGTCCGAGTGCCAAAGTGCTTATTTTATCGTCTAACACGAATCTCTTATCGTCGTCGGCCATCAGCGAAATCTTGTTGACTATTTCGGTATACAAGTCGTGATTTTCACTTCGAATCGATTTCATAGTCTTATACACCGGACTACTTCCTAACAGACAATCTTTATACTCTCGGAAGGAGATGTTTTTCTTCACCATGCACACTTTAACCCCTTTGCACTTCTTGATCTCTTCATCTTTTAGACGATAAGCATACAGTTTGGGTCTCAAGCCCACGAATTTGACGATTTGTTTACCACCGCTCTCATCCTTAAATTTACCTAACACCTTCCTGTTGTCGTTTGATTGAATGTTGGACAGGTGATCGACGGGATAATTGCTCGTGTCGAACCACGCGGCCACGTCTGGAGATATATCTTGGTAGACATCTTTCTTCTCTATCTCGTAAACTAAACTGTCCGTGTCGGTGAACAGTAGTTTGGCTTTATCACCAAATTTTCGTTTGACGTAATCGTAGTGAAACTTGTACATCAATCGCTTGCTGATATCTAAGATGATCGGTCCGAGATAATACGGATTGTCGAACTTCAGGTGCGTCTTTTGCATGTGAATGGCCACTAGATTTTCATTGAATATGGTTCGGTGTTTGTAACTGGGTTTCGCCACTAATTTTTTAGCTCTTCTCAGACATGACGAGTCGAACGTCGGTTCTCTTCCTGATGTTTTCCATCGATTTACCGTACACGCAGTTGTTCATGAGTTTGAAGAAATCTTTTTCGAAATCGTTCTTGGCTCGAATTCTGAGATTCGTGTTGAGATCGATGTATTTTTCATCCAAGGCTCTTCGTTGAATCAAATGATGTGATGTATGTTGACTAATTTCATCCCGTAATCGACGTATTGTTTCAAATTCTCACTGTAGACGACGTAGTTACGTTTGTTAAATAAATTGGGAATGAGTTTTTCCTCATCTCCTTCGTTCGGTTCCATTCGTTCGGGAGCCAGCGGATAATCGTTGTGTAGATCGTGTAATTCTTCCGGATAGTTCAAATCGACTTCTAAAATGCAAGGATAGTCTCTCCATTTTTGCATCTCTTCCGGTTCGTTACCCATTCGAAATTTCCAATCGGTAAAGGATGACTCATAGCCCAACCGTACAGATTATTAGCATCCCAATACAGTATGTATTTATTCGACCGTTTCGAATCGAAACCTTCTTTTATGTAGAGATTGTTAGCTTCAGAATATCTGTGGGAGATCATCGAGATGCCACCTCTCGTAGCCCTTTCGAACATGAGCAACATGTCCACGTTGGATAATAATTCCAATTGGACTTCGGTGGTCTTCAACAGAGCGTCCCACGCCAGACCGGGTGTGGTGAAATACCAAGCCAGATCCAGCTCGTAATTTCGACGACAAACGTCTCAAAAATTTTCGAACACGTCTGCCAAGAGCAGAACGTCAGTCTTCAGATGGAGATCGTGATAATCTCTCATGGTTTTCATATCGAATGATTTCCACACGTTTTTGGCGTGTTCGTAATTCTCGTCGGAAATGTCGGATTCGTATAATTTCGAATAAAAATCTTTCGAAGGTAGTGCGGTGTCATCGAATCTCTTTAGATCATTCATGTAATCATAAGGATAGACTCCTTTCCTCAACATGACGTCTACTCGTTCTCCAAAATGTTCGCTCGTGATTTTAAATTTATCCTTGCTCATGTTATCGACTAATTTTTCCAGAGCAGTTGACATGAATTTAAAACTGTCGCTGAAACATATGCCTCTACGAATGAATTTCGTTGTTTCTTTCAACGTTTCTCCATCGATTACTCTTTTCTTCTCCATGAGCTTCCATTTCATGAAGGAAATGTATCTTTCTTCGCTGTTCAAGATGCAATTTAATTCTTCGTGGGAGGTGCCGAGATTTTTCACAAACAGATGACTGTCGTAACCTGAAAGATTGTGAAATATCACCGGATAGAAAACGGCGTCTCGATATTTTAAATTACACTTGCTGTGAGCCAGACCGCGATACAGACCCGTGTAATGATCGTGGTCTCTGACCTTCTTATTTTCTTCCGAATTCTCGTCGAACGATTGTCTGCATATGTGACATTCGGTGGCTCTGTTATTTTCGTCCTGCTGCTCTCGTGTGATAATCATTTTCGCTGGTGTTTTGAAGTTATCGTATAACATTTGAATTTTCGATTCTAACTCTTCCACGAACCTTTGAGCCACGTCATCATCTTCGCACTGTTTCGTGTAGGTGAAGGGACCCATGTCGTGTTGCGAGTCGAAAGCGCATTTCACGTAAATGCAATAACCCGGAGGCGTGTGTTTTTGATATCTTTCGACGTAACTTCGAAGAGAGTCGGGTTGGCAGGAACTCATTTTCACGGTGAAGCATTCGAAATCGGCGTACACGACGAATGGTACTTTTAACCTTCTATTGCGATTTTCAAACTTCACGATGGTGTTGGGTTTGGGCATTTCGATGGCGACACCTTGATTTTCGTTGCAATATTCCTGATATTTCGCTAACGATTTTTTGCTGTGAAATGCGTCCATGCAGTTGCAACATAAACATATCTTATGTTCATGTTTATTATTTTGTCTTGACAGTAATCGGATCGGATTTTTAACCCAACAATAATGACGATTATCTCCATTCGAAATCAATAATAAAATAATCGTCTTTTCTCTTTCGAGATACGAACTCTGTCTGAGAGGATAGATCGTTCATTTTTCATCGTCGTATCCCAAGACATTCACCGCTACGGTGGGATTTTGAGCCTCAAAACGTTCGATGTGTTTTAACTGCGTTGGAAAAGTCACTCCAGTCCAATCGAGATTTTTAGAAGTCTCCTCATAATGAAAAACTCTCTCAGGATGGATTTTGACAGGGTATAAAGCGGAGGTGACTGCCCATTTAAAACACTGATCATCTTTATTTCTCATGTTGATCACAGCATTTTTTTTAGCTAAGAAATATGGTAATTCCACGTAGGAAGACCCTTTCAACGAATCGTTTTTAGTTATATGAATTTCGAGTTTCAACACCTCATCGAACGTCCAGTTACTACCTTCATGTTGATAATTCGCGAGAGACATCAACATCTTGTCTTTCATCTTTTCAAAAACGTCTGATAAATCTGAACCTCGAAATACGGGTTCGACGTTAGATCTGAAAAATGCATTTGTCACGATGCTCTCGCCAGACTTCACGTCGATTTTATTCATCACGCAATGGAGTATCATCTTAATTTTTTGTCCCACGTTCATGTGTTCGCGGAACAAATCCAATACTTTTTTCTTCACCCGTTCCATGAACAATTTCGGATCGATTTTATTGAATGAGGGAACCACGTCGGAAGTTTTAAAAATGCCTTTAATCGCACTCTCCCGTTCTACAGGCTTCGATTGGAATAGTTCTGTGATGAGTCGTGCTACATATTCTTCTCCTTTCCCTTCATTGATTGCTTGTCGAATTTCGCTCGATATATCTCATTTGTCTAGATTCTGAAGTGCATCACTCGTTTTTGTTTTAGGTTTTTTTTTCTTTTCTTTTGAAACTTGAAGTTCTTCAACGGCTTTTCGTTTAGTCGTCTTCTTATTTTTCACAACCAATGCATTTTTTTGACTGTTTAAGTTTATCCACTTCCGATCATTCGATTTTTTTCTTTCCATCATTTCGCAAATAATATCCTGTATGACTTCAATTTTTTTTGATTTGGTTCTATAATTTCTGAAATGTGGAATTTTTAATATTTTACAAATCTCGTTTAACTGAGGTACGGTTTTCTTATTTAAATTTTCCATTTTTTTATTTGTTTGCTCCATTTGTAAGAATTTTTTTTTTGAATTTTGTATTTAAATAATAATTTGTTAAAAAGTTTTAAAATTGTTTTTATATATATGTTTTAATTCCTTCAAAAAAATTGTTCTTTTAATGAAATTAATAAAAATTTTATGTTCCTTAACGTGAAAAAAAATTGAATTAATACGAGAAAAAAGGATGTTAAAATTTAACTTTTTATTTATATATAAAGAGAAAAAACACTTGTACAAAAAAAAAAATTTCACATTAAAGAAAATTAAAATTAAAAAAAAACTTTTTTATATATATATATAAAGAGTAAAAAAAAAAAAACTTTTTTAACAAATTATTATTTAAATACAAAATTTAAAATATATATTATTTGCAATAATTCATAAAACAAAAAACCAAATAATCAATCATGACAACAACACCTAAAAGATGCGAATTGAAATTGAAATGAGTCGAAACGTGTAAGAAATTCGGTTTTAAAATCTATAGATTACAACGACACGATTCCATCGAATTGAACGAGATGAAGGGCTTAGAGCATAAATACGACAAATATAAGATGTCTTTGAAATTGGATGAAGCCATGCTTGATTTGTTTTACGAGTACCAAAGCGATCTACAGAAAATCGTCATCGCTAAAGATAGAGAATTCGACAAGGACGATTTGTCGTTGTTCTATGGAAGTTACATATATCCAAAAATCTCACTTGAACTCGTGGACAAATCGGGTGGTGAGAGCTCGTTCACCAATGTAAAAAAAACTCAAAAAAGTAAAGATAAACATTCAACACATTTTCAAAAAAGGAGAAGACACGAGCATCAACATGCTAATAACGGACTTGGAAATATAAACAACAGAGAGATTGATTTTTAGCGAAGAAAAAAGGAAAAAAAGTAATGAGATCTAGAGAGGCTGATCATCTCTAGATCACAAGTATTGTGTCATAATTCTTTTTTTTTAAATATATTTTGTTCAATTCTTTTTTTGTTTTAATGATAATTATATATATATTAAATAATTTTTGTAAATTAATATTGCGTTATTTTATTTTCTTATTTATATATATACACACAATATTTTTGGGGGGCTTTTATATTTCTCTTATGTGAAATCGTATCATCACCCTCTCTCCGTGAAGATCTAACAGTTCACCATTTTGATCCGTCAACGTGGTTTTGAGACTATACAAAGTGTCTAAAATAACTGGTAGATAAACTAAATTTCGAGGTCGTTCCACGATCTTATAACCCGGCGACAGGTTTGGAAAGAAGGAATAGATCGTCGGCTGAGCGCTACCATTCACGTAGCTTCCAGCAATCACATCCACGTTCACCAGAATGCTATTGACTGAGAGAATGTCGACCGTATTTTCAGATGCCACGTGGCCTCGATACATCTTTCGATCGAATCCCAGCATCTTGCCTATAGAATCGTTTGTGTTGAAATCCACTCGAAAATTATCTTCCAAATCCAACATCGTCTGTAAGGTATTAGGATTGGGAGCGAGTCTGATCTTGTTGCTTCCCTTTCCATCCGTCTTCATTCACGTTTGAATGTAATTGTTCAAATCGTCTATGTCATAACTTCCTTTGGGAATTCGAATCTCCAACCAATCCACTCCATCGGAATACTTAAACGAGTTATTCTTTTCGGTGACGTTGGGAAAGGAATAATAAGTCTCCAGATTCACCAACGCCATCTCATATCTTTTCTCTCTATTCAATTTGATGGAAGGTTCGAATTTCGTCGCGAATCGAGTCGAATCGCCACTCACCACGATTTGAATGGATTGTTTTGCAGCCATATTCTCGGCTATCCGTTCTAACAATTCTCCTTGTTCGAACATTATATTTAATTTATTTTTATTTTTCAAAACTAATTATTTGAAGATTTATTATTTTCTAATTTTTAGCTTAACTTGACATAGTTAAGATAAGCTATTGCCATCACGCGTGCGGAAGTCTGTTAGTCTGTGAGTCTGTGACGTCTGTTCACATTTTCCTTTAGCATGGGCTACACCCCGCAGTTCTTGTCTGATCGTCACGAAATTTCATATGCAGGTTTGGGGTCATGTCTAGATGAGAACGGCTCCTTTTGGTCGTGATCGGACAACCGGTATGGCTGCCCGAGCCCCAAACCCGAAAACCATTAGCACAGTCTACAGGTCGTATTTATGAAGGGATTTCATTGTAACTTGGTAGGATGCCTCTGTATAATGCCTAGATGAGAACGTCCCCTTTTGGGCATGATCTATCAACCGTGATGGCTGCCCAAGCCCGAAACCCAAAAACTTTTAGCACAGTCTGCAGGTCATGTTTAATGTGGAGGGATTTCATTGTAACTTGGTAGGATGACTCCTTATGATGTCTAGATGAGAATTTTCCCATTTGGGCATGATCTACCAACCGTGACGACTGCCCGAGCCCAAAACCCGAAAACCTTTAGCACAGTCTACAGGTCATATTTATTGAGGAATTTCATTGTAACTTGGTGGGTTCACTTCATACAATGTCTAGATGAGAAAGTCCCCTTTTGGACATGATTGGGCAACTGTGACGGCTACAGGGCCCCGAAGCCCGAAAACCTTTAGCACAGTCTGGAGGTCATATTTATGAAGAAATTTCATTGTAACTTTGTAGGATGACTCCAAATAATGTCTAGATGAGAACGTCCCATTTTGATTGTGATCAGGCAGCCTTGATGGGTGCCCGAGCCCAAAAACCTTTAGCATAGGCAAAAGGTCATATTTATGGAAGGATTTCATTGTAACCTGTTAGGTTGACTCCATATAATGCTTAGATGATGACATCCCCTTTTGGTCGTGATTGGTCAGTTGTGATGGCTACAAGTGCCCGAAGCCCGAAAACCTTGAGCACAGTCTACAGGTCATATTTATGAAGGGATTTCATTGTAACTTCTTAGGATCATTCCAGATGATGCCCAGATGAGATTGTCCCCTATGGTTGCGATCATTCAGCCATGATGGCTGTCCAAAGCCCGAAAAACCTTTAGCACAGTCTACAGGTCATATTTATGAAGGGATTTCATTATAACTTGGTAGGTTAACTTCATATAATGTCTAGATGAGAACGTCCCCTTTTGGACATGATTGGGCAACTATGACGGCTAAAGATGCCCGAAGCCCGAAAACCTTTAGCACAGTCTAGAGGTCATATTTATGAGGGGATTTCATTGTAACTTGGTAGGATGACTCCAAATAATGTCTAGATGAGAACGTCCCATTTTGATCGCGATCGTTCAGCCTTGATGGGTGCCCGAGCCCAAAAACCTTTAGCATAGGTAAAAGGTCATATTTATGGAAGGATTTCATTGTAACCTATTAGGTTGACTCCATATAAAGCCTAGATGATGACATCCCCTTTTGGTCGTGATTGGTCAGCTGTGATGGCTACAAGTGCCCGAAGCCCGAAAACCGTGAGCACAGTCTACAGGTCATATTTATGAAGGGATTTCATTGCAACTTCGTAGGATCACTCCAGATGATGCCCAGATGAGATTGTCCCCTTTGGTTGCGATCATTCAACCATGATGGCTGCCCGAGCCCGAAGCCCGAAAACCTTAAGCACAGTCTACAGGTCATATTTATGAAGGGATTTCATTGTAACTTGGTAGGTTGACTTCATATAATCTCTAGATGAGAACGTCCCCTTTTGGACATGATTGGGCAACTTTGACGGCTAAAGGTGCCCAAAGCCCAAAAACCTTTAGCACAGTCTACAGGCCATATTTATGAAGGGATTTCATTGTAACTTGGTTGGATGACTCCAAATAATGTCTAGGTGAGAACGTCCCATTTGGTTGTGATCATTCAGTCTTGATGGGTGCCCGAGCCCAAAAACCTTTAGCATAGGCAAAAGGTTATATTTATAGAAGGATTTCATTGTAACCTGTTAGGTTTACTCCATATAATGCCTAGATGATGACATCCCCTTTTGGTCGTGATTGGTCAACTGTGATGGCTACAGGTGCCCGATGCCCGAAAACCTTGAGCACAGTCTACAGGTCATATTTATGAAGGGATATCATTGTAACTTCGCAGGATCACTCCAGACGATGCCCAGATGAGATTGTCCCCTTTGGTTGCGATCATTCAACCATGATGGCTGCCCGAGTCTGAAGCCCGAAAACCTTTAGCACAGTCTACAGGTCATATTTATGAAGGGATTTCATTGTAACTTGGTAGGTTGACTTCATAGAATGTCTAGATGAGAACGTCCCCTTTTGGACACGATTGGACAACTGTGACGGCTTCAGGGGCCCAAAGCCCGAAAACCTTTAGAACAGTCTACAGGTCATAATTATGAAGGGATTTCATTGTAGCTTGGTAGGATGACTCCAAATAGTGTCCAGATGAGAACGTCCCCTTTTGGTCACGATCATTCAGCCTTGATGGCTGCCCGAGCCCAAAAACCTTTAGCATGTCTGCAGGTCTTATTTATGGAAGGATTTCATTGTAACTTGTTAGGTTGACTCCATATAATGCCTAGATGATGACATCCCCTTTTGGTCGTGGTTGGTCAACTGTGATGGCTACAGGTGCCTGAAGCCCAAAAATCTTTAGCACAGTCTGCAGGTCATATTTATGAAGGGATTTCATTGTAACTTCATAGGATCACTCCAGATGATGTCCAAATGAGAATGTCCCCATTTGGTTGCGATCAGTCAACCATGATGGCTGCCCAAGCCTAAAGCCCGAAAACCTTTAGCACAGTCTCCAGATCATATTTATGAAGGGATTTCATTGTAACTTGGTAGGTTGACTTCATGTAATGTCTAGATGAGAACAGCCCCTTCTGGACACCATTAGGCAACTGTGTTGGCTACAGGGGCCCAAAGCCCGCAAATCTTTAGCACAGTCTACAGGTGATATTTATGAAGGGATTTCATTGTACCTTGGTAGGATGACTCTAAATAATGTCTAGATGAGAACGTCCCCTTTTGGTCACGATCATTCAGCCTTGATGGCTGCCCGAACCCCAAACTCCAAAACATTTAGCCTAGTCTATTGGTCATATTTATGGAAGGATTTCATTGTAACCCGTAAGTTTGACTCCATATAATGCCTAGATGATGACATCCCCTTTTGGTCATGATTGGTCAACTGTGACGGCTTCCGGAGCCCGAAGCCCAAAAACCTTGATCACAGTCTACAGGTCATATTTATGAAGGGATTTCATTGTAACTTTGTAGGATCACTCCAGATGATGCCCAGATGAGAATATCTCCTTTTGGTTGCGATCATTCAACCATGATGGCTGCCAGAGCCCAAAGCCCAAAAACCTTTAGCACAGTTTACAGGTCAATTTATTAAGGGATTTCATTGTAACTTGGTAGGTTGACTTCATGTAATGTCTAGATGAGAACGTCCCCTTTGGACGCAATTGGGAAACTGACGGCTACAGGGGCCCGAAGCCCGAAAACCTTTAGCACAGTCTACAGGCCATATTTATGATGGGATTTTAATGTAACTTGATAGGATGACTCGTTTTGGAATAATTTCACTGTAACTTTTGTTGATATACGTTAACTGTGAGGGCATATTAACCCACCCCTCAGCTCTTTAGTACAGTGTACACCTCATATTATTTTTATCATAAACATAGCATACAGGGAACAGAAATGAACATATTCCCAGTTATCACAATTCTTGTCTTATTTCATAATCCTTTCATAAACATTGAACATAATCCTTTTCATCAAACACTACACACAAGTTAAGCTACAGTGTCATTGACACTTTCATTATTTTCACGATCTATCTTATTATCATCAGAAACATAAAACTTGTCGAATCCGCATCGATATTTTCCGCGATTAAATTCGGTAGTCAAATCGATCATGACGAAATTGTAAAGTCCTCCATCCCAAACCCTCTTGCAGAATCTCCTGAATTCCGCCGCACTCATGTCGTTTGCGACGTGATCGCTGTAGATGTGATTGAGATTCTTGAGATCTTGGCGAAAGAGACATAGAAAATTAGCGTTCTCCCTTATCGTCTGTCTGGGCAATCGAAAATAATTCTGCGACAGGTAGAAACAGTCCACGTTGCTGTGACGACCCCTAACGTAATACGATTCGCATCGGTTCTGTCTCTCCAAAAGCAGATCGTCGAAAATCATGAGATTCTTATCTTCCGATTTCAATTCTCTAGGATCCGGAACGTCGCTATCGTTCTCATAAAATCGACACTCGACGTTCGAAGATGCATTTTTCTTCATCAATTCCATCGCCGCGCCGTCCAAAATGGTCGAAAGAGAAGCTTCACTTTTGTCGAATTCCTCCCTACTGTCAAAGATTCTGGCTATGACGTCCTTAGGCAATCTACGATCCATGCATTCTCGAAGCAATCTGTATTCGGGTTGAAACAAGCTCTTGCCAAACACAAACAATCTGTCATAATCCAACCAGTCGGGTCGCGACAACAGATTCATCAACAGATTGGTCTTTCCACAATTCGATTTTCCCACTATCAAGCCTCTTATGCTTTTGGGAAAGAATTCATTATTCGACCTCTTAGTCGCGGCGTCGTTCCAAGACATATCTTTAATGTTCATCTTTGTTTATTTTTTTGTTGTTGTTATTTTAGATTTTTTCAAACACAATTTTATGTTTTATCAAATTCAGTTTTAATATTATTATTTATTTATATTACACCGTCGCGAGTTCTCTTCAATCCAGATCCACTCGTCATTTTGGCTAAATCTTGTATGGGTACCATAGCATCCTTAAAATCTTTCCAACTTTTCGGCGTTCGCTCTAACGTAGCTCGCTTCGCCGGTGGACTGATCAACTTGTCGATCAACGCGTCGGCTGCCCTCTTGCCAGTCGCAGAAGCTATCCTACCACTGGCTTCGGAAGCGGCTTTCTTACCAGCATCCAAAGCCGTCTTCTTACCAACCTCAAACGCGGTCGATGTGAGTTTTCTACCTGCATCACTCGTGAATGCTCGCATTATAGAATCGACGATGCCAGAACCGCATTGAACGTAAGTTCTAACGTATCCCCTATTCTTTATTACCAACATATTTTTATTTTATAATATATATTTTGTTTTCACTGGTAAATCGTTTGTTGTTTAAATACTTTTATTATTCTAGTGTAAAATTTACTATTTTTATTTTATATATTTTGTTTGTTTGTTTCTCTCTACTTATTATATACATCAATCCTTCAATTCGTTCATCAACCTTTTATAATGGTTTTTATTCAAAACCTTCTGTCTTAACAATTCGTCACATATAGTAACTATTTCATATCTAATCCTGTGTTACCAGCACGTCTACTTGCCATCAACAAACTCAATCTCTGAGACAGAGCGTCAGAATCGCTCGGAAGAAAAGTGGTTTTCACCCCTTTGCCAGTCACCGATTCGACGAACTTCTTATTCATATCCCATATGGGTTTCACCACTTTCGTCCACTTGTAACCTCTGTTGGCTTTGGGTCTCGTCTCTCTGGCATCGTTATTTCTCTTCATGGCGTCGGTCTGAACCAGAATGTCGCCGTAATTGTCAAAATCCTGTTCCGTATAATCACTAGGCTTGTCGAAAAGGAGCAATTTGCGCAGTCCATCAGTTATTTTATACTTATTCGAACCGACGATTAAATTATCGTCATCCATTTCCACTTCTGTGTCGCCCACAAAAGTTCTACCGTCCGAATCCTTATAAATTCCATACAACAGATCTCTCTTACCACCATCCTCGGACGATGCGACGCTATCAGTGATGATAGTCGAAGCTGTATCGTCGCTCTCGCTCACATCGGTTTCGATTCTCATGGGAACGTAATCCGGTGTAGATTGAAAGGAATACTGTTTTGTAAAACTACCGGGCAACGAACCCATTCTCAAAGAACTCTCTTTTATGGGTCTCAATTCTTCAACTATCTCCTTCTTGCTTCGCTCTTGAACCTCCGTCACGGGTTTAAATATTTTTGTGGCTTCGCGTCTAAGTTCCATCTCTCCAAGACGTCTGCTTCTGTCAGCCGATTGAATGCTCTTCTTGGCACGTTCATATTCGTTTAAAAGCTGATCTCGACGTTTAGCATCCATTTGTAAAAACATTTTTTCGTTTTTAAATTATTAATATTTCCTTTGAGTATGCTAATGTGAGTTATTTATTATTTTCAAAATTAAATGTATAATTATTTTTATGTTTTAAGTAAATAAAAATCTTCTGTCTTTAATATAATAACTAAAAACCAGTTGAGGAAAAATATTTTACATGATAAAACCTCTATAAATGCGTTTGCCTCTGAACGCGTTAAAAATCGAGCCTCAAAAGCTGTTTGCCGATTCTGGGACACTGGCCCAGAATCGGCAAACCACCTTTTTGATGCTGTCTTAGAATCGGCAAAGCGTTTTTTGCCCGCGTTCACCAACGATAGATTGAAGGTCTAATCTACGATGGGAACGTCGACAAAAATTTTTAAGAAAATTTTTATGTACAATTTCGTACATTTGTCACTTTTTTGAGCGTCGTGTACATTCGACACGTTCGCCAACGGGTATTTGAACGTTAAAAGTGCGATCTGTGAGCCTCAAAATAATAGCCGATTCTGGGACACCATAAAAAAACGACATTTTTTTGTGAACGTGAACGCGATTTAACACTGAATCCTATGAGAGTAAACGCACCATGTACGTGTACGTGTACGGTACATGTACAACGTGTCCTGGAATCGGCAATTATCACCTACTAGGATCAGATTCAAGATTGTTCAAATCAAGTCCCTTGGTTTATTATTTGGGCTTCCTATGGGGCCCAAATTTTAACTTGGTGCAATGTGGGGGATAATCTTTAAAAATCTTCAGATCCACCAGTCAGAATCTTTTGATACTTGGTATACAACATCCTTAGGGAGGTTAGATCTCATTTTGTTCAAACCAAGTCCCAGCGTTAATATTTTCACTCATTATTTGGGCCCGAATTTTAACTTAGTCCCATATGAGGAATAATCTTTAAAACTTGTTCTTCTCCAGAAACACCAGTCAGAATCATTTAATATATGGATCCTTACAGGGGTTGGATTCACTTTGCTCAACTCAAATCCATCGGTTGATAATTGATCTCTCTAAGGAAGCCCAAATTTTAACTTATTGTAATATGAAGAATAATCTTTGAAAATCTTCTTCTTCAGATTCACCAATCCGAATCTTTTGATATTTGGTGTACGGCATCCACAGGGAAGTCAGATATGAGTTTGTTCAAATAAAGTCTTTCAGTTAATATTTGGGCTCCCTATTGGAGCCTGAATTTTAACTTAGTCCAATATGAGGAATAATCTTTAAAAATCTGCTTCTTGAGATACAGTCAGATTCTTTTGATATTTGGTATACAGCACCCTTAGAGGGTTCGGATTCAATTTCTTCAAATAATGTTCCTGGGTTGATATTCGTGTTCCTTAGGGTGGTGGGGGGGCGGGGGGGGGGGGGGTGTCAAATTTTAACATAGTGCAAAATTGGTAATATTCTCAAAATCCTCCTCTCCAGAACCACCAGTCAGAATCTTTTGATATTTGGTATACAACATCCTTCAAGTTTGTTCAATCTAACATGCACAACAGAGTTATAAATAATTAACTTCATTCCTCTGTAGTATTAACAAGCCACAGATGCTAATTAAATCCTTCTTTATACAACTATGGTCAGGTGAGTGCCTCAGACCCCGTGGGGCCTCTTGTTAGCTCACCTGACTGCAAGTCAGTGTGAGCTATTGCCATCACTTGGCGTCCGTCATCCGTTAACTTTTGGAAACTTGTCTTCCTCTTCATAACCATTAAGCCAAATTCAAACATATATTGCACAGACTATCTATGGAGTACACCCTTTCTATTTTGTTAAAATGAAGCAGCTGCCATCTTTGGGCTGTGGTTAATGCCCCAAAAGCCTAAAAATCATTAAAAATCTTCTCACATTGGGTGTTGAAGATTAAAGTTTGTTCAAGGGAAGTTGGTAGGTCAATGCTTGGGCTTTCTGGGAGCATGTCCATTTTGGGCTCCGCCCAGAATTTGTATTTCACGAACCGGTGGGCTGATTTGAACCAAATTTGGCATGTAGTATAAGTGGGTCCTAAGTAATTGATTGATGCCCCCCCCCCCAAAAAAAAAACCCAGGGGCTAAAAATAGAAAAAAATTAAAACACCCCTATTTCCCAAACCACATGGAACAGGAAACTGTTATTTGATATGGAGCATCCTTAGGACCAGTAGAATGGAATCATTAAAAAAAATTGCCTATGATTGTGTCAGGCTGTCCTGTACGGGGCAGCAAAAAAAAATGCTGAGTCAGCATATTCGTAAAAATTGGAAAAAAATTTATCTTCAGAACCACTGATCAGAATCTTTTGATAATTGGAACTCAGCATCCATAGGGGGGGGGGGGGGGGGGGGTCAGATACAAGTGTGTTCAAATTAAACCTCTCAGTTAATATTTGGGCTCAATACAGGAGCCTGAATAATTAACTTAGGGCAATATGGGGAATAAGCTTTAAAAATCTTCTTCAGATTCAACAGTCCGATTCTTTTGATATTTGGTGCACATCATCTCTAAGGGGGTCAGATTCAAGTTTGTTCAAATTGAGACCCTGGGTTAATATTTGGGCTCCCTTATATGGGTAATAACCTTTAAAAATCTTCTTCAGATCCACTAGTTAGATTCTTTTGATCTTTGGTATACAACATCTCGGGGGGGGGGGGGGGGGGGGTCAGATTCAAGTTTGTTCAAATCGGATCCCTGGGTTGATATTTGTGCTCTTTATTGGAGCCCAAAGTTGAACTTAGTGCAATATGAGAAAAGTTCTTTTAAAATTTTCTTCTTCAGATCCACCAGTCAGAATCTTTTCATATTTCGTATTCAAGAATTTTTTACTTAGTGCAATATGGGGAATAATCTTTAAAAATCTTCTTCTTCAGATCCACCAGTCAGATTGTTTTGATATTTGGTATACAACATCTCTAGGAGGGTGAGATTCAAGTGTGTTCAAATCGGGCCCTTGGGTTAATATTTGGGCTCTTTATTGGGGCCCATAGTTTAACTCAGTGCAATGTGAGAAAATTTCTTGAAAAATCTTTTTCAGATCCACCAGTTAGAATATTTTCGTATTTGTTGTGTGACATCTCTAAGGGTGTCAGATTCAAGTTTGTTAAAATCGAGTCCCTGGGTTAATATTTGGGCTCTGTATGTCAGTCACTTACTGATACACTCGTCTCTTTTGACAACTTGAGCTAAGTGAGCGTTTTAGGCTCACTTGAGCCTCTGGTTATATTTGTCATCAATAAGTCAGGAAAGAGAAGTACACTGTCAGTTATGATATCTGTAGCCACTGGGTCAAAGGTCCTGGGACTGTTCAACCAAAACTGTCAAGTTCTGCAGAAGGGGAACAACCCTGTTTATTTTGAAACCTGCACTGTTATCAAAACATTAAGAATAAGTAAAATCTCACAGCTTGATTTGTGATCCTTTCATTGCATTTTAGAGGTGGATATGTAAAAAACACAGCACTACAATACAACAGTATATACATAAAAATATAAATCTTGACTCCACAGCGCCCAAATATAATAAATGTTGTTATACTCAAAAGAAACATCACTTGATCAAAAGATATCCTCCCACAAGTGTATCACCGAGTAGTAGGTAGCCTCAAATACTCGTATATGCCTATGTACAGCATGTATTGTGCGCACATTATGCACTACCACACACACAAGCACATCTTGGTTCACCGGGTGTCACACCTAGCTTGTGCTCATATGTTGCATGTGAAATGTACACATTGTTACACATTTGTACTAGCACACAGACAAGTGAGGAAGTCATAGCTTAGGTAGAACAGGTCCAGGAATGGAGAGAATGTGGTTGACAGAACAGTTCGAGGCAGATGATTCCAAAGGAATCTGAGCTAACTGAATAAGTGTTGTGTTGTGGTTAGTAATCATACTTCAGTTCAATTGCATATACCTAAAAGCAATAGGTTCTAGTCCTATCGGTAGGCTACTCGAAGTATTTGAGCCAAAATAAAGTCTGTTTCATTGATTTTGGATCATTTTGGAAGTTGTTAGGTGATTAAATATAGTCTTTTTAAATCAAACGCATCCCAAAACACACCCACCCCCTTCTCCCATACTATTAAATAGCAACCACATGATGGCAGCCTCCAGTAAACATAATGGACGATGAAAACACGTTCCCCCTTAACACGATGCGCATTGACACTACACAATCACTGTGGTGATCATGTCACACAACATGGCCACTTACGCGGGCTACCATGACAACCCTGCATGACATCACTGGGTAACTTGTCTTTGACGTCATTTCCTAGGTCCAACAAAATCCCTCTAATACTACTGGCGACTCATTGACTAGAGCATTAAACTTTAAATAAACCTTAAGGTCGACTGTTCGATCCCGGTCCAGGTCGTCTGTGCTGTGTACTTGGACAATGCAATTAATCCCGATCGCCCATATGGAGGCACAATAGCATTGTGTACTCAGGCGAACTGCACGTTGATGGTGCTCTTGCCTTCAACCGCAGCTTCTAATGGGTTTTGGGGTCTGACAATTGCTCACCGCTACTCGGTGGTTCTCTCCGGATACTAAAAAAGGCTTCCGCCACCGGTTAAACAGTCCAACGCGATATGATCATAATCCTAGCTGTTGAAAGTGTTATTGACTGATAGAGTGCTGAATTATATTTAGTCATCAAAATTTGTTTTTATGTCTTTGCCTTGTTGCAATTTATGGAAGAGTGCCTACAAGCACTCTTCCATAAATTGTAACATGGCAAATCCTTACAAGCCAAATAATTGCACTTCAAAAATAATACGAGGCACATCCACTGAATATGAAGCCTTCAGGTTGTGGTACCTGCACTTCAAAATAAAGCCCAAATATGGGCTTCCAGCACTCTACCAGTTAAAACCAGAATAAAGAAACTCGCGATCTTAGATGTGATTCTTCTCTGGCTATCAACCAGTTGTTTCGATCTGTGACATGTCCAACCAAGAGAGTGGCTTACTACAAAACATAGAATGGAGGCTCCGTCAGACAATAACGCTTATTCTCTGAAACAACTATGACAAGCATAATACCCCCTCCCCTCTAGATCCGGACTGCATACCTGTACGGATGCCAACAGCTATTTGGGAGGGAATGGACGTTTTGCTTCCATGATCCTGTTTGTCGAAAATTCAAAAGTGTGTTGAGTTTGGTTTCTGGAACGTACAAACGCTCAACGACCCAGGAACACTGTCGGGAAATTTTAACTATCGTCCTATAACATGGAAAAATTTTATATCCTAGGTTCGTGTCCACCTTTGTAGTGTAAACAATCTTTGTCAATTTACAACACATGATGAACTCATCAAGGACAGTTTTTTTTAATGTGGAGTTGTCTCCCGTACTCTGTCGGTGCTTCACAATTCGTCTTCCATTGCCACTGTGTACGACGCTATCTTTCAGTCGGCCCTACTGAACACCAAGAAGAACCAAGAAGTAAAAAAAAATAAAGATGCAATACCTTTTTAAATGCTTTATTTACTTAATAGGGGGTGTACTGAACTATATAATCCACGTCTAATGACATTTGATGTATAAAGGTTCCAAAATACCGCCTAGCATGTGACGCGCGATCCGACCGCAAAATTACTTCTTGGTCTTGAGTGGGTAAGCGCTGCCGGCAGCTTGGCTTATTGTTTGGCTTCCCCAAACCCAGTTTGGGAACGACTCTTGTTATTCTTCTTTTTCAAAATTTTTCTTCCCTGTTTTTCTTTTCTTTTTTTTTTTTTTTTCCTCCGTGAATTTTGTCTGTTGAACTGCTCAAAAGCAAGCTGTACGATTGAACGACTCTTGTTATTCTTCTTTTTCAAAATTTTTCTTCTCTGTTTTTCTTTTTTTTTTTTTTTTCCTCCGTGAATTTTGTCTGTTGAACTGCTCAAAAGCAAGCTGTACGATTTTAACCAAATTTGGCATACTTATGTAATGTGTCATAAAATCTAGTGAAATGCGGTATCGTCATGTCTGTGAAAATGCGTATTTTCAAAATATTCTGTCGAAACTTTCAAAATTTTAACATATTTCGAAAGTCACAAATCTGTTTACAGTTATTTAGCTCAAATTTTCCACACATTTAGAGCATAATATGATACACCACAATCACCACTCAAATCTTTCAATATTAACCCCCACTGGCCAAAAATGACATTAATATAGCTTTTTTCTTCAAAATTGATCAACATCAAGGGCAAATTTATCTAATTATAAGGTTGTTGTAACAATTATTTTGGTATGGATAGATGCAACAATGATTGTGGAAGAAAGTTACTGTTTACTTTTTAATCTCAGATTTAACCCCCCAAGCACAATGAGGGCGAGAATAAGAGTACCGTTTGAAAATGTCAAAATTGGCCAACTTTGGTTGCATTTTCTATCATTTTGGAAAGGCTTAATTTCAAACACTTTTCATGTACGTATTCACAATTGACTACCGAGCATATTTGCTGTTGTAAGTTTGGTTGTAAAGTTTAACCCTATCCCATTCTGGTTGCATAAAAGTAGGTACGATCCAAAAAACTCCAATTTTTTCAGAATTTGGTAAGTTTAGGTGACGATTTACTCCATTTTTAATTGATTGAGCTCAATGTTTTCTATAGCTGCATGCAGCAGTCAAAGTATGACAAATGTTGTTTTATATATTATTATTAAAAGTTTAACCGTTGGCAGATTTGAGACTTCCCATAAGGCTACTGTCGAAATAATTAATTGTTATTTTCGCCAACTTTTACATGCAGTTTCTCAGCACTGGAGCCATATTGTCTCAAAACCTTTCCCATGAAAAGACAGGGCATTCACCCAAGAACAATTTTGCTGTTATAAGTTTTATTCCAAGTTTTAACTCTCACCCAGCTGTCAGACCTTTAATTGGAGTACCCTAAACTTGTACATGTTCATTCAAATATTAAGATTCAAGATTAGTCCATGTCTCTTTTCAGACACTCAGTCTGTGATTGAAGTTCACACATTAAGAGCATAATAAATCATCACACAAATATTTCAAAATTAACTCCTATTTGCCACAAATGATATGAATATATCATTTTATCTTCAAGATTTACCAACTTCAAGGGCAATTTTCTCTTAATTTCGAGGTTGTTGTAACAATTATTTTTGTATGCGTAGATGCAACAATGCTTGCAGAAGAAAGTTACTGTCTAGTTTTTAATCTCGTCTTTAACCCTCAGGCAAATGAGGGTAAGAGTTCCATCCGAAAATGCCCAAATTAGCTAACTGTGGTTGCATCTTCCTGTCATTTTGGAAAGGGTTAATTCTAAACACTTTGGTTTGCTATAGGTAGAGATGCCTAATGAACAAATCCTCTGCTGTAAGTTATGCTTTGGGGGCTTAACACAACATAAGCTTTGGCCATGTAAAGAATAGTACTGTCAGAAAAAAATTGTTTTTCAGTGAATTTTGCAAACATCTGTACTCATTTCCTCTAATTGCAAGGTTGTTGTAGCAATTATTTTGGTATGGATAGATGCAACAATGGTCGTAGAAGAAAGTTACTGTTTACTTTTTAATCTCAAGATTTAACCCCCAAGCATAATGAGGGCGTGAATAAGAGAACCGTGAGAGAATGCCCAAATTAGCCAACTTTCGATGCTTTTTGTCTATCATTTTGGAAATGGTTAATTTCAAACACTTTGCTTTGCTATATGTAGTCTGCATTTTCACATTGGAAAGTTGGGAAAGCCCGTAATTTGTCCAACAAATTACAATTCTCTAGTTGACAGTGTTATTGAACAGTGTTAATTGGTCTATCAGTTTGTTTCACACCTGACATGCGGTGTCCTGTGTAACTGTGGTTAAGTCTTACTTAGTGTTATAATCTGTCTAGAAAAAACAACATAGTTCAAATAAACAACATCTAAAGGTTCGTTTCTTATAAATGTGAGGCAATCCATGGAAATTTTAGCCAAAGCGCTTCCTAAGATGACCAATAAAAGCAACAAGACACAGCCATCCGCAACCAAACCCCTGTGCCGTAATCACACGCGTTCACCCCAAAACAGAAAAAAAACTCGATTGATAAAGCCCTTTCAGGATGCTTATGGGAGAGATTAATCTCCAAAGCCACGGGCAACCATACTTGGAAGGTTAAAGTAAAATGCCCTAATAGAGCAACGAAATTAAATCTGATAAGCAAAGGGGTAATTATCAACGGCAAAAAACGAAACCAAAGAATATTGTGTTCGTCCGCAAACCGTTCAGTGTCACAAGTGTCAGAAATTTGGGCACTTGTCACACAAATGCAATGGGGAGCAACGATGTATGGAATGCGGCGACAAACACATCGTGAAGGCATGTAGTGCTACAACTCTGAAATGCCCCAGTTGCGGTGGTCAACACCCCAGCAACTACCGGGGGTAGATCCACTTCAAAAAAGTTAAAACAAACATCCAGCTTAAAGCTCTAAATGCAAGTAATGTGGAGAACTCATCCTCCCCTTAGTCCACGTGTACCCTAATGGCTGGCTCTATTTTCAGCATGGTGAAGAAACACATGGACACCAGTCTTTCGGACGTTTGCAAAGTGATCAGTAAAACAGCCTCTAGGTTATATAAAACTCAAATATCTCACACGCTATTAGAAGCGGCCATCAACAAAATATAATTAGGTAATGATATTACAAATAGTAATTAAACTTAAATAAACTTAGTACAGTTATTCCTAAACCATTCATGGATACACTAAAAATAGTCCAGTGAAACGCTCGAAGCGTTAATCAGAAAAACTTGCAAATGTCACATTATTTAAAAAATAAGGACATAATTGGAATTAGCGAAACATGGCTTAAACCAAACAAAAAAATTCTCGTTATCTTGTTTTGATATTATTATAAGAGATCGCCCCCGTCCAAATAGGTGGCGGCGTCGCTCTGCTAATGAGGCAGGAGATTAAATACAAAACAATACTATGCGACCACCTCATTGCTGAAGTGATTGCAGCTGAAATTGAACTTGACCACAAACACGTGGCCATCATATCATATTATAACAAGTCACAAGCAACAGTAGACAGTAAAGTATTTGAATTTTTCACCAAAAAATACAAGCACTGTATATTCTTGGGTGATTTCAATTCCAAACACCAGGTATTTGGTTGTCATAAGACTGAGCCTAATGGTGACTCCCTTTTCAACATCATTGAAGAACTCGATCTATTCGTGGTAAATAACGATGAAGACGTAACATACATAAGCAACAACCCACTCCATCAATCAGATATCCTAGACTTGATTATCACCAGCAAATCACTAACCAGCCAAATGCAAGACATATTTGTAGAGGATGATGAGCAAGGCAGTGATCACCTGCCAGTTCACGCCACTTTGAAATGTAATACTGGTCCAACAAGGTATCCTCCCGTGAACAGGAGGAACCTATCAAAAATTGACTGGAACCTCTTCAGGAACATTAACAAAGTAAAAATAAAGGAAAATGACCCCTCAAATGTTCATGAACTAGAAAAAGCCTGCACCCATCTTAACGAGGTTATCAACAGTACACAAGATGAAATTTGTCCCAAGCAAACAGTAAAGACGCGGATAAACGGAATAGCCCCAACAACTCTTCAAATAATTAAACAAAAAAGAAAAGCTTTCCGGGCTTACCAATCAGAGAATGATCAAATGAAAAGAGCAGACCTTAAAACCACGTATAATCGCCTACTTTGAGAAGTAAAAAAGGCCATAGCTAATGACAATCGCGTAAGATAGGAAAAGCAACAGAAAACCCAAATGGACTGAGAGAACCTAAGAGGTTCTGGGTTACATTTAAAACTCTTACTGGCCAAAAGAGCAAAAGTGCCAGTAATAATGCGCTGAAGACTAGAGACGGAACTATGGCCATGGTCGACAGGCAAAAGTCAGCGCTTTTGCGGAACTTCTAAAGAAAGCACATCGTCCACAAGAAGGGAACAGATATGACAACGATTTTAAGGTAAAAGTAAATAAATTTGTCCAAATAACAACTCTATTTTCAATGAACCGAACTTCGACCAAAGGCATGAAGACGGGGACGACCAGGAATTAACCGAACCAATAAGCGTAGAAGAGGTCATGGGTGTAATCAGAAAATGCAAGTCATCTTCGTCCCCAGGGTATGAAGCAGTGCCCCTCTACTGTAGACTTACCCAACTCCTAAACTGTTTTCTCTCATGTGGGTACTTCCCAAAATGCTGGAAAGTGGCCACAGAGTCATGATACCTAAACCCGACAAAGACCTTACCAACTCTTCTAACTACTGCCCAATTAACTTGCTTAGCTGCGTTTGAAAAATATTTGAGCTGATTCTCACTACGCGACTTCGCAGCTATCTCAAATCAATCAACTTTTTCAAGAAATGGCAAAGAGCGTATAGGAGTAAGAAAGAGGGAACCAAACACGTATATAGACTGGTCGATTATATGAAAACAGCATTTAGTCAAAACGAAATCGGAACAGTGCTTTTCTTGGATGTAGAAAAAACGTTCGACTCGGTATGGCACAATGGCATGAGATATAAACTAGCGAAAATGGGATTACCCACTAAAATTCTGAGGATCATATCATTTCTAACTGACCGAAAAATCAAGGTGAGGGTTAACCGCGAGGTGTCAGAGGAAGTAATACTCGGAGCGGGAACACCACAAGGGTCAGCTCTAAGCCCGCCTCTTTTCATAATATATGTGAATGATATAGAAAAAGTAGGGAAACCTGTGTTGAACTATCGCAGTTCTCAGACGACAAAGGCATGTGGACGGCCAGCAAGTCCCGAAATATAACTAAAAATCGTCTACAGGATACCATTCACGATCTGAGAGCTGGTGCGCCCTTTGGCGCATCAAACTCAATGCCGCCAAAACTCAAAAAAGTTACGTTCTTCAAGAAGCAAAGGAAAAAACCAGTCCCCAGTATCGATCTCCAGTTATACGATCACAAATTAGAAGCAAGCAAAGAGGCCAATTTTGGGGGGATTTATACTAAACAGCAATCTCAGTCTAAACAGTCACGTGAACTCCATTACGGTTAGAGCTACCAAACGTATCAATTTTCTGAAGTTGATCAGAGGTACAAATTGGGGGGCAAACGAAGTTATGCTTCTCAAGCTCTACAAATCATTTATACGTCCGGTACTAGAATACGGTGCCATAATAACAAGAGACCTGAGCAAAACCAACATTCAGAAGCTACAGATAGTTCAAAACCATGCCCTGCGTGTGGCACTATGCAAACCCAAATGGACACTGATAAAGGAACTTCACGAGCTACCAAAAAGAGGAAATATTGATACGCGATTAAAAGACCTACAAAACGAAACCCTCAACAGACTCCAAGATAGTGAATTAATGATCCCTTAACAGAAAAACAAAATAAGTTTTCAGAAAATAAAAATTTTACAATATAATTAAATTGCGTGGAGTCAGTGAGGATTTCCTCGCTACTCACTGAGAACTTTAGGATTGAGTCTGTGAGGACTACCTCGCAACTCTGCTGAAGCGCGAATGAAACGCGTTCAATAAGACCTATATAACAAAACCCTCCACAGACTCTAGGATAGTGAATCAATGGTAGAGCTGAACGAACACCGAACCCTTAACAGAAAAACAAAATAAGCCACAGTAAATTAAAATTGCTCAATAGAATTAAACTGCGTGGAGTCAGTGAGGATTCCCTCGCTACTCATTGAGAACTTTAGGATTGAATGTGTGAGGATTGACTCGCAACTCTGCGTGTGGGGAAAGAAACACACCTCTCACTCCATCCATAGCAACAATCACACAACATCCACAATATACAATAACGGATACCTATCTTTCTCTCTACCTATAACTTTTCTAATTGAACATTCTCAAATTTTCTTGCAACACCCATATCAAGAAGACGCGTGGAAATAGTAGACGAAGCGGAGGAGGAATTGGTACAACCTACCTTTCTGTTAACATACACAGGAAACCACCAAACACCAGGCAAGGATTGAAACAAGCAAGCCTGGCTGGGACGAGTGTACATTTTATATAAACAAACATTTGAATAAAGAGTTAATAGCCCTTTTAAGGGATTTCGTGTGTGTGTGTGTGTGTGTGTGTGTGTGTGTGTGTGTGTGTGTGTGTGTGAGTGTGTGTGTGTGTGTGTGTGTGTGTGTGTGTGTGTGTGTGTGTGTGTGTGTGTGTGTGTGTGTGTGTGTGTTGTTTTGTTTGTTTTTTGTTTGTTTTCTCTCTCCAATCACCCCGTCATCTGTTCCCCCGAAGGTAGACCAGATGGCCAAGGCTCATCATCCTCTCTCCCTTAGAGGCTGATGGATGACTCCCAGCTTTAAAAAACACATATTGGTGGATTTTTTCCTTTTTGTAACCGTTAAGGATAATATGCTGGGGATGCTCCCAGACCAGCAACTGTTTGGGTTCTTTTTCTATTTTTTCTAAAATAACTACCAAACTTCTGCGGTTTCACTATTGCCATAAATATGCCCACTTCTCAAAGCAAACACGGAGCAGAATTCTTCTAGTTATGCAAAATTCCTAACTATCTTCCAATTAAAGGTTCTCGGGGATCTCAACCCACTACCCTATTGCCAATCGCACACTCAAACTTAATAAGATTATTGGCTCTCGCTTCCGACTATCGTGGATTTATAAGCAAATAAAGCTATAAAGCAAAATAAAGTTATTCGGGTCGCAAGGGATTTCAATCTCACATCGTCCCTGTGCACCTTCGGCGCGCATAAACTTTTCATTTTATTCAATTTTAGTCTGATGGATGACTCGCCGATTTCAGGAAATCATATTAGGGGATTTTTTCCCCCTTTTTAATAACCGATATGGACAATATGCTGGGGCTGCTCCCAAACCAGCGACAGTTTGGGTTTCTTCTTTTTTCTAAAACATCCATCAAACAGCGCTTCCTGTATTACTATAAATATGCCCACGTTCCAAATAGAACACAGGGCAGAATTATTGCAGCTATGCACAATTCCTAGTCACCTTCAACTTCGATTTTCTAGGGGGTCCGACTCCAGTACCCTTCTGCCAGTGAGCACACTCGAACCAAATAAGATTATGTCCCTCGATTCCAACTCTCGTGGATCCATAAGCAAAAAAAGTTAATTGGGTCTCAAGGGATCTCAAATCCCACATCGTCCCTGTGCGCCTTCGGCGCACTGAAACTTCATTCATTCATTCCTTCATTCAGTTTCAGTCTGATCTTTGGTCAGATTACAACACGACTTACACGTCAACCATGTCTTCAAAACTTTATCCATGTGGTGTGTCTGGTGAAAGTTGTCATAATATCCGCATCATTGGCTGTGACAGGTGGTTCGATCTTGATTGCGAGTTTTTGAAGGTGAGAGACTTCAGTTTCTTTGAAAAAATCGTCCTTGGGCTTCTACTGTTCAACGTTTTTGTTTCCTTCTGGTTTGTATGATTGGGATCATGCTGTGTTACGACTGATGGCCGCAGAAAACAAAGGAATGGTCCCAGACGCTGCTAAAAAAAAAAGAGAACAACTATTTTTGCGCCTCGAGAAACCGATCCGAGTAGTTGAGATCCATGGTCTGATTCAGTTCTTATTGCCGTAAGAGATAATGGTTGTTGCTTGTTTTACTCGATTTCTGTTGTTCTTTTCGGTGATCAAAGCAGGTCTATGGAACAGCGCGTTCGCACATGCTTAGAGTTTTCTGGTAACAAACAGTTTTATGAGAAGGCTTATCAACATACTCAAGTTCCTCTCATCGGCACTGCTCTGGGCGTGGACAGACGAATAAAAACATGAATACCACATCTCAAAGCATTGTGACTGGTGGTTCACAAGAAATTATTTTAAAATAATTTCAAGTTTATTGGACAGGATTCCAAACTATCAGGGTTAATATCTTCATTCGAAAACACAAAGATCAGCCTTTTGGACCAATTGTCCTAATCGTCCCGATGCGAAACTCAACTTGGGACAAAACGCCCGTGCCGAGGTAGGTTTGAGAGGAAATGCCGCGGCTCCATCTCCAAGTATTGTCAGTGGTGGTTTTCGAAAATTATTTTTGGAGAATTTCAAGCTTATTGGACAAGGGGGCGGCGACATTTTGTGGGTTAAAATCTCCATTCGAAGAAAACTTGGAAAACCACCTCCGACCCACTACACAAAAAAGCAAAGCAGAGTGCTTAAATGTGGGCTACAGCCTACACACATTATCGCGAATTGAGGGAAGATATTCACGCAGACATCTCATCTAAGAAAATCGAGAGGATGTATCAAAAGTTCAAAACGAAAAATGGGCCGAGTTATTGCCTCAAATACCGGTATATTATTTTTACATTTGAATCTCGCATTTTTACGAGAATACCGTGACTTGGTAAAAGGAACCAATCTAAGTGACATCGCGTTTTCATCGAATACATTTCTGTCGATAGAAGAATATCTGGACGGAATGTTGCAAAATACTGAAGTACCCCATAAACTGTTTATGCCGGCTTTTTAGGTTATGAGAGATTCTCACACATTCAGGCACCAAAATTACAAACTTATTAATCCTTTCTAAAGTGGAGGAATCAAAATTTTAATTGATGGTTTCAAAGTCAAAATATATTTAACCAATCAGCTGATCAGCCCTATTTAATCCTACTCGGTTATCTCCCAAAACTTAGACATCCCATAACTTAGACATCCCATAACTCAGACACTCAGTAAAAGTAGTTAATTATGTTCACCCACTATTACAATGGAATAGACTGATATTATATTAATGAAAACAGGTTTATCCAAACAAGAGAATTACCAAAGAATTGATTATTATTTGTTAGTAAAACTTGTTCACACAAACAAAACATCAAATAAGTTGTTAATTATTATCATTATTATTATTTATCTTCTAATCAAGATCAAACAGAACATGTTTACAGTGAACTCAGTTATGTTATAAATGCACAGTCAAAAAAGTGCTCTATATAAGATGCCAGACTTTACTTGGGAATCATATCCTGAAAATGGCTACTGTTAAGAAAGTTGAGTTTGTAATGTCACAGAAGGGCACGCCACGGGTACTTTTGGACGGCTACAGATATAACAGAAATAAAATAAGACAGAGCTGCACTCACTGGAGATGTATACATTCTACTTGCAAGGGAAGGTGCACCACCATTGTAGACTTTGTCAGAGATATCTCTGATCATTCACATCCCCCAGAAGATAGTAACACTGTGAGGTTTATCAGCACAATGAGAAAGAGAGCAAGAGAAGAGACTACCCAAATGAAGTCCTTATATAATGAAGAAATAATTGGTAGAGACCAAGTAGAGTTACTGCCATCTTTTTCATCAATAAGTAGTGCCTTGTATAGGCACAGGCAAAAAAAACATACCATCACTTCCCAAGACAAGGGCTGAGGTTAACCTTGACGGCACATGGTCTGAGACTTCAGATGGACGTCGTTATTTACTTTTAACTGATGGAGAGGAAGAAAAGATGATTGTCTTTTCTACTGATGACCAACTACAAGCTTTGCAGTCTGCTGAAACCGTGTACATGGATGGTACATTTTCTTCATGCCCCGACTTATGGAGCCAGGTTTATATATAGGGAAGACACAGCTATCTAGTCCTGGATTAGAAGAGCAGCAGGACTTGCTCTTCTCCCACCAACGATTGTCCAAGAAACTTGGATGGACGCCATGGAGTCAACCCCAGAAGTACCTACAGCAACAGATTTTAATGTCTATATGGTCACAACATGGGTTGATGATGATGCAAGATTCCAAATCCCTCTTTGGAATCATCATCAGACAACAGGTCCCAGGACAAACAATCACCTAGAAGGCCTCCACAATCGCCTGAATGGAACATTACCCCACAGACACCCAAATATCCACAGGTTTGTAGAAGTTATAAAGAAAATTGAAAATGCTGATAGAGCAAAATTCGCACAAATAAATTTTGGCGCAGCTCCACCAAGCAGGAAAAGAGTCTACAGGGAAGTTGAGAACCGACATCAACGTCTAAAGCAAATGATGGTTGAAGGACAAAAATCAGTTCTAGAATAGCTAGATGCAGCAGGACATCTCTAAGACTAGCTTAACCCTTTACCCAACGAGGACAATAGATGACACTTGCAAGAAAATGTCTTAGCAATTGAACATTTTGTCTTAAAAACATAGCTGATGACCCCTTATTGAAACGAGCTCAATGAGCTCGGTCCAGTGGAGGGTCATAAGCTATGTTTTTGAGGCAGTTTATATTTTATATTTATATATATATATATTATGTAAATTTCAAAATTGGAAATAATACAGGCCGTTTTGGCAATTTTGTTGGATTAAGGGATAAACGAGTGAACTATTGTAAAATATCTTGTGATTTTTATGTATCGGTATTATGTTTGTGTATTTTGTAAATTATCTTGTGTTTTTTATGTATCTGTATTATGTTTGTGTATTTTGTTTTTTATGTATCTGTTTTATGTTTGTATTTTGTGTATGCTTTTGAAGTTTATATTTTAAGTAAATTTCTTGTCTGATGGCAAGAAATCACCTATAGATTAGTGTTTTTATGTTTCTGTAATGTGTTTGCGCATTGTGTGTTTTTGTTCTTATCTTAGTTTGTTACCTAATTTTGAAATGCTTTATATTCTGTATTTTTATGTGATTGAAATGAATAATGATTGAATTTGAAATTGCAATAAACATTTTTCCATAAATCAGACTTTGTGTGCATATTTCACAGATTAGTCCATTAGAATAATGGGTAACAAGCCGGGGATTAGCTGTACACTAAAGTGTGAATGTTGTTGTTTTAAGCTGTCTAAGTTATGGGATGTCTAAGTTTTGGTAGGATACCTCCTACTCACAACATTGGCCAAGTCACGTGCTCACTTATTTTGTCAAACGCTCCAAGTCATGTGCTCACTTATTTAGTGGTTCATAACCATTATGCTTGCGCAATACAGAAACAGTTTATGTAAAAAGAGTATAATATTTAAAAATAAAAACGAGAAGTAGTAACGAATTTCGCATATTAGTGTATCCAGTATATATACGGTTCCATTTTGTTTTCTTTTTATTTTCCAAGTCACTTGAATCGACCTGAGAATTCAGAACCGCGTGATCTGGGGCAATTATTACCCTCAACCTACACGCCCGCTACATAAATAGTTAGTCCCTCGAATCATTCGAGTGGTTTGTACACCGAACAGGAACGCCTTACGAACAAATCCAACTCAACACGGAAGACCGATCTCCAAGAATGTGGCAATTTGTCAAAGGTAATTATTTTTCAAATTATTCTACAGACCTCCTTCCTAACCTGTCAGGTTTTGCTGCTAGTGCCCTCTCTTCATTAACGAATAGAAGACTATTATATGGGATGGGAATCCGAGGAAATGGAGCACTGCGGCAGTGCGTGTTTGCTGTGATAAACGGGTTATGTCTTTCTGCTAAAATGTCTCCTTGGGACCCCGAGGAAGCGGGGCAGTGTATGTTTACTGTTGTAAACAAGTTCTATTTTGTTTGTTTGCTTGTAAAATAGGACCCTGCAACCACTGCACGTGGAAGTCTCTAAAGTGAACAGCATACAGTTAAAACTAGAAGTCCTGCCACGAACTGTGCGCTTATCTAGGCTTAATTGCGGCACGGCAGGTTCTCCTGGTTACTCACAGCAAACACAGGCAACGCTTCTGCTAATGGACCTCCTGGTTACCCGGAGGTCCATTGGCTGAAACATTGCTCGTTGCCATATGTACATAATTTTATAGCCTTACTATGGCCATAACGCATAGATTAACGCGCAGATCGACGTGTTATTTGTGCGCATTTCATGACAGCAATTCTAGTTTTAACTATAAAGGATTGGCTAAATTTGATTTTATACACGTTATTTATTTATTGGGGGTTAACGACACTTTCGACAGCCAGGATTTCGTGTAGGACAGTTTTACGGGTGGAAGAAGCCGGAGTACCTGGAGAGAACCACCAAGCAACGGCGCGCAACTGTCAGACTCCCCAGCGTACAAACACCACACAACCAGGGTTAGCATTGATTGAAGACCGATGCACAATTGACGTGCAGTACGTCTTAGTACACAGTGCCATGGAAAACGAACGATTTCGCTTCAGGGCGAGATTTCGGTTGTGAGGTAGAGAGAGATACATTTTGACAGTTTTACAAAAACAAAGTTTATGTTGGATGTGCAGAATCAGTGCCGGTACTTAGTCAATCATTTTTTACCCTAACTGGCTGAAGATCAGTGTGAGGTCTTTCACTTCAGAACTACTGGACCCAAACTTACCAAACGTGGCACAAACCTTGTTTGGGGGATCTACAGGTTTGTTCGATAAAAGTTTGCCAAGTCCGATGGGCTGGGGACAGTGTCCAAAGCCCGAAATTCTTTCAAAACATTTACTTAAACCACCAGTCACAATGCTTTGAAATTTGGTATGCAACATCATCCTCCGAGGCTCAAGTTTAAAATTTGTTCAAAGAAAGTTACCCGTGGTGGGGTGGGGGGGGGGGGGGGGGGGGCGAACAATACTGGGAAATGGAAAATTGCTGACTCAGCACTTTTCAGAAAACTACAAAAAATTCTCCCCCGGAGCCACCATTCAGAATCTTATGATATTTGGAATAAAACAGACTAAAGGGGGTCAGATTAATGTTTGCTCAAATCAAGTTCCTTGATTATTATTTAGGAGCCCGAATTTTAACTTAATGCAATATGAGGAATATTCTGTAAAAGTCTTCTACTTTTGATATTTGGCATACGTCATCCGTATAAAGGTCAGATTCCAGTTTGTTCAGATCAAGTCCATGGATTCATATTTGGGCTCCTTAGGGGAACCCAAATTTTAACTTAGTGCAACATGAGGAAATTTCTTTAACCCTTTACCCAACGTAACAGCCAAAACCGGCCAGCACTATTTACAAAAATCGTCAATTAATTTTTTTTAATTTTTTCGCCTCAAAAACATTTTATGACCCCTATTTGGAACGAGAACGAGGCAAAAAACGAAAAAAAATTATTAATTAAAGAAATTTGTTTGGAAGTGTCGTCTGCTTTTCATGTTATGTAAAGGGTTAAAAGACTGGTACTTCATATCAAATACTTAGCAGAATTTCAATTTTAATGCCATGCAATATGAGGATTATTCTTTTAAACTTTTCTTCTTCGGATCCACCGGTCAAAATCTTTTGATATTTAGTTTTCAACTTCCTTTTGGGCCAGATTCAAGTTTGTTCAAATCAAGTCCCCGGGTTCATATTTGGGCTCCATAAAGGGGCTCGAATTTTAAATTTTAAATTAAATCAGTATTAGGAATACTCTTTAAAACTCTTCTTCTTCAGAGCTACCAATTCGAATATTTTGATATTTTTGTGTAAAGCATCCTTAGTGCAAGTCAGAATCAAGTTTGTACAACGTCCTTGGTTTCATTTTTGGGCTTATTATCGAAACCTGAAATTTAAGTTAGTGTAATATGGGCTGTAATAAAAGCACTTTACAATTCTTGTTCTTTAGATCTGCCAGTCAAATATTTGGTGTGCGTCGTCCGTATAGAGACCAGATTCAAGTTTGTTCAAATCAAGCTATCAGGTTCATATTTGGGTCCTTATGGGGTCCCAAATTTCAATTTAGCGCAGTATGAGGAAACTTCTTTAAAAAAACGTCTTCGTATCAAGCATTCAGCAGAGCCTTTTGATATTTGATATTCAGCATACTTAGTGGAACCAATTTCAAATTTGTTCAACTCAAACCCCTGAGGTCATATTTGGACTCCCTAATTTTAATTTCGTGCAATATGAGGAATACTCTTTAAAAATCTTTTTCTTCGCATCCACCAGTTAGAATCATTTGATATTTGGTATCCAGAATCCTTATAGGGGCAGATTCAAGTTTGTTCAAATCAAGACCTGGGTTCATATTTGGCTGCCTGTTGGAGGCCGAATTTTAGCTTAGTTCAGTTTGAGGAGTTGTCTTTAAAAATCTTCTTCTTTGGATCCATCAATTAGAATATTTTTATATTTTTGTTTACTGCAGCCTTAGTGCGGGTCAAAATCATCAAATTTGTATAACGTCCATGGTTTCATGCTTGGGCTCCTCATGGGAACCTGGAACTTAGTGTAATATGAGGAAAGCTCTTTAAAATTCTTCTTCTTTAAATGTGACAGTCAAAATCTTTAGATATTGGCACTTATATTTGATATCCTGTTACAAAGCCCACATTTTATCTCCGTGTAATATGAGGTATATTCTTCGAAAATTGTCTCATAAGTTGCGCAGAATCTTTTGATATTTGGTAAGAAAATAAATTATCTTTCAAACAAATGTTCTGTTTTCATTGATGGTTCCATCTGTTCGTGGGTGTGTAAGAACATAACCAACGGGACCTAATTTTTAAAAATTGTCTCCATGTCCCTGTTGACTGTCATTCACTCCATGTCTTCACACAGCCGATGACTGACATGAGCAAGGAATATTTCATCAAGGGAGTCTCAGAAATATTTGATTTGTTGTAATAGTGCGTTGATAAACTCGGCGGAAGACTGAGAAATTTTCAATGAGCTTCGTATCAGCAAGCATAAGTTAGCTATTGAGAAAGAGCGACATTATCAACCATCGAAACCTGTTAACGACATGATATGTACTCACTGTGAAGCTAACACTGGGAAATTAGAAAACGAATACCATTTTCTTATGAAATGTACACATCATTCAGAGCTTCGATCAGAATTATTTGTTCTGATCAACAGTGAGATCGATGGTTTTAGTGATCTGAGTAAATCTGAGAAATTTAAATTTATATTTGAAAATAGAAACCCCAGTTTTTTTTCGCCAGACGATTATGATATGTTTAGTGACGTGTGTGGGAAATTCTAGTTCACATCTCCACGTTCTTTCGCGTATCAAATTATTAAAAATATAGTACTTTGATCATGGAAAATTCGTGGATGAAACTGTAATGTTTTGAGTACTATGTTTGTTCATGTTACTTGTATATTCTCGCATATTGTTCTGTAGAGGATGTTTTATGCTAATAAATGCTCTGCTCGTACTGCATTACCTGACACATTCTTATTTACCCCAAGCAACATTCTGCGAAATTTAATATATACATTTTCACACGTGGAACGACTTACATTTTTGTGATCAAGTTCTAATGACCATATTTCATTCCCACAGAGTAACATAGGTTTGATTATCTTATCGAAAAGACTTGCATATACTTGTAATGTCGGACGATATTTCTGATTAAGAGAATTATTTATTGAGTATAATGCCCTCAAGTCTTTTAAGGCGTCTTGCAATTTACCATTCTGTGAGATTGTGAACCGTAAGTAATTGAAGTTACTTGTGTGCTCGAGCTTTTGCGGGTCTAGTTAAAAATTGGGGGAAGACAGATGATTTGCGAGCCATGAATGCCATGCTTTTTGTTTTACCTCCATTAAAATGCAGGTTGTTTTCTCTAGCGAAATTTTTCAATTGATTTAGACATTTTTGCAGGCCTTGCGGCGATTCCAATAGTAACGCAATATATCATATGCGAAAAGTAAATGATTCAATGAATAATTATTCAGATAGACTGGTTGGCATGTATCATCAAATGTGTCTTTAACCCTTTACTAACGAATTGCCCGCATCCGCCCGCGTAATTTGCAAATTGAGCAGTTGAAAAAAATAAATTGTTCAAAATATTTCAACAAAACCATATCATGTGACCCCGTTGAGGGCTCACATGGATTTGTTGAATGTTTTTGAAAAATTAAAAACGGCCTCGTTCCAATGAGGGGTCACATGGATTTGTTGAATATTTTTGAAAAATTAAAAAAAAATAGTAATTAAATTGATAAATTTTGATATTCTCTACGTTGGGTAAAGGGTTAACACCGTCAATAAATATTTTAAAGAGGGTCGGCGAGAGGTTACATCTCTGCCTGACCCCTATGTTTGATAGTGTAGGTGGACCAAGTCCGCTGTTTGTTTTCGAAATGTAAAAACTCGACTTTATACATTGAAATCAAGATTTATAGAATCAGTCCATTTATACCAAAGTGTCATAGTTCTTGAAAAAGTTTTGTTCTATCTACAGTATCAAATGCTTTTATGAAATCTACGAAAACAGCATACAGCGGTTTTTAAGCCTTTACCCAACGAATCGCCCGCATCCGCGCGAGTAATAACCAAATTCAGCAGCTGAAATAATATTATTTTTCGAAAAATTTCAACAAAACCATATCATGTGACCCCTCTTTGGAACGAGCTCGGCGAGCTCGTTCCAAAGAGGGGCCACATGATATGGTTTTGTTGAAATTTTTTAAAAAATTTAAAAAATCATTTTTAAAATATGCTCGCCCAAAAAAGAAAGTGTGCATTGCAGAAATTGATCAAACTCCAAAAAAATAATTTCGTAGGTGTAAAGAGTGTTAACCTGTTCATGAATAAGTTATATTGAACACAAAAACAGCTTTCCCCGTTAAAATTGCATTAACGTTAAAAGGCGTGCTGCACGTTTGTGAAAAGGCATGTTTTGCACGTGGAGAGTCTGAAAATTCATGCAGCAGTGTGAATCCTTGGGTATTTAAACACTAAAGTAAGGCCTTCCTATCGTTCACATTCAAACTTGCGCTGCTGTTAAAACGACTCCACATTAGCATGCCAAGATTGACAATGAATCAACGTCTCCTTGCCCTGGGTATGATTAGAGCTGGCAGAACACACAGAGAGCTTGCCCAGCATTTGAACTGCCACCGTAACACTGTAGACAGGCTAGTCCATCGACATGCACAACATGATGACGTTCGAGACCGACCCCGCTCCGGGAGACCCCGAGTTACCACCCCTGCACAAGATCGGTATATCCGTATCGTCCATCTCCGGAACCGGCAACAAACGGCAACGACGACAGCCAGGAACATCCCTAACCTGAGACGGATACATCCTTAAACAGTAATCAACCGGCTGAGAGAATACGGCTTACGTCCTCGAAGACCTGCAATTCGTCCGATTTTGACGTTACGTCATCGTCGTACTCGACTGCAGTGGTGTAGACAACATCTCAAGCATCCCTTACACTGGTGGCGACGTGTTTTATTCACAGATGAATGTCGTTTCCATCTTTCATCATCAGATGGCCGCCAGAGAGTGTACAGACGTCGAAACGAACGCTACGCAGATCCATGTGTCGTGGAGCGAAACCGTTATGGGGGAAGGTCTCTCATGGTGTGGGGTGGCATCACTGCCCGTAACAGAACTGAGCTGGTCATTATTGATATCAATCTCAATGCAGCCAGATATCGTGATGAAGTGCTTACACCTGTTGTTGTCCCATTTCTGCAACGTCACGGCCCCGGCGTCATTCTACAGCAGGACAACGCCCGACCCCACACAGCTCGTGTTGTTCAACAGTATCTGCAGCAACAACAAGTGGATGTTCTTCCCTGGCCCGCAAATTCGCCCGATATCTCACCCATTGAGCACGTATGGGACGAAATGAAACGTCAGCTACGCCGTCTTCCCCATGCACCGTCAACGCTTGTGGAACTCCAAAGACAGCGTACCAGAATATGGAACAACATCCCACAACACTTCCATGCTAACTTGTTCGCTTCCATGAGGCGTAGATGCACAGCAGTAGTCGATGCAGACGGAGGTCATACCAGATATTGAGTGTGTGACTTTTGTGTTTGACCCTTAGTGCCTTTGACTCTCCATGGCACCAAGAGTATTCGTCGTAGCGTAATGAAATTTCTCGTGTTGATCACAAATTGATTCATCTGTGATTGAATAAAATTTCCATGAATGAAAATGATATATATCTTTTTTTGGTGTTATTTTTTAGCATGCACACTTTCTTTTTTTGGGAGAGTATAATAAATTTTTAAAGCGTCTGCGTTGGGTAAAGGGTTAAGCCGCCTCTATTCATTTATTGCAGTTTTCAGAACAAATATTCTGTCGATGGTATTGTAACCCTTCCGGGCGCCAACCTGGTTTTCACTTATTATTCTATTACCTTCTAGGAAGCTGTTAATTCTATAATTAATGTCTTTATTAAATTACCTTATTAAACAGTTTACCAATGGCATTGCTTTGGGTGATAGCGCGATAGTTATTCGGGTCGTGTCTATCACCTTTTTGTGTAGGCCTAATTTTGTGAGAACTGATCTACTCCAACTAATAGGATAATGATGCGACTCTAGAACCTGGTTAAATAATTTCACCACTTTGTCTATAATGTATGAGATTATTAATTTCAAAAGTCCATTCAACACGCCGTCGGAGCCTATAGAGTTGTATACTTCGCCCGCTGTGATTTTATCGGTCACTGTTAAGAGAGACTTTAAAAAAATCTACTGTAACATCCGGATCAAGATCATTCCCTGAGGAGGCTAAGGCTTTTTCTCTCAAAAGATTAATAATATTCCAATATATCTTAGTATCTATGGACTGTACGCGATTGAGTTGGTTGCAGATATTTTTGTAAAACATTTCACGTTTATATTTTGTAACTTTTTGTATGTCGTTTTTGTTGTGAAATAGTTTACAATGAATGATTTGCCATGGGGGTTGTTTTCAGAGAACGGGCTAAATTATCTACGACTTGTTTCAGCTGATTACATTCTGTATCAAAGCAGTTGTGTTTCCGTCTTTTTCTACTTGTACTGCTTGGAGTGCGCGCTGTGGCCGCTTTATTTATTGAGCCAATAATGGACATCAGATCACTAACCGCGTCTCCGGTTACAGCACCATATATTCGAAAACGTTCAATTCGAAGGTGCTGTAGTTGAGCGGTCATATTATGATTGTTTAAAGATGTTAAGGCATTTTCCGTGCTTTTAGATGTCCATTTCAGTTTTGGTGTGTATTTGTAAAAGGAGTATGTAGATCTTTTACTGATTTCATTAGCAGTTCGATACTTCAGTTGGAGCAAAAGTTGACCGTGATCAGAATATTCATTTTGGGTTTTTACACAAAAAAAATCGATGTCGGAAAAATACTTGTCAGGTATTATAATATAGTCTACAGTACTTGCACCGTTGGAAGAAAAAACAAGAATATCGGAATATGGATGAACAAAATAAATACCTTTTTATCATGAGTAATAAAGATCTAGGAACATGCTGCATCATCTGTGATATCGGCCCCGCTTGGGTGCTTCACAATTTGACCCCTGATGGTATCTCCCATGTCAGTTACTGATATCAATTATAAGAATGAATATTTATTATGTGGGGATTCGCCCCCACCTCCTCCATTACCATGTATGTCGGTAATGTTTGTTGTCCGTCAGAAAAAATATGTTGGTTGCTTAAATTCCAATAATTTTTCAGAAAAAAATGTTGACCATTTGGTGAAAGCACAATTTTTATTATTCACAAATACCCCCAAGTTTCAAGTATCTTTTCAATGAAAAGTTTCGTTGTTAGTATCATGGGGGGGGGGGGGGGGGGGGGGGGGGGGGGGGGGGGGGGGGTCAGAAAAAAATTTCCAGTGGTTGGTCAAACGGCTCAAAAACACATTTTTCCAACCCCTTGCACTTTTTTTCGTAGTGCTATTTTAAGCCCAAACTAAACACTTTGAAAAATGATTTAGACCAATATACGCACATTATAGCCCTATTAGGGGGGTTGTCTTGATGAGTATGTTGAGCTGTCTGTCCCATCTGGGCCCATGATTTTTTGAACCTGCAGTCTGTTCGACCTTGGGTGTATTGATTTCTATAATTTCATATCCTATATTTGAATTTAAACAGATTTAAACATTTCTTATAATCACAGATAATAGTGGTAAGGGATGATACTATGGCGAACCAATTTAACACTGAAATTCCCATGGGGTTTTGAATGTTTCGAAAAATTTATGTCGATGGAACTTATAATGAACTGATTTAACACTGAAAATCCCCATAGGGTTTTGAATTAATGGGGATTTCCAGTATTAAATTAGTTCGCCATAGGCCTCTTGGCACTGATTTCCCCATAGACAACCCTGGAGACACTCTGGCGAACTGATTGAACACTAATTTCCACCATAGACAAACCTGGATGTACTCTGGCGAACAACAATCACTCACAGAAAGGGTGAGGGGACTGTGTCTCTCTTTCTGAGACTTTTGTTTTTTAGATAAAAACTTGTAATGTGTTTGAGAAAACTCGTTTGAGAATATGCTGGTCCTGAAAAGGACCACCACGGATGCATTTTTTTGAAGATACTCGTTTTGTGATACCAACACTTTGAAAACGACATGTAGAGATAAGAAGAATTAGGATACATCAGATTAACTTGTACCTTGAATGGATGTCAGGTTAATTCAATAACCTATGCACTGGGATTTTTAGGAATCCTCATAGAATTTACTCAAATCCAGGTAAAGGTTATTGAATTTCACCTCCCATTTTTGTATTTTCTTTCGGGTTGCCAGTTAAGATCAGGATACAGAGCAACCTTTTTTACCCGGTACTTCTTTTGTTCATATCTACCAGCTGCTAAGATATGCACGTCGTTCCAATTTGTCAATAATTTGCTGGCTCAACTGACGACTATACTTCAGAGGATGGGTAAGGCGCATATGTCCAAAACAATCTTCTGATAACTGTCTTCGCCGCATCTTTTCTTTCTCTATTCTTTCACGTTTTTCTTCCAGTCGCTTGTTCCATTCGTTATCAGATATTTCACCTGTGCTCCACTTTCTGTAAACTTCTTGATCAAGACAGAACTTTACATTCATTTTTCATGGAAGAAGAAATGATCAGCACATAAGCAGATTAATGAAGAAATGGTTTCGCGCGCAGAAGGCATGCAGGGACGATGTGGTGCAAGCCCCTTTTGACCCTCGTTGGCAGTTGACTAGAATTTTTCGCTACATGTCCGGGCGTGTCAAAGGAGGAAAATATGGGGTAGTCGGCCGATGTCCGTGATCATGGGGTTCTCGGGGGTTGTGATGATTCGATCTTCAGGTGTTCGTTTGATTTTGACCCCCGGGTGAGGACCATTGTGAGAGGGGGGCCTCTCAACAAAGGTGCTACCTCTCCCCTAGGGTGCAGTGTTGATGTTTTCAGGCAAGTATAGTCTGCCACTTATGGGATTATTTTGTTGTGGGCCATCATTGGCAAGGATAATCAGCCTCAGGCGTTTGATGAAGGTTCAGTTGGCTTGTGTGTGGACTTCTGTTACAGGACTGGATTTGATCGGGCAGAAAAGTCAACAACGGCCCCTTTCGGGGACCACCCATAGAAAGACACGAACTTCCCTGATTCGGGGGCAGGCTTGCATGGTAACCTATTTGGCCGGGACCTGAGAGCGCACTACTGACGTTTACAAAAAAGTCTACAGGTGTGGCGCAGGACCAACGCTCGCCTCCCTGGAGGTGGATGACCACTTCTAGGGATGGAGTGAAGGATGTTCAGTGTTCTGTCTAAAGTCCATAGCGGTTAGATTAATTTAGTAAATTTAAAATGTTACAGAACTCTATACATGCAGATACAGGATCGCATAGAACATTTGAAGTCACTTGGGTACACTGAGAAAGGGGTATGGGAACATGAATATGACACTTTATACAAAACAGATTCTGAATTAAAAACAGCACTCAATTAATTTTTTTCCAAACTGGATCCAATTAAACCACAGGAAGCATTATTTGGAGGGAGAACAAATGCCATTAAATTATACCATAAAACACTGAAATAAAGTACATAGAAATTTGTTCACTTTATCCGTATGTTAATAAACACAGGGAATATCCAGTTGGTCATCCGAAAATACTCACAAAAGAAGGCCTACATACACACAATTTAAGACAGTATATGGGACTCATTAAATGTAAAATTTTACCAACACAAAATCTTCACATGCCAGTTTTACCAAATAACTGTAACAAGAAAAGGATCACTGTGAGCACACACCAGAACAATGCAGTCTTGTAGGTACATGGACAGCTGTTGAAAGAAATGAGTGTGGGGTACAAAATACTTAACACTTATCAGATTTGGGAAGAATGTTCTTCAGAAATTGACAAACATTTCGTGGATAAATATTTAAAAATTAAACAAAAAGCTAGTGGGTATCCAGACTGGGTGAAAACAGATATAGATAAAGCCACGTTTAAAAAAGATTATGCAAAACATTGAAAAAAATCCAGGACAAAGATCATTTGCAAAAAAACATGTTGAACTGTTTATGGGGGGAAAATTCACAAAACAAGGGTAAAACTAAAACAGAGTACATACATAATCCATCCAAATATTTTGACTTGATACAGGACCCAAATATCATTGTTAAACATGTAGAAATATTTGACCATGATCAATTTATTTTAGTGAATTACACAGATACAAAACAAATGTCTAAGCCTCACTGTTCAGCTAATGTTGTTATATCTTCTTTTGTCACAGCATATACACGTTTGGAATTGTACAAAAAAATGGAACAACTGAATTTCAGCCATTGATCAGGCACGATGTCTTTTAGAAAACAAGATCTCACGTCAGGCATTATTATATGCTTTTCAACTTATTACTCCTAGTCACCAAACAATAACAAAAGATGTTATTCAAAACCAATTAGAAAAAAAACCAGAAATGTATCTTGAATTTTGTAATGCATTATGCATGATGAATGCTTTTTATAAAGATAATTTTAAAAATATTAGGACAAGAGTTATGTGGGATTTTATTATTTATGATGAACAAATCATGGATTATTTATATAAACAATGTCTACCACAAATTGAACAAAAAATAGATTCTTCAGAAACCATATTTGAGTTAAAAGCACCTTTATGGAAAATTCCCTCAAAGCGGTATGAGGAAAGCATGGAAGAAAGTAGTATATAAGTTAGTGATACAATGTTTCTCACAAAAACAATTATGGCATCAAGTGAATGTTTATTGTTTCAGCATTCCTGTAATATTTTCATCTCAGGACCTAGTGGTTCAGGGAAAACAGAATTTGTTGAAAAACTGATTGATATGAAACATGATTTATTTCAAATTCTACCTCAGAAAATCACTTGGTGTTGCGAGGAATGGCAAAAGACTTATACTTTACTTAAAGAAAGAAAGTGAAGACATCAAATTCAGTGAAGGTATTCCCGACGATGAATTTGACATTGTTAATAATGTCAGTATACCATATCTTGTAGTTTTCGATGATATGTTAGGAGGTAAAGATGAAGAAAAAATCAAATTATGGTTTACTCGTAAAGGACATCATTGAAATACAAGTGTTATTTACATAACTCAGAACATGTTTCAACAATCTAAATCTAGTTATACCATAAGTTTAAATGCACATTTATGTTTTTATTTCAAAATACAAGAGATAAAGGACAAATTAAAGTATTTGCAAATCAAGTTCAATTACCACATTTAAATTCAGCTTATCAAGATGCAACAAGCACTGAGCATGGTTATTTATTAATTGATTTTCTCCTAGAACTCCTGATTCAATGAAGTTAAGAACTGATATTCACAAGATGAACGTGGCCCTATCATTTATACAAAACTGTAAAAAGGATAGTGTTATGATATCTGTATCACTTGTTTAAAAATCTGTTAACAAGTACACATCATCATGGTATCTGTCATACATTCTTTGGAAAAAATTAGTCATCAGATAAATCCATTTGAAAGGCAAAATTACTTAAGAAAGGATTTAAGAAAATTTTTAAATGGTTTACATTAGCAAGTAGAAGCATAATTTATAAGAAAATTAAATTGCCAAAACAAACTTTAACTTACATGGATAAACATAAACAAGGTCTTGAACAACCTCCAAATCCGAGAGTAGATCTTGCAACAAAACGAAACATTATTTTAAAACCTGGTGGTGGTGTGTTTTTTGATGGCGTTATTATTTGTAATTTAATTCGATGGGATGGTTATAAAACAACTAGAAACTTTCAATCATCATTCCAGAAGAAAACACAAGAAAAGAAAGACTCCCAAAAAACATCAAATAATTCATCAAGTTATGGATAAATAAAAAATCAACAAAAGGTAGAACCTAAATACATGTACACAAATTTTGAAATCACACCTCATAATTCTCCAACTACCAAAAAACAAAAGCATTACTTGTGAAAAATCTTCAAAAACAAAGAAAAGTATCACCACTTAAGATAACACATGTAGTGTCAATAACAAAAGATGGTGTAAAAAAAGTAAATCATGAACCAATGCATTCTGTACAAAATACTGAGTAGGTACCATTAAAAGAAAAGATTCCCACAATGACACGTTTTACAGCTTTAAATTCTAAACCTACTCATGCAATAAGATCTTACCTTAAGTGAAAATGTTTTAATAAATAAAGTGCACTCTTCACACAAATATAAATAGCAATACATTGTATTTGTTTCCATTTCATTCGTAAATACTGATAGAGAATGGTGGTGAGACAAAATAAGAAACAAAACATTCCTTTAGTGAAAAAATATGTTGGTATGTTATTAGCAATGAGCCAAACTCCTCCATCATTTCAAAAAGAAATAATAAGAAATGCAACTAAAGAATTAATTAATTGTTTGTCAGAATGTTGTAATAATCTTTTAAAAGGCAATGTACATCCAACACCTAGGTAGAAACAGAAAGTGTATCCAAAGCATTAAGAACTAAGAATACTTGCTAGTAAATCAGTTCCTGTTAAAAAGAAAAAAAAAAACAAATATTAAATCAGAAAGGTGGTTTTTTACCATTAATTTGATTACTTGCTCCAGTGGTTGGACCTGCAACAAATCTTGGAAATAAATTATTCAGTAAATATGAAGAAAATGGCTATTGTACCTTATCAACTATAAGAAGATATACAATGGTTTAGAAATGAGAAAGCTCAGCATCCTAGATTACCACCTAGCCCACAAGTTACAAATACTGCACAACTTCAGAATAATTTATCATCAATGTTAGACAATTCAGAGTTATCAGAAAGTGAGAAAGAACTTAAGTATGGGGAAACTTTGCAGAAATTTCAAATGTCACATAAGAAAGCATTACAACCATTCACTGGTCATACCTGATTCAGAAGAAAAAAAACTATATTTTTACGAGATTGAATTATAGAAAGTGTCCCTGTTACTATGAGATGTAAAGCAATGTCATTATTGTCTGCTTTATCAACTCATCCAAACATGAACTGGGATGAATTCAGGGTATATTAAGTTATGATGGAGAAGCCATACAAGGTTCAAACATTATTGATTTAGTTAATGATGTTCTTAGACATTGAAAAGGTTTCAATCCAAGAGGATGGGAAATATTCAGTAGTGGATTAAAAGATATAAATATACTACAAGATTTTGTAGGAAATTGTGAATGTTGGCTTTGGATCCAAAGGCAACACACTCATAAAGCTAGCAGTAAATATCAGAGATCCCCTGAAGATAGTTTGTCAGAGTCTCCTTTATCCATATCTCAAACACGTAAAAGTAAGAAAAAAGAGTGGAGTGAAGACACACCAAAATCATTACTAAAAAGTAAATTATCTAAACGTAAAATTTCTGACAAATGGGAAGCCTATTGAATGATTTATTAATGGAATTGTATTACAATACAAAACATCCTGCTGGTTATGGTGTTGTACAACAATTGTACAAGGCAGCACATCAGAAAGATAATTCTATTACACTTGATCAAGTAAAAGATTGGTTGAAGGGATAATATATACTTTACATAAACCTATCTGGAGAAAATGTTCAAGGCGTAAAACTATAGAAGGTGGTATTGATCATCAATGACAAATTGATTTAGCAGATTTACAAAATTTACAATCTTACAATAATCAATTTCATTATTTACTTTGTGTCATTGATGTATTTTCAAAATATGCATGGGCATTACCTATCCATAAGAAATCTGGAGAGACATTAACAAAATCATTTCAAACTATTTTGAAAACTTCTGGTCATAAATCATTATCATTACAATCTGATAAAGCTTCTGAATTTAAAAATAAGGTGGTTCAGAAATTTCTGAAGAGAGAAAATATTCATTTTTTCACAACAGAATATCCTGAAACAAAAGCAAGTTTTATAGAATGATTTCAATGTACATTGAAAAGACTTATGTGGAAATATTTCACACATAAACAAACATTAAAATATATTGATGTGTGACAAAACTTAGTGGATAATTACAATCATAGTTTCCATCGGAGTATTCAAAGAATTCCTGCTTCTGTATCTCTAGAAAATGAAGTAGAAATTTCTCAACATTTGTGTGTACAAAAAACTCAAAAAAATACATTTTCAGGTGGGGGATGTGGTACCAGGCATATTAATAAAACCAAACATACATTTGAAAAAGGGTATTTACCAAATTGGACAAAAGAATTATTTAAAATTACACATGTAAAATGTACAATACCACCTACTTACAAACCTGAAGATTTAGGTGGAGAAAAAATTCTGGGGACATTTTATCTTCAGGAAATTCAACATATAAAAAGATGATAAAAAATATATTATCAATTCAGTTCTTAATAGACGTTCAAGACGTGTGGAGAAAAAAAATGATTAAAGAACTTAAAGTACATTGGGAAGGATATCCAAAGAAATTTGATAGTTGGATTCCGGAAACTTATTTGGTATAAAACAAAAATGTCATCAATTGAAACTTCATTACCTAATGAAAGCACAAGTGTTGATGTACAAAGTCAGCAGAGTCAACAATTTAAAATTTGTGGAAATTGTGTTGCAAAAAATCAAGTCCCTTATTTCACACAGACTATTATCATTTATGGTATTATAATTACTGCCACTGCACATCTGATAAAGAATTGTGGCCAGTGTTATTAAGTATTTTTTTAGGCTATATTCTTCCAAGTCCAGGTTTAAAATATTTGAAACAACCGCAAGATAAGAAAAATGAATTCATTTTACATAATACTTCTGAGTGATAGTTCTATGAATATGTTTCCAAATAATACATACTGTTGTTTTCAAACACAATTACCTAAACCCATTCATCTTGATAAAGAACGATGGGAAGTAGGTTTAGTTGAAGTAATTTTACGTTCAGAGGCAAAAAATATTACAGATGAAGAATCTTTTTTAAATTTTTAAAATTATTGTGATAGATGCCAAAATATCGAGTCATATCAATAAAACATTTCTGAAACATACAATTCACAAAGGCATTGCTGTTGTTGAATTGAATATTTTACCAGATTCTTCTGAAAATGGCGGTCATGTCATAGATGCATTGCAAACAGAAATTCAAGAAAAACTTGGAGATATATTTAAAATATTTGATGTATCATTTCATGTAGGATATTCACTTCTCCAAGGCCGTATAAAAATAACAGGAAATATTATTGGAAAAGTGGGTATTGAAATGTCAGAACGTTTATTACAAAAACTGGGATGTAAAACTATTTTTCCTGTCATTTTTCCTAACACGGCAAGAGGTACAGTTACATTTTATGTAGATTTAAATACTGATTTCAATCAACTTTTTATTTATTAGGATATTGCAGATTATACATTTTTAGGTGATACTGAAGCACCTATTTTACGAGTGATTCCCTTAGAATCACAAAGAGAATGTCAACACATTCACAAAAAATTTGATAATGTACATTCGTACCAGTTTCAAAATCTTATTTTGATCAGATTAGTATAAGTATAAATGGAAACACTGGTAAACCAATTCAGTTTGTCAGTGGTAAGATCATAGTAAAGTTGCATTTTAGAGAGTGGAACAAATTACATTGATAAAAATTGTGCCTGTATATCAAGGTATACCAAGTCAATATGTGTATGGATTAGGGCCTATTTTTCGTACAGAATTTTGAACAACTGTACCATTTGCAAAACCCATAGAAAAAATGCATTTCAATCTTTAAAATGTGAAGGTTTGAAACATGGTATACAGATGGCAAAAGAACTTTTAGGAAAACGTAAAGCACCTAAAGAAATTTTATTCACTCATGGAAAAGATCTTTTGAAATCAATGGGAGCATCTGCTTTAGGAAGAAAAAGATGAAAACAAAAAGTAGTAAGTCATTCTAAGAAATTTTCTCAAAGAGGAAAGATGTATAGAACTCCTATAAAACGAAATTCAAGACCACTTGATAAATTTGATTAAAATCATGATGTTACACGGATCATGCAAACAGTTTGGAAGTAGTTTTGATCCAGATAATGTTTCACCAACATCAAGTGGTGTAGAAAATATTGGTGAAATTGAACAATTTCCAATAGTATCTTTAAACAATTCTTCACCAATAGAATTTTTAATTTCAAGATAAACAACCAAGTGGCTAGATCTTGCAGCATCTACACTTGAAGTTCAATTTAAAATTACAAAACAAGATGGGAGTGTTTGGCTCAATATACACAAATTTCTCCCATTAATAATTTTTTTCATTATATGTTTAGCAAAATTGATGACACATTGAATGGCAAGCATATCACCACCAATACAGATCTTTATCCTTATCGAGGATTTTTGAGAGAATTTTCTTAGTTTTTCAAGAGATGTGAAAAAAACACAATTGGCTGCAAGTGAAATGTTGTATCCAGATTCTCCTGCCACACACATTGAAACTGCAAAAAGTTCATCTAACAAAGGTTTGACTGAATGTGCAAAATTAATTGGTGCTAGTAAGTCTGCACAGATAAGAGGAAAACTACATTTAGATCTATTTGTGCAAGAAAAATACTTACCAAATGAGTTTAGTTGAGATTAGAATTAAATTGCATCACACTCCATCTAAATTTTGTCTGATTGGTGGTGAACATGGGAAAATTGAAATTCAAAAAGCTATTTTGAAAATACCAGCATTAGATTTAATTTCAAAATTTGCAAATGATCTTAATGCACAAATAGCTTGTTCAAGTTACAAAATGCCCATAAGGCATGTAGAAATTAAAATATTTACAATTGGAAACGGTCTTCATTCAAAAATAGAAGATCACCTGTTTCAAAAACAGATACCAAAACGAATTATTCTTGGCTTAGTATCTAATAGTATCACAGTATGCATTTACACAACTATTCATGATTTTGTAACTCTCTTCTAATATTTTATTTGTATTTGTATTTGTATACTGTGAAATAAAAATTGAAAATTGAATTGAATAGAGATATAAATGGAGATATTGGCACAACTCCATTTAATTTCCAACATTTCCATTTGAATAAGTTGGAAGCAACAGTAGATGGACATTCCATTAAATCACGTCCCTTTGAACCAAATGTCGAAGGTGAACTTTATCTAAATTCATATTTATCATTGTACAAAGCTATGTGCTTCTTTGGACAAAATCAATCATTTACCTTTGCAGGATTATGCAAAAGGATATACTCTTTAGGGAATTGATTTAACACCTGATCAGTGTAGTAATGAGCCATTGGCTCATCCTATAAAATCTGGTAATCTTTGCATTGAACTGCTCAAGTTCTTCAAGAGGTGATCAACGTTGTCGTATATGGAGAATTTGATAGTGAGATAGAGATCAACAGATTTAGAGAAGTGATATTTGACTATTAAAAAAGATGATTCAGTGTGAACATTGCAAGATGTGTGAAGAAAAAATACAAACATTATTTCAAGAATGTGTCATGATAGAACTGATAAAATCTATTAAGCAGAAAATGAAAAATATCTGAAGAATGTCGAACAAACACAAGAACATTAATAGATAAAAACATTACATTGCAGAATGTTTACAGAAACTGTGTCCAGTGGCTATACTATATAATCTACACAAGAGAGCAAGAAGAATAAACTTATTAGAATATTGTGCTCGTATAGACTTTGAAATAGACTGCCAAAAAGACATTCAAAAGTGGGCAGATTCAGTTAAGAGACTCATCATATTATACAGCATATCTTGATTTACGGCTCCGTGCCAGCCCTTCTCAGGGCTAAGAAGATGGAAACCATACAAATACAATATATACTTGACAGTTCTCAAAGGTTATCATCCTTAAATGGAAAAGTGTGTTCGAAAGACTTGTTACCAAAACGAAAACCTAAACATAGACAAGCATATATTGTGAACACAGATTCATCGAAAGAACCAGGAGAACATTCGATAGCAATATATTTTAAAGACAATCATTCTGCTATCTACTTTGATTCATATGGTTTACCACCAATGGATAAAGACATTCACAATTTCATAGTGAAAAACTCAGATGCCTGGACAATAAATACAATGAGACTACAAAGTGATTTTAGTGTTGTGTGTGAAATGTACTGTATATTTGCTTTAGATCATTTTGCAAAAGGATATGATTTAGAGACAGTTCTTACTACCAAATTTCACCCAAGACATTTCCAAGAAAACAACAGAGATGTTCTACATTAGTTTGAGCAAAACTATATACAATATTTAAAATGACTATGTAGGAAAAAAATCAGGTTTCAAAACAAAACTCCAAAGGTATTTTTCCATTATACTTTTTATTTTTGATTGATAGTTGAAAAGTTATTCATCTATTATATAAATGTCATAGAAAACCATTATGTAACACAAGTTGGATTTTTTGCAGTTCGTTCTTATTTTTTATTTCATTCAGAGAGTAAATGAGAGACTGAATACTTTCATTCAGATTTATTCAATCATCTCGATGTAAATTGTTTTTTTCATGGATAGGTAAACTCAGATCTCGGTATACATTCGTTCAGTTCATAACAATATATTGCATTAACTTTAAATAAATTTGTGTTATTTGTTAACACTTCTGTGACAGTTTTGTCGACTTTGTTAGGTTAGTCCTATAATCCTTTTTTATCACCATCTCCTATATTTCCCCATCAGTAAAACAGAGTCAAGAGTCACTTCTCGTTTTTACTGTGAGCACTAGGTTAATGTTGTAAGCATCTCTATCAATTTTCAAATTTTCAAAAACCTCTTTTCAAAATATGAAAAGTTGATAGACAATCATATAATCTTAAATATTTTACATGTAAAACAACTGTCACAGAAAGTTCGACCACAACGCGTGCCATCAAGTTTTTTTCATTTTGTTTTTTCTTCTTAGCTTTTCTAAAAGGCAGAGAATTAGAAACAAGATATCCTAAAACAAGTTTGGAATAAAATGTTGCAAGTACGCCAGAGTACCTTCAGGGTTGTCTATGGGGAAATCAGTACTAAGAGGCGATGACACTATGGCAAACTAATTTAACACAGAAATTCCCATAGGGTTTTGAATGTTTTAAAAAAATTATGTCAATGGTACTTATAGTGAACTGATTTAACACTGAAAATTCCCATTCTGGCGAAAAAAATGTCTATTGGAATTTCAAGTTTAACCCTTAGTAGGTGATAATTGCCGATACCAGGACACGTTGTACATGTACCGTACACGTACATGGTGCGTTTACTCTCATAGGATTCAGTGTTAAATCACGTTCACGTTCACAAAAAATGTCCTTTTTTTTATGGTGTCCCAGAATCGGCTATTATTTTGTGGCTCACAGATCGCACTTTTAACATTCAAATACCCATTGGCGAACGTGTCGAATGTACACGTCGCTCAAAAAAGTGAAAAATTGTACATAAAAATTTTCTTAAACATTTTTGTCGACGTTCCCATCGTGGATTAGACCTTCAATCTATTGTTGGTGAACGCGAGCAAAAAATGCTTTGCCGATTCTAAGACAGCATCAAAAAGGTGGTTTGCCGATTCTGGGCCAGTGTCCCAGAATCGGCAAACAGCTTTTGAGGCTCACAATAGAGTCGACTATAAGATTGAATTCGATAAATTCTATCATAATAGACACTCATGTTTTTGTTTCAGTGTGAATGAAAGGTTTTCGTTCAAAAGAGTCGACTATAAAATTGAATCTGTTATAACAGACATTCATGTTTTGTTTTGGTGTGAATGAAAGGTTTTCGTTTCAAACGGATGACATTGAAAAAAAAAATTGAGTTTTAGAAAATTAGAAATCGATGGGGAAATCGTTTGTTTACGTTTTGTCACTGCAAATTTTGTGAAATAAATCTCAATAAAACACTTTGTAGAATTTGTTTCATTCAAATAAAAATAGTAAGGAAATAAAAAAGTGATTGATATATATGGGAGAGAAAAGAAAAATATAAATAAATAGTTATTTAAAAAAATAAATATATAAAATCGAATAGATAATAAAAAAGACGTAAATCATGAATGCTACCCAGACTATTAGAGCAAGGTTTCTTTTAAAAATGCTGATGAGAACCTACGCATTCTGTGTGAACGAACAACTAGGTCACCTCTTGTTAGAACGATGCGTCAGATGTCGGGATCACCTAGACTTCGATCATGAGAATCATTCGTGTCTGACAATGGAAAGGGAAGATATGGTCATCAAGTATTTCGAACCGGCATTCAAATCAATGAAGTGATCGCGCTTTGGAAGAGATTACTCTTTTGTAAGGATCGAGACAAGCCCACAGTTTCGGAAGAACTGAAATTGGCGCATAGAAGTCTGACTTTAGGAGACAAGGGATGCATCATGAAATTATTGTTCAATGAAGCATACATCTAAGTTTTCTCGTTGATATAAATAAGAGAGAATAGAAAATAAAAATAAATACACACATAAATTTTTTATCTAATATTAGAAAGAAAAAAACACAAAAATGAGAACCAGAAATAAATTGTATCTGACATTAGATGACAACGAGGATGAGAAGCCAAATGGCGTTTTGCCGATGGCACCATCGCTAGAAGAAAAAGAAAGAGGAGAGAGGTATCGCATTGATCAAATCAGTAGAATCCAATTGTATCTAACTCAAGAGAGAGATTCTCGTTGTTCTCTCAAGAAGATGTATTCGCGTTTCGTGAAATTCGTCAACGCGATCGACACGACACTCATCACGATTTCCATGGGTTTACACGTGGCCGGCATCGGATTGTTGTCGACTGCGGTCAGTATTCCGATCGTGTTAACTGTAGAAGGAGTGGCTCTTGCCGCTGGATTGTTTGGCACGCTCGGAAACTTTTTGAATAGGAAATTATATCGGAAGGCGAGGAAACACAACAAGATTCCTGTCTTGGCCAACTCCAAGATCGACACGATATCCGAAATGATCTCGATGGCATTGAAAGACGGTAGGATATCAGACGGAGAATACTTCACGATATTGGGTGAGAAAATGAAATACGAAGCCATGAAAGAAGCCGTGAGAATCAAGACTCGTCAGATCATCAAGGAAGAGATGAAGGATTCTCTCGTGGAAAAAGGGAGGAATGGGGCTAGGGAGGAATTCAGTAAGATGATAGAACTCAAGAGCAGCGATTGAAAAAAAATATATATATAATAAGAACAGAATTTTTAAAAAAGAAATATTAAATTTATATATAAAATAAAAACGAAATTAATTTAAATAACTCTCAAAAATGTATTGCGTAAAGTGTAAGAGAGTTACCGAGACGAGTAATTCTCAAGAAGTACGAACTAAAAACGACAGACAGATGCTTCACGGAATTTGCGACGTGTGTGGTTCTATCAAGACTCGATTTGTCAAAAAAAAAGAACGCGAGCAAAGGTAAAGGCATTGTGAATAAAATGATCAATAATCTACCTTTCGAAATGCATCTGCCTGGTCACAGTTTCATGGGACCTGGAACGAAATTGAACAAGAGACTCAACGCTGATCTGACTCCTAAATCTTGGAGCAAACCTGTGAACAGGGTGGACGCGGCCACATATGATCATGATCTATGCTACGCTGGACATCCCGACACCAAGACTCGCAACGATGTCTGCGATAAAAACATGTTGGTGAAATTGAGAGGTATATCGAATCCAACCAGGAGAGAGAAGATAGAACGTTCGCTGGTCGGCAATTTGATCGGTGCGAAACGTCAATTTGGATGTGGCGTTCAAAAAAAAAAAAAGGCGCATCTGAAAAGAAGAAGGAACAATTATTGACGAGCGAATTGGCCAAGGAGTTACACAAACCCATCATGCGTAAATTTTGAAAGAGAAGCGTGTTTGTGAAGGGTTTGGATGATATTTGGTCTGCCGACTTGGTCAACATGAGATCGTTTTCGAGGTGGAACGAGGGTGTCAAATATCTATTGATGGTCATCAACGTGTTTTCCAAATACGGTTGGATCAGAGCTTTGAAGAATAAATCGGGACCTTGCGTCGCTGAGGCTCTAAAGAGCATGTTCGACCTGTCTTCTCGAAAACCAAATAAATTGTGGGTGGATAAGGGAAAGGAATTCTACAACAAGCACGTTCATCGATTGGTCAACCTCTACTCAATCGAAAACGAAGAGAAAGCCAGCATGGTGGAACATTGGAATCGAACGATGAAGGAAAAGGTGCATAGATACTTCATGGCGAATTTGACCAAGAAATACATATACGCTCTGAATGGTCTGGTCAAAGATTACAACAACATGCGATACAGATCAATCAAGATGACTCCCGTGGAAGCTAGCGATCCTCGAAACGAAAAACGGGTCTACGCGAATCTATATCCTGAGAGATCTAAGATCCAGAAGAAGTCTAGAATGCCGAAATTTGCGATCGGTGATCGAGTGAGAATCTATGCTTATAAGAAGCACTTCGAAAAGGGTTATACTCCTCGATGGACCTCAGAAATCTTTGTGATAATCAAAATATTTCACACCGATCCGGTGACTTACGAAATCGAAGCTTTGGATGGAGAAGAGATCATCGGAAAGTTTTACGAACAACAATTGCAGAAGACGAAGTTTTGATAAAGAAAACAATTTTTTTTTTATTTTACTCTCTTTAACATTTTCTTGTTTACACATATATATATATAGGAGAGAAAAAATAATAATAAAAAATAATTAAAACTATTTTTAGATAAAAAAAGCAAGCTAATTAATAAACAAAAAACAAAAACCCTTCAAAAATGGCAAAATATACTAGATATAGCACAAAGCATAGTGAAAGATGAAAGTATTCAAGAATATGAGGTTCACGAATACGAACCAGTAACCGGAACGAGTTTGAACAATGCGGGAGAGATAAGAATCAACATCGAAACTCAAGATCTATTCGTCCACCCTAGCGAGAGTTACATAGTGACGCAGGGACGTCTCACCAAGAAAGATGGGAGCGACTACGCCAATGACGACATGATTACTCTAGCCAATAATGGAATCATGCATCTATTCAGTAATATAAAATACATGCTATCCGGACAAGAGATAGAATCTGTGTTTCATCCCGGTGAGGCCACCACGATGTTCGGACTCTTGACGTATCCGGATGATTTTTCGAAATCCAGAGGACTTAATCAGTTGTGGGTGAAAGACACCATCGGCCCTGCTAACGCCGGCGCCGCCACGATATATGACTACGTCGTCAAGACGTCCAGACCTAAAGGAACGTTTTCATTCAGGATACCTTTGAAACACATCTTCGGATTCGTGGACGATTACAACAAGATCATGTATGGATTCAAACACAATCTGACGTTGATTCGAAAGGGAAATGATGACAGGATAGTGAGACTCCCCGCGACCAGTGCGGGTAAGATAACTCTACACAAGATATCGTGGTTCGTTCCGCATGTGGAGCCTTCGATCGTGGAAAAAGCGCATCTCTACAAGATCATAGAATCCAAGAGTAAATTACCTGTGGGATTTAGAATGAGACAGTGCGACACGGCTAGCATTCCACTCTCCACGAATCACTTCGATTGAAATCCGCTTCCGAGAGACTGCGTTTCATCATGGTTGCATTTCAGACTGATAGGGAGGGTCCCAGGAAAAGAATGCGTTGCTGTTCGATCACTGCCATTTGAGAAACATGCAAGTGTTTCTGAACGCCACGGGATATCCAGCAATCAATTACAATGCATCGTTCGACAAGAATGATTTCTGCAGACTGTATGGCGATGCCGCTGATTTTAGAAAGAAGTATCACGGTCTAGACGAATTGATGAGCAACCCTAATATATCTCCCGGCGAATACAAGTCGATGTATCCCATGTTCGTATTCGACGTCAATAAACAGAGTGAACGACTCAAGAGTAACGTGTTAGACATTCAGATCAAGATGCAATTCGATAGGAACAAGCCGAGAAAAAACGAAGCCTTCACTCAGGTCCTGTCGGACAGAGAATTACAATTCGAATCGGATGGAAATAAGATGTCGATCATTCGATGAGAGACGTGTGTGAAAAAATAAAAAAATAAAAAAAAGTAATGAGTAATTATTAAAAAACAAAAAAAACAAAAAAAGAATGAAAGTAATGAGATCTAGAGAGATTGAACATCTTTCTAAATCTCATTACTTTTTTTTTTGTTTTTAATAATCACACATTATTTTTTTTTTTAATTAATTATTTCCACGTGTTCACTGTTTGTTCAAAAGATCTAGTTCGATCAGTAGATTCACCACGGAAGTGGCAGCTTTGGGATTATTGGTTTTCGTAACGAAATTAACCCTGTCTCTGGCATTCACTTTGAGAGGCGTGCCGAATGTGCTAACATTCGCGTGTTGCTTCTCAGTCTTTTCAATGCTGTATCTTTTATCGCTCTCTACTCCATTCACCATGAGATTGACGACCGCTCTGTTATTCAAATCCGAGGAAACCAAAGTCATTCGAATGATTTCACCTCCTAACGGCATGGGATATCCCACCTGACCATGTTTCGATCCACTACCTCCATTTCCGAAAGACCACTCAGCTTTTCCCTCCTCTAAGGTACCGGCCTCCTCAGCCCACATGGTGATCAATTGTCTAGCATATTTGACTTTCTCCACCACCGAAATCAGGGTACAGGCATCCGTCATGTTCACAGGATCCGGTAGATTCATGAGCGCGTGTCCGCCCATGTCTAGTTTACCTTCCATGATGTCGCCCTTTCTCCAGACTGAGTTGTCATCTACGTACTTCCTGCTGACTGCACTAGAATCGAATTCGGAATCGTGATTGAGTCCGAATAAATTCTCACCGTTCATGTTGATACCACCCTCCATTGTTCCACCAGATTGTCTGTTCAGGTAGAGATCGTCCACTTGCGATTCTACGTATTCTTGTGATCGTATCACAGCAGAATCTATGTAGCCCTTGTTGACTGCAGTTGAGTCCGCATCCGTGTTGTCAACCTTCAGTTCAATTCCAAGTGCATCGTTTTCTGAACGTATCTATTTCTCAGGTGTTCGCTGAATCTTGCGTGAGAGTCGTCCGCATATTTCTTGGTCGCAGCATCGGTGGGATCTATGGGATTCGTGACGTTCACCAAACGTTTAGATTTCAGATCGAGATCGTTGGTCATGGCTTTATCCACATAATTATCTAGCATGATTCGTTCGAAATCCACGTTCCCCATGTCGACGTATTTTTTAGTCGCAGCATCTGGTTTGTATCTCCGAATGTAATGTTCATCCAAGTTGGCAACGTCATAACCATCACCGACTTCGAGCGTCTTCCTCTTTTTTTAGGTTGACTTTCGTCATCACTTCTACCAAATTTATCGACTGGCATGTTGTTTTTGAGATTTTGTTTTAAAATATATTTCAAAGGCAGTTTATTAAAAATGAATTATTTTACTTATTTTTATTTTTCGTTTTTATTTGATTAAAATTTTTTATATAATTTTTTTACCTTTATATAAACTATAAAAAAAAAATCGCTCTAATGTAAATCATTGAGAATGTCTTGAAACCGATCTCCTTCAGACCATCTTTTGAGAATGTAGAGACACAGGTGACTGCAAAACAATTGATCTCACGATTGCACTCGTTCTGTGTTGTAACGAACCATCGATTTGTTGAAATAGTTCTTTATTTCTTTCGGCGGCGAGATTCCGTAGCTGTCGAAATAATAATTCTTCTTCTTCCCATTCTTGAACCACGCCACCCAGTGAGTGCCTTCACCCAATAAATCGTCTAGATTTAAAATTCCACATTCCGATTGTTGAGGTCTTCTCTTCGGCAAGTCATCTCTGGAAAACACGCCTAGACAATCTTTGATTTTCAAATCCTTCGCCGCATTCAACAGATCGATGTTGGATAGGGGTTCGTTAGGTAAGACGACACCTTCTACGGATATCTCTATTTTCTTATTCATAAATGTGTATATTTTTTTTATTTATTTATTTATTTTATTATAATTCACTAAAATGACATTATTTTTATTTTTTTTTTATTATTTTTCTTTTTAAACTAACTCTATCGACTTCCATAATCTTGAATCCGTCTAATTCCTCGACTTCCATAATCTTGAATCTGTTTAATTCCTCTTGATTTTCTGGAATCCTATCATCCTTAATCATATCTGGAATCTTATCATCCTCAATCATATCTGAAATCCTATCGTTTAAAATTAGATCCAAAGTCCAATGTCCGAGTGCCAAAGTGCTTATTTTATCGTCTAACACTAATCTCTTATCGTCATCAGCCACCAGCGAAATCTTGTTGACTATTTCGGTATACAAGTCGTGATTTTCGCTTCAAATCGATTTCATAGTCTTATACACCGGACCACTTCCTAACAGACAATCTTTATACTCTCGGAAAGAGATGTTTTTCTTCACCACGAATGCTTTAACCCCTTTGCACTTCTTGATCTCTTCATCTTCTAGACGAAAAGCATACAGTTTGGGTCTCAAGCCCACAAATTCGAGGATTTGTTTACCGCCACTCTCCTCCTTAAATTTACCCAACACCTTCTTGTTGTCATTTGATTGAATGTTGGATGGGTGATCGATAATTGCTCGTGTTGAACCACGCGGCCACGTCCGGAGATATATCTTGGTAGACATCTTTCGTCTCTATCTCGTAAACTAAACTGTCCATGTCGGTGAACAGTAGTTTGGCTTTATCACCAAATTTTTGTTTGACGTAATCGTAGTGAAACTCGTACATTAATCACTTGCTGATATCTAAGATGATCGGTCCGAGATAATACAGTTTGTCGAACTTCAGGTGCGTCTTTTGCATGTGAATGGCCACTAGATTTTCGTTGAATATGGTTCGGTGTTTGTAATTGGGTTTTGCCACTAATTTTTTTGCTCTTTTCTCAGACGTGACGAGTCGAACGTCGGTTCTCTTCCTGATGTTTTCCATTGATTTACCGTACACGCAGTTGTTCATGAGTTTGAAGAAATCTTTTTCAAAATCGTTCTTGGCTCGAATTCTGAGATTCGTGTTGAGATCGATGTATTTTTTCATCCAATGCTCTTCGTTGAATCGAATGATGCGATGTATGTTGACTAATTTCATCCCGTAATCGACGTATTGTTTCAAATTCTCACTGTAGACGACGTAGTTACGTTTGTTAAATAAATTGGGAATGAGTTTTTCCTCAACTCCTTCATGTGGTTCCATTCGTTCAGGAGCCAGTGGATAATCATTGTGTAGATCGTGTAATTCTTCCAGAAAGTTCAAATCGACTTCTAAAATGCAAGGATAGTCTCTCCATTTTTGCATGTCTTCCGGTTCCATTACCCATTCGAAATTTCCAATCGGTAAAGGATGACTCATAGCCCAACCATACAGATTATTAGCGTCCCAATACTGTATGTATTTTTTCAACCATTTCGAATCGAAACCTTCTTTCATGTAGGGATTGTTAGCTTCAGAATATCTGTGGGAGATCATCGAGACGCCACCTCTCATAGCCCTTTTGAACATAGGCAACATGTCCACGTCGGATAATAATTCCAATTGGGCTTCGGTGGTCTTCAACAGAGCATCCCACGCCAGACCAGGTGCGGTGAAATACCAAGCCAGATCCAGATCCTAATTTCGACGACAGACGTCTCGAAAATTTTTGAACACGTCTGCAAAGAGCAGAACGTCAGTCTCCACATAGAGATCGTGATAATCTCTCATGGTTTTCATATCGAATGATTTCCACACATTTTTAGTGTGTTCATAATTCTCGTCGGAAATGTCAGATTCGTATAATTTCGAATAAAAATCTTCTTTCGAAGGTAGTGCGGTGTCGTCGAATCTCTTTAGATCATTCATGTAATCGTAAGGATAGACTCCTTTCATCAACATGACGTCTACTCGTTTTCCAAAATGTTCGCTCGTGATTTTAAATTTATCCTTGCTCATGTTATCGACTAATTTTTCCAGAGCGGTTGACATGAATTTAAAACTGTCGATGAAATGTATGCCTCTACGAATGAATTTCGTTTTTTCTTTCAACGTCTCTCCGTCGATTAATCTTTTCTTCTCCATGAGCTTCCATTTCGTGAAGGAAATGTATCTTTCTTCGCTGTTCGCGATGCAATTTAATTCTTTGTGGGAGGTGCCGAGATTTTTCATGAACAAATGACTGTCGTAACCCGAGAGATTGTGAAATATCACCAGATAGAAAACGGCATCTCGATATTTTAAATTACACTTGCTGTGAGCCGGACCGCGATACAGACCCGTGTAATGATCATGGTCTCTGACCTTCTTATTTTCCTCTGAATTCTCATCAAATGATTGTCTGCATATGTGACATTCGGTGGCTCTGTTATTTTTGTCCTGCTGCTCTCGCGTGATAATCATTTTCACCGGTGTTTTGAATTTATCGTATAACATTTGAATTTTCGATTCTAACTCTTCCACGAACCTTTGAGCCACGTCGTCGTCTTCGCACTGTTTCATGTAGATGAAGGGACCCATGTCATGTTGTGAGTTGAAAGCGCATTTCACGTAAATGCAATAACCTGAAGGCGTGTGTTTTTGATATCTTTCAATGTAACTTCGAAGAACGTCAGGTTGGCTGGAACTCATTTTCATGGTGAAGCATTCGAAATCGGCGTACATGACGAATGGTACTTTTAACTTTCTATTGTGATTTTCAAACTTCACGATGGTGTTGGGTTTGGGCATTTCGATGGCGACACCTTGATTTTCGTTGCAACATTCCTGATGTTTCGCTAACGATTTTTTGCTGTGAAACGCATTCATGCAGTTGCAACATAAACATATCTTATGTTCATGTTTATTATTTTGTCTTGACAGTAAGCAGCTCGGATTTTTAACCCAACAATAATGATGATTGTCACCATTCGAAATCAATAATAAAATAATTGTCTTTTCTCTTTCGAGATACGAAGTCTGTCTGAGAGGATAGATCGTTCATTTTTCATCGTTGTATCCCAAGACGTTCACTGCTACGGTGGGATTTTGAGCCTCGAAACGTTCGATGTGTTTTAGCTGCGTTGGAAAAGTCACTCCAGTCCAATCGAGATTTTTAGAAGTCTCCTCGTAATGAAAAACTCTCTTGGGATGGATTTTGACAGGGTATAAAGTGGAGGTGACTGCCCATTTAAAACACTGATCATCTTTATTTCTCACGTTGATCACAGCATTTTTTTTAGCTAAGAAATATGGTAATTCCACGTAGGAAGACCCTTTCAACGAATCGTTTTTAGTTATATGAATTTCGAGTTTCAACACCTCATCGAATGTCCAGTCACTACCTTCATGTTGATAATTCACGAGAGATGTCAACATCTTGTCTTTCATCTTTTCGAAAACATCTGATAAATCTGAACCTCGAAATACGGGTTCGACGTTAGATCTGAAAAATACATTTGTCAAGATGCTCTCGCCAGACTTCACAGCGATTTTATTCATCACACAATGGAGTATCATCTTAATTTTTTGTCCCACGTTCATGTGTTCGCAAAACAAATCCAATACTTTTTTCTTCACCCGTTCCATGAACAATTTCGGATCGATTTTCTTGAATGAGGGAACCACGTCAAAAGTTTTAAATATGCCTTTGATCGCACTCTCCCATTCTACAGGCTTCAATTGGAATAGTTCTGTGACGAGTCATGCTACATATTCTTCTCCTTCCCCTTCATTGATTGCTTGTCGAATTTCGCTCGCTATATCTCGTTTGTCTACATTCTGAAGTGCACCACTCGTTTTCGTTTTAGGTTTTTTTTTCTTTTCTTTTGAAATGTGAAGTTCTTCAATGGTTTTTCATTTAGTCGTCTTCTTATTTTTCACAACCGATGCATTTTTTGACTGTTTAAGTTTATCCACTTCCGATCTTTCGATTTTTTTCTTTCCATCGATTCGCAAATAATATTCCTGCATGACTTCAGTTTTTTTTGATTTGGTTCTATGATTTCTGAAATGTGGAATTTTTAATATTTTACAAATCTCGTTTAACTGAGGTACGGTTTTCTTATTTAAATTTTCCATTTTTTTATTTGTTTGCTCCATTTGTAAGAATATTTTTTTTGAATTTTGTATTTAAATAATAATTTGTTAAAAAGTTTTAAAATTGTTTTTATATATATATGTTTTAATTCCTTCAAAAAAAATTTTCTTTTAATGAAATTAATAAATTTTTTATGTTCCTTAACGTGAAAAAAAAATTGAATTAATACGAGAAAAAAGGATGTTAAAATTTAACTTTTTATTTATATATAAACAGAAAAAACATTTTTACAAAAAAATTTTTTTTATATTAAAGAAAATTAAAATTAAAAAAAAAACTTTTTTATATATATATAAAGAGTAAAAAAAACAAACTTTTTTAACAAATTATTATTTAAATACAAAATTTAAAATATATATTATTTGCAATAATTCATAAAACAAAAAAAAACAAATAATCGATCATGACAACAACACCTAAAAGATGCGAATTGAAATTGAAACAAGTCGAAACGTGTGAGAAATTCGGTTTTAAAATCTATAGATTACAATGACACGATTCCATCGAATTGAACGAGGTCGAGATGAAGGGCTTAGAGCATAAATACGACAAATATAAGATGTCCTTGAAATTGGATGAAGCCATGCTTGATTTGTTTTACGAGTACCAAAGCAATCTACAGAAAATTGTCATCGCTAAAGATAGAGAATTCGACAAGGACGATTTGTCGTTGTTCTATGGAAGTTACATATATCCAAAAATCTCACTCGAACTCGTGGACAAATCGGGTGGTGAGAGCGCGTTCACCGATGTAAAAAAACTCAAAAAAGTAAAGATAAACATTCAACACATTTTCGAAAAAGGAGAAGACACGAGCATCAACATGCTAATAATGGACTTGGAAATATAAACAATAGAGAGATTGATTTTTAGCGAAGAAAAAAGGAAACAAAAGTAATGAGATCTAGAGAGGTTGATCATCTCTAGATCTCATTACTTTTTTAAAATTTTTTTTTGTTTTTGTTTTCCTTCTTCACTATCGCCCATATATTATGATAACGTTTCCCTTTTTCTCAAATTTCAGCGTTGATTCTTCTTTTCTTTTTTTTTGTGATATGTTATGTTTTTTTTATAAGAACACATTTGTTTATCTGAATCATAATTATGAACGAATGTTGTGCATCTCTCGGTAACACTCGCATCAATACCATTCTCTTCAGAAGGTAGTGGTGATGGTGGAAAACGTCTCATTCTTTTAAATTTCAACCATCTATCTCGATCTTTATTTAACTCTTTTATCAGTTCTTTCCTAAGATATCCATCATTAGCGTCTAATCGTTTTTCCACATCTTTTTTGCACTCTATCTTACAATATTCATCATTATCGTCTAATTGTTTTTCCACCTTTTTATCCATTTTATATTATTTTTATACTTTCTATGATTTATATTTTATATAATTATATAATTTTTTACATTATAATAACATACTCAAAATCGGTATATTCTCAAATGGTGAATTCTCACCAAACAACAAACCGTTTCCAAGTCGCTCAACGTTCCGTCCACTCTTTAGATAGAGACTGTTTCCACTCAAAGAGTTGTCACCTCTAACAGGTTCTAGATGCAATCCTTTACCGCTGTCGTCTACATGGACGCGACACACGGCTCCTCCCTTCTTCAAAAACAGTCCGCTGCCACCCATTAATTTCTCAACTGGCAAACTTGCGAGTCCCGAGAGAGCTCCCACGCCAAGAGTCTTTCCGAGAAAGGGTAATGCTTTTGCGGCAAAGGGTAATGCTTTTGCGGCGATTCCTGCCAATAGTGGTAGGAAACCACCTTTCATTCTCAAATTGTATCTCAATTGAGCGGGACTCAATCTCACCGTCAACCCTCTTCCATCACGAATCGCTTTCTCCATCCTTTTGATTTGACTTCTGGTCCAGGCGATCGAATCCTGACCGCCACTTGTCAGATCTTCGTGAGTGAATTTGAATCTCACCGCCTCACCTCGAGTTGTTAATGCTCTCTTAAGTTTCTTCCTCTGTCCTGCGGATATGTTCACGTTTTTAACCATGTATTGTGTCATAATTCTTTTTTTAAAATATATTTTGTTCAATTGTTTTTTTTGTTTTAATGATAATTATATATATATTAAATAATTTTTGTAAATTAATATTGCGTTATTTTATTTCTTATTTATATATATACACACAATATTTTGGGGGGGGCTTTTATATTTCTCTTATGTGAAATCGTATCGTCACCCTCTCTCCACGAAGATCTAACAGTTCACCATTTTGATCTGTCAATGTGGTTTTGAGACTATACAATGTGTCTAAAATCACTGATAGATAAACTAAATTTCGAGGTCGTTCCACGATCTTATAACCCGGCGACACGTTTTGGAAAGAAGGAATAGATCATCGGTTGAGCGCTACCATTCACGTAGCTTCCAGCAATCACATCCACGTTCACTAGAATGCTATTGACTGCGAGAATGTCAACCGTATTTTCAGATGCTGCATGGCCTCGATACATCTTTCGATCGAATCCCAGCATCTTGTCTATAGAATCGTCCGTGTTGAAATCCAATCAAAAATTATCTTCCAAATCCAACATCGTCTGTAAGGTATTAGGGTTGGGAGTGAGTCTGATCTTGTTGCTTCCCTTTCCATCCGTCTTCATTCGCGTTTGAATGTAATTGTTCAAATCGTCTATGTCGTAACTTACTTTGGGAATTCGAATCTCCAACCAATCCACTCCGTCAGAATACTTAAACGAGTAATTCTTTTCGGTGACGTTGGGAAAGGAATAATAAGTCTCCAGATTCACCAACGCCATCTCGTATCTTTCAATTTGATGGAAGGTTCGAATTGCATTGCGAATTGAGTCAAATCGCCACTCACCACGATTTGAATGGATTGTTTTGCGTCCGTATTCTCGGCTATCCGTTCGAACAATTCTCCTTGTTCGAACATTATATTTAATTTTATTTTTATTTTTTCAAAACTAATTATTTGAAGATTTATTATTTTCCAATTTTTATTTTCACGCTCTATCTTATCATCAGAAACATAAAACTTGTTGAATCCGCACCGATATTTTCCACGATTAAATTCGCTAGTCAAATCGATCACGACGAAATTGTAAAGTCCTCCATCCCAAACCCTCTTACAGAATCTCCTGAATTCCACCGTGCTCATGTCATTTGCGACGTGATCCCTGTAGATGTGATTGAGATTCTTGAGATCTTGGTGAAAGAGACATAGAAAATTAGCGTTCTCCCTTATCGTCTGTCTGGGCAATCGAAAATAATTCTGCGACAGGTAGAAACAGTCCACGTTGCTGTGACGACCCCTAACGTAATACGATTTGCATCGGTTCTGTCTCTCTAAAACCAGATCGGCGAAAATCATGAGATTCTTATCTTCCGATTTCAATTCTCTAGGATCTGGAACGTTGCTAGCGTTCTCATAAAATCGACACTCGACGTCCGAAGATGCATTTCTCTTCATCAATTCCATCGCCACACCATCCAAAATGGTTGAAAGAGAAACTTCACTTTTGTCAAATTCCTCCCTTCTGTCAAAGATTCTGGCTATAACGTCCTTAGGCAATCTACGATCCATGCATTCTCAAAGCAATCTGTATTCAGGTTGAAACAAGCTCTTGCCAAACACAAACAATCTGTCGTAATCCAACCAGTGGGGTCGGGACAACAGATTCATCAACAGATTGGTCTTTCCACAATTCGATTTTCCCACTATCAAGCCTCTTATGCTTTTGGGAAAGAACTCATTATTCGACCTCTTAGTTGCGGCGTCGTTCCAAGACATATCTTTAATGTTCATCTTTGTTTATTTTATTTTTTTTTGTTATTTTAGATTTTTTCAAACACAATTTTATGTTTTATCAAACTCAGTTTTTAATATTATTATTTATTTATATTACACCATCGCGAGTTCTCTTCAATCCAGATCCACTCGTCATTTTGGCTAAATCTTGTATGGGTACCACAGCATCCTTAAAATCTTTCCAACTTTTTGGTGTTCGCTCTAACGTAGCTCGCTTCGCCGGTGGACTGATCAACTTGTCGATCAAAGCGTCGGCTGCCCTCTTGCCAGCCACAGAAGCTATCCTACCACTGGCTTCGGAAGCGGCTTTCTTACCAGCATCCAAAACCGTCTTCTTACCAACCTCAAACATGGTCAATGTGAGTTTTCTACCTGCATCACTCGTGAACGCTCGCATTATAGAATCGACGATGCCAGAACCGCCTTGAACGTAAGTTCTAACGTATCCCCTGTTCTTTATCACCAACATATTTTTTATTTTATAATATATATTTTGTTTTCACTGGTGAATTGTTTGTTGTTTATTCTAGTGTAAAATTTACTATTTTTATTTTATATATTTTGTTTGTTATTTCTCTCTACTTATTATATATATCAATCCTTCAATTCGTTCATCAACCTTTTATAATGGTTTTTATTCAAAACCTTCTGTCTTAACAATTCGTCACATATAGTAACTATTTCATTATCTAATCCTGTGTTACCAGCACGTCTACTTGCCATCAACAAACTCAATCTCTGGGACAGAGCGTCAGAATCGCTCGGAAGAAAAGTGGTTTTCACCCCTTTGCCAGTCACCGATTCGACGAACTTCTTATTCATATCCCATATGGGTTTCACCACTTTCGTCCACTTGTAACCTCTGTTGGCTTTGGGTCTCGTCTCTCTGGCATCGTTATTTCTCTTCATGGCGTGGGTCTGAACCAGAATGTCGCCGTAATTGTCGAAATCCTGTTCCGTGTAATCACTAGGCTTGTCGAAAAGGAGCAATTTGCGCAGTCCATCAGTTATTTTATACTTATTTGAACGGACGATTAAATTATCATCATCCATTTCCACTTCTGTGTCACCCACAAAAGTTCTACCGCCCGAATCCTTATAAATTCCATACAACAGATCTCTCTTACCACCATCCTCGGACGACGCGACGCTATCAGTGGTGATAGTCGAAGCTGTATCGTCGCTCTCGCTCACATCGGTTTTGATTCTCATGGGAACATAATCCGGTGTAGATTGAAAGGAATACTGTTTTGTAAAACTACCGGGCAACGAACCCATTCTCAAAGAACTCTCTTTTATGGGTCTCAATTCTTCAACTATCTCCTTCTTGCTTTGCTCTTGAACCTCTGTCATGGGTTTAAATATTTTTGTGGCTTCGCGTCCAAGTTCCATCTCTCCAAGACGTCTGCTTCTGTCAGCCGATTGAATGCTCTTCTTGGCACATTCATATTCGTTTAAAAGCTGATCTCGACGTTTAGCATCCATCTGTAAAAACATTTTTTCGTTTTTAAATTATTAATATTTCCTTTGAGTATGCTAATGTGAGTTATTTATTATTTTCAAAATTAAATGTATAATTATTTTTATATTTTAAGTAAATAAAAATCTTCTGTCTTTAATATAATAACTAAAAACCAGTTGAGGAAAAACATTTTACATGATAAAACCTCTATAAATGTGTTTGCCTCTGAACGCGTTAAAAATCAAGCATCAAAAACAATAGCCGATTCGAATACTGGACTTTTCACCAAAAAGACAGTTCACCGGAAAAGACATTTCGCCGGAACTTTTAAAATTGGACAGTTCGTCGAAAAGATTTTAAAATTTTAAAAATGACTTACCCATTTTTTAAAATCCGTTTAACAGGTCAAACACGGTCCATTGAGGATGAAATTCTAAATTGAAATGAACGTTTAACTGAACACAGTATTTTTTCTGTTTTTTCCGCCGACAAGCCAAAATGCCAGTTAACACTGACGGCACATTCTTTTTTTCTACCGCCTCAAATGATCAACTATTATATTTCCAGTTGTCTCAAAAACATAGCTAATGAACCCTCAACGGAACGAGCTTGTTGGGCTCATTCCAGTGAAAGGTCATAAGCTATGTTTTTAAAACAAATAATTAAATTTGTTTTAGTTATTCAAGAATATATTTTGCAGGATGTGATGTCTGCTATCAGCGTTAGGTAAAGGGCTAACTATTATTGTAGCTCTCTGATGACCCAGAGCTACAAGAGCAATAAATTTTCCTATCATCTCAGGCGGCGTTATAATTCTTTCTTTTTGTTGCCAAATTATGAACTTACACCTTGGCTAATTATTAACTGGTTTCCCTGGTTGGAGATTTTCATCTTTTTATTGTCGTAAACGTATTATTGATGACAAAGTGTGTATATTGTAACTGAATTCTTGAACTTATTGTTGATCACAAAGGGTGTGCATAAATTCTATTGTGCTGTAATTGAATAATGAATGAACGCTTGATTTCTAATTTGGTAATAAAATATCTGAAACTCACCAATGTTATGTCATCTGTTACACCCTTCCTGTGTCTCTTTGATGAGATCCCTGTACCCCACTCTTCTCAATATTCCTGATCACATGGGAACCCCGGAAAGTCCCTTCAAATATCAGTCATTACTCGGACCCTCCTGTCGTTACCGGATCATTCCGCTCCCCTTTCGGGGAGTGGGATGATGGGGCAACAATTGGAGGGTCATAGTTACGATTAAGGAAGGACCGCCGAAACTTCACAACAGCCTTTCACATATTATGGTTGCACACCCCCCCCCCCCCAAAAAAAAAAAGAAAAAAAAGAAAGATCACGATTGTGCACCAATAAATAAATAAATAAATAGCAGGCTCTTTTGCAGATTCCACGAACTGCTTGAGACACCTTGGCGATTGTCTCACTCAATATCGTGAAGTATTCTCCGTCCGATATCCTACCGTCTTTCAACGCCATCAAGATCATTTCGGATATCGTGTCGATCTTGGAGTCGGCCAAGATGCGAATCATGTCGTGTTTCCTCGCCTTCAGATATAATTTCCTACTCAAAAAGTTTCCGAGCGTGCTAAACAATCCAGCCGCGAGAGCCACTCCTTCTACGGTTAACACGATCGAAATACCGACCGCAGTCGACAACAATCCGATGCCGGCCGCGTGTAAACCCATGGACATCGTGATGAGTGTCGTGTCGATCGCGTTGACGAATTTCACGAAACGCGAATACTTCTTCTTGAGAGAACGACGAGAATCTCTCTCTTGAGTTAGATACGATTGGATTCTACTGATTTGATCAATGCGATACCTCTCTCCTCTTTCTTTTTCTTCTAGCGACGGTGCCATCGGCAAAACGCCGTTCGGCTTCTCATCCTCGTCGTCATCTAACGTCGGATACAATTTATTTCTGGTTCTTATTTTTGTGGTTTTTTCTTTCTAATATTAGATAAAAAATTTATGTGTGTATTTATTTTTATTTTCTATTCTCCCTTATTTATATCAACGAGAAAACTTAGACGTATGTTTCATTGAACAATAATTTCATGATGCATCCCTTGTCTCCTAAAGTCAGACTTCTACGCGCCAATTTCAGTTCTTCCGAAACTGTGGGCTTGTCTCGATCCTTACAAAAGAGTAATCTCTTCCAAAACGCGATCACTTCATCGATTTGAACGCGTTCGAACGCCGGTTCGAAATACTTGATGACCATATCTTCCCTTTCCATCGTCAGACACGAATGATTCTCATGATCGAAGTCTAGGTGATCCCGACATCCGACGCATCGTTCTAACAAGAGGTGACCTAGTTGTTCGTTCACACAGAATGCGTAGGTTCTCATCAGCATTTTTAAAAGAAACCTTGCTCTAATAGTCTGGGAAGCGTTCATGATTTACGTATTTTTTATTATCTATTCGATTTTATATATTTATTTTTTTAAATAACTATTTATTTATATATTTTTTTTCTCTCCTATATATATCAATCACTTTTTTATTTCCTTACTATTTTTATTTGAATGGAACAAATTCTACAAAGTGTTTTATTAAGATTTATTTCACAAAATTCGCAGTGACAAAACGTAAACAAACGATTTCCCCATCGATTTCTAATTTTCTAAAACTCAATTATTTTTTTTCAATGTCATCCGTTTGAAACGAAAACCTTTCATTCACACCGAAACAAAACTAAATGTCTGTTATAACAGATTCAATTTTATAGTCGACTCTTTTGAACGAAAACCTTCCATTCACACCGAAACAAAAACATGAGTGTCTATTATGATAGAATTTATCGAATTCAATCTTATAGTCGACTCTATTGTGAGCCTCAAAAGCTGTTTGCCGATTCTGGGACACTGGCCCAGAATCGGCAAACCACCTTTTTGATGCTGTCTTAGAATCGGCAAAGCGCTTTTTGCTCGCGTTCACCAGCGATAGATTGAAGGTCTAATCCACGATGGGAACGTCGACAAAAATTTTTAAGAAAATTTTTATGTACAATTTCGTCCATTTTTTCACTTTTTTGAGCGACGTGTACATTCGACACGTTCGCCAACGGGTATTTGAACGTTAAAAGTGCGATCTGTGAGCCTCAAAATAATAGCCGATTCTGGGACACCATAAAAAAACGATATTTTTTGTGAACGTGAACGCGATTTAACACTGAATTCTATGAGAGTAAACGCACCATGTACGTGTACGGTACATGTACAACGTGTCCTGGAATCGGCAATTATCACCTACTACCCTTTACCCAACATAACGGCCAAAAGCGGCCAGCGCTATTCACAAAAATTACCATTCAATGTTAATTATTTTGATCATATTTTGTCTCAAAAACATAGCTTATGACCCTCATTGGAGCGAGCTCGTTGAGCTCGTTCAAATGAGGGGCCATCATGAGCAATGTTTTGGACTCAAACATTTAAAATAAATCAGTTAATCAAGAATTTTGTTTTGCACGTCTTGTCTGCTTTTTGTGTTGGGGAAAGGGTTAAACCCGCGATCAACGTTCCAGAAACAATGTCGTGAGATTTCAACTCTCGCCGCGCCATGTCGGATATTTTTTAGATCCTAGCTTCGTGCCTGTGTTAAGGGTTAACGAATGTCGTGTTTTATGATAATATTGATTGTTTTGCAGCTCTCACCAATGACGGGTCTTTGGTCTATACTATGCTTTATTAGTTTCATTACATTTACAACAAATCAATAAAATCGGTTCTTGACACTATACAAATCAATCAAGAATTATCATCCTTCGTTCAACATACTTTTGTGTCTAGACGAGGATTAAATGGAATTCGATGCCGTTGTTCGATGCAGTGAAAACATTATGAAGGACTTTGCCTAAACCAGTTTGCAGTCGATATTACCAATTTAATTTTGTTCTCTCCAAAACACACTCTTTGAAAATTCACTCGGTGGTGGTGTCAAAGAATTCGCATCAAAGAGGCACACATTCTCGGTAAAGGGAGGGGAACAAACCTAGCCCACAACCCTAACAAATGAAAGGTGACGCCCCCTCAGATATCTCTCAAGTTGTATGAAAGTGTTCGTTATTAGCATATGGCGATAGAGTAGTCGTGTAAACGATACATGTTCTTTCAAAGAATGTAATTCTTTAAAATAATAGAGACCTTTCGCAAAATGAACGACGACTGATAAGAATTACGAATTGGGTACCACGTCACCACAATTTGTCTTCTTCCAATCAGTTGTCGTTTTCGCTTTTCCGTTGTTACGATTACAGGTTACATGTATCGTCAAAACTCGCAGATACATCGTATAGCAAAAAGTTTGAGAGCGTTTCTCGGCCCCTTAATATGGAAGTTCACTCTAAGATTGCGTCCTTATACTTTTGTGTCCTTAAACTGCTTGTGGTACGACGTTTGAACGATACGATTTTCTCACAAACAGACTCAAAGTCGTCAATTCAACTTCACGACTGCTATTCGCATCTTACTTCTTATCAGTCGTCATTCATTATGCGAAAGGTGTCTAATATATATATATATATATAGTCACGCCCTCCATATGCTATCTCCGCGTCGACATCTGCATGTAGTGCACCGACCAAGCGCCAAGAACTAAGATAGTAGTATATTATATGGAAAGTTTACGTTCCTCCCATTTGATGGGTTCCAGAAACTCCCAAGGAAGAAAATGAGAATGAAGTATCAAATACGGGGCTGGTGGTTATGGTGGTGGTGGTGTGTGTGTGTGGGGGGGGGGGGGGGGGGGGTGGTATATGGAAAACATTGTGTTGAATTGTTTTACATCGCCATTTTTGCAACCACCCACCCTAATTTACATTTTTTTCCATCCACCTTCAGACATCCACCCCTAAAATATCTGATTTCAAGAGATTGTTTCCCTATGGACAGAAAAGGTATGTCTGGGACTATGAATCATGTCACCATTTTGTGGTGATCTCTTCTTGAAAGACCAAATTTATTTTATTTTATAAATCGAATGACCCGATTGGAAATGTGACAGGTAAATTCTGAATGTTTTAATCGATGTAGGATTTAAAGAGCATATGCTATGTGCACTGCTTTGCATATAAATATCTAGTCATGTTTAAGTGACATTGAAGGTCAGGGACGCCGGAAGCACGGGAGAAGAGGGGGCAGTTGCCCTCCCTGCATTCGGGCCACGGGAGCGAGCGGGGGCAGACAATGCCCCTCTCAGGTTCGTCACTCAAATTTTTTCAATAATTTATTCTCGAAGTAAAGTTAAGATACACCCCAAATCTGTTCTCGGAGCTTTCAAAGTTCAATGAGGGAGTTGGGGGAGGTGCGGGAGGAGGTGCGGGAGGGGGACACCTCCTCTCAAACTCTCACATCTCGGGCCTCCAACCTTCGAGACAAGCATGATGTTTCGGCATGTTATGGCAGGGCTACTTGTGCGAGTAAATGCCATTTTTCCAGGGATCTGAATCTCCCTCCCTGCCCTGAAGTGCTTTGGGCGCCCTTGATGAGGGTGGATGAGTGGCTGGTTGCTTGAAATTCTGTGTCCCTTGTTATTCATGGTACGCAGGCTGGGCAGAGTGCTCATCTGTCCTCATGAGAAAATTACCTGCAATTATTAAAAAATGGTGACCCAAGATAAATATTAAAAATTCAATACCAGTATACCTTAGCACACAGTGTTTTTTAAGTGTTACGTATACTATAAAAAGGCAAATCCTCACAGATGAAAAATATTCACTTCAAAGATAATGGGAATCACATCCTCCGAATATGAAACCTTTAAGTTGCGGAACCTGCACTTAATCCTTTACCTAACACGAAAAGTAGACGACACTTGTAAACAAAATTCTTGAATACCGTAACTAATTTTTTCAGTTTTTGCGTGAAAAACATAGCTTATGACTTCATGACTTCTCATTGGAACGAGCTCAACGAGCCCGTTCCAATGAGGGGCCATAAGCTATATTTTTGAGAGAAAACAAAAATGAAAAAAATAATATAAATTGAGTGGTATTTTTTTGTGAATAGCTCAAGCCGGGTTTTGGGTGTTATGTTGGGTAAAAGATTAAGAAATAAGAATGTAGCCCAAACACGGGCTTCCAACACACAGCCAGTTGAAACAATAATAAATGAAGCAGGTCCGAAACGTTCGTTTATTATTATTATTTTAAAAAATTACTTTTGTTTAACGAAAGCAATTCTTTAAACTGGAGAAACAGAATTTACAGTGACCAGTAAATACGAGTCTGTGTGAAAATGGTGAACGCATCAGATTCTTTCATATTTAAATGATCAGTGGGAGGCCACACATCAGGCAATACTGTTTTATTGTTTTGAAAATGTATATATATATATATACTTTTGTCACAGTCAGCAACAAAGGGTATATATTGTCAAAAAGGCTTTGATGCAAGCCAATTCTTAGCCAAATTCATCTTCCAGAAACACACAATAATCTCTGTGAAATGCCAAATAACAGCATAATCTGCCCTGTTAACAGATTTATGTAATCTATGGTTTTCTCCCATACTCCTGGGGTAGAGGGTGATTCCAAACTGTCAAACTCCCTCCCAAATCACCATACAAACACACAGTCGGAAAACTTATATTACACTTCCTTCCATTCACTGATATTTGGAAGTATTTACCAAATTATGCTGCTAAAAACTGCTACAGAACAACAATTTATTCATCCAAAGAGCATTTTTGGAACACAACTGCGTGGAAAAATTGGGTGTGGGGGGGGGGGGTGGGGGGTGGAATGATATAATAAAATGAAAAAAAAAAGAAAAAGGAGATGATCTGAGTTGGGCCTACAAAATGCACTTCGGTATGTATTTTTGTTGGAAATTTCCAGAAAAAAATGGAGTGAATTTTTTGAAGGCCCGACAAAATCCCCTCGCCAAATCCCCCCCCCCCCCCCCCCCCCCCCACATAATCGCATCCGACAAAATCCCTCCACATGTACGACAAAATCCCCCATGATAATAAATGACTGACCAACACAATTTTTTTAATTTTTTTATTTACGCAAACTATAAACATTATTTGTAGTATGACATCCTGTTTTCTGGCCAGAGAAAGTTGTGTGAATGTCTATACTTTATGTAGGTATTTGAATATCAAATTTTAAGTGATGCAATTATATATTTTTCACATAATTGTTATAATGGTCGCCTATGGGAAAATATTTAGTATAGTGATATCTAAAAGGCATTGACAGTTCCATAGACAATTTCCAGGCCAAGGAAAAATCTAATTTGTTTCAAAGTCTGCACATTTTTAGGTAGTCCGGAACTCTCATTTTATACCTCCTACTGAGTATTTAATCTGTTATATCTTGTTTGACAGAACTCACGAAGCTCTGTCAAACCAGATATAGCAGATTAAATGCCTCCTGTGTTGGGTGTACAGGGGCCAAATAGGTTTATAAACAAGGTGAATCCAGAGATTATCAGAGTAATTCCTCAACATATCTCAAGTTTTTTTTTATTCAATTAACAGTGGTTTATTCTATAACACACTTGCAATTAACAAGTCGAATTTGCACTGAAGGTATGGAAAATGGCTTGGTGATTGGAAACTACATGCAATTAACAGGGCTATACGATTAAGAAATATCTGATTAAGTCGGTTCCACAGTACTGGTATCGCTGAACTACATATTTGAATTAAAGTTACCCGCCTTGAAATGTTGCACTCGAAAATGATGATGGGGAAATATATTGTTTCAATAAACGTTTGAAACATTCTATTGACATCTTGCATTATTGCTGAATATTCCTGATAAAAAAGAGGGTGATTTGGTGACTTTTGGACATAAAAGATACAATTTACTATTTGTGTGTTTTTGTAGTGAATTCCCTGAAAAATATGTGCACGTGACTGGTACTTCCCTTCGTGTCAGTTTTTCTCTCTTATTTGTTGCATGACCCCCTGTTTTCGCGTCAGAAAAAGTTGTCTGAAGGGCTATACTTAACAAAGATATTTGAATGCCAAAATTAAAGTGATGCGATCATATTTTTTTTCTCACCTGAACGTTATAATGGTCGCCTTTGGGAAAATATTTAGTTCCGTGATACCTACTAGCTTTTGCGTTAACACACAGACAGATTGTGGGAACTCAAACTATTAATGGTATCTCTTAGTCTCTTTGTCCCCTGTGTGCGATCAAAGAACAGTAACCTCATCCTGAGTGGAAAATTCATCAAAATATTTCATTTTTATGGCAATGATTGTGAACCTAATTCAACCTATTACATTGGAAGTTAACTATATTTCTTTGTGTTTAACGGTGTACACCATTGCTTTACTACGAAATCTATGTGTTGGCGGGGTCTTTATTAATTAAAGTGAATTTAACGGGGTTTCACGTAACATTTTACTGAGATTTTCGGAGAGTCTCTTCAGACAGCTGAACATGACACTAAAGAATGATTATCTGTCCATCCATCAGTCTGTCAGTCCGCCAGTCTGTCAGTCACACCAGGTTTTAGTTTTCCGGACTTTTTTTGGAAATGCTTCAACCGAATGATTTCATTGTTGGTAACCTACTATAGAACGATGACTTACAGATCAAGTTTGAGTTTCATGCTGATTGCATTATTCTTGTGTGAGTTATGGCCCTTGGAAATATGGAAAAGCGCCAAAATATCAGTTTTCCGGAGTTTTTTTAGAAACGCTTCACCGGAATGATTACATTTTTGGTAAACTGCTATAGAACGATGACTTACAGATCAAGTTTGAGTTTCATGCTGATTGCATTATCCTTGTGTGAGTTATGGCCCTTGGAAATATGTAAAAGCGCCAAAATATCAGTTTTCCGGATTTTTTTGGAAACGCTTCAACGGATTGATTTCATTTTTTGTAACATACTATAGAACGATGACTTACAGATCAAGTTTGAGTTTTATGCTGATTGCATTATTCTTGTGTGAGTTATGGCCCTTGGAAATATGGAAAAGCGCCAAAATATCAGTTTTCCAGACTTTTTTTTTTTTGAAACGCTTCAACGGAATGATTTCATTTTTGGTAACCTACTATAGAACGATGACTTACAGATCAAGTTTCATTTGCACTCTGCCCATCCGTCAGTCTGTTAGTCAGTCTGTCAGTCACACTTTAGTTTTCCGGACTTTTTTTGCAAATGCTTCAACCGAATGATTTCATTTTTGGTAACCCACTATAGAACGATGACTTACAGATCAAGTTTGAGTTTCATGCTTATTGCATTATTCTTGTGTGAGTTATGGTCCTTGGAAATATGGAAAAGCGCCAAAATATCAGTTTTCCGGACTTTTTTTGGAAACGCTTCAACGGAATTCATGCTGATCACATCTAGGTTATAACATTTGTATAATTATTAATGCTCATTAGTCCAGTAGGGGACATTGTATTGCTTCAGCGATACGTGAGCTCTTGTTATTATGGCTATTATTTATAAAACTGACATTTCGGTGATTATTGATTGGAAAATAGGGTGAGAGTCACAAAAGTCCTCGAAATTATATATAAAAATGACCCAATGTAAAAAACAAACTCTAAAAAACACCAATCTAATTCTGTAAGGAATTCGACGTTTTTATGACCTGGAACCATTCTTGCTATAACATAGTCGATCGCCCACGTTTAGCTTAAATCGGCTGGAATATTTCAATTGGTCGTATTGCGGTTGTACGGTTCGCTTTTCCCGACAAACTGAAATATTCCAACTGATAAACATTCATTTTCTTTGAATCAACACAAGAAATTCTTCTCAATTAAGACTTGATTTGATCGAATCTTTGATGACATTTACAATTATCAGTGGCGTAGTCATGGAGGAGGGGGTGAGGGAGCACATGCCCCCTCACCAAATTTCAGTCACACATCCTCCCCCCCCCCCCCCCCCAGATGATGTGGCCTAATTATTGATGCCTTTCACAACTTGTAAATTATGGACACAAACGGACTCCGAGTCAAGGAAATTGCGGTTTTGTTTGTCTCGAATTTGAAAATTTTTCCCGGGGGAAGCCCCTACCTCCAGTGCCCCGCTTGTGCACGCCCCTATCTCGCCGCTACGAGCCTCGGATGATGCTCAACATCCTTTTCAAAATGCCCCCTAGTAGTTCAGCGATCTGAACGTAGCTGCTACGTTCAGATCACTGAACTACTCCCCCCCTCCCCCGATATTACTCTTGCCTCCCCCCCTAACTTTGATATCCTGGCTACGCGCCTGACCATTATGAATGAAAACCCACCACAGCTGCAGTTTTATGATTAGTCTGTGTAATTCCACCAATTGTGTTAATATCTTGATATTTTCAAGCCAGTTGAATACGTATTGATTGTAATATCCATAATTGGGGCCTGAAAGAATATATGTATATCTTTGTGAGTAAAGGGATATCACATCGTATCAACTGTCGTCTGCGAGTAAACTTCACGAAAAGTGTGTAATCCAAAAAAACATAATGTCGTTGAATTCCGAATATAACTAGACTGGTGGCCTGGGAGCTTGCTCTCAAACCACCAGTCTAATTATGTGAGGAAGTCGACGGTGTTATAGCCTGGAACCAGCTCAGTCCCGATTCCTGAAATAGTCCATCACCTATGTTCAAATTCAATCTTCTGGAATATTTCAGTTGGTCGGAAAAGATTTCAGACGATTGAATTTACCATGAACATTCATTTTCTTTGAATCAACACATTTCTTAATCGAGTCTTGTTTTGGCCGAATCTTTGATGGCGATATCATTACGAATGAAGACGCACCACAGCTGTAGTCTTATGATTACGCCGCTTAGTTCCACTAGTTGTCTTAATATCCTGATGGTTTCAAGGTGAAATACTCATTGATTGGAATATCTATAACTGGAGCGTGAAATAATATGTGTATTTTAGAGAGGAAAGGGACGCCACATCAAACGGATAGTAGTCTGCGTACAGACTCCACGAAAAAAGGGTAAACAAATAATATACCCCACAATAGGGGCGAATTTCGAACAGAATTGGACTGGTGGCCTGAGAGCTTGTTTGCCCACGTGCCCGACATGGGTGGTGACAATGGAGGGGCAGCAGCTCCCGGTGGTGAGGTTTAGCCCCCCCCCCCCTCTTGTTGAAATTGGTTAAATTCGGTTAAAATTAGGCAAAGCACCATAAAGATAGACATAATACCCCCGAAGGCCCGACACACGTGCATAATAGGAATAACCCGATGGGCATATGATCACTGTGACGTAGACAGAATTAATTAGCCTACACTGCGAGAGTTCTATTTTAGTCCGATACCACGAACCCTCAACACAATCACTGGTCGACACACATCTTGTCTCTGTTGTGCGTTATATCCTACTTGTGGAAGAAGGGGTTCAAAAACAGGTGTCATGTAGAATCGGCATGACTCCTGTTTTTGATACCCTAGTTCCACTAGCCACGTTTCTTTTTTCATTATTTGCGTTTCGTTTTGACGCTCTCAAAGCCTCGCGAGTCATAGATATTGCGACTTTCTCGCAATTAAAACAAAAAATTTTCCCACCGGGCCCAACCATGGTCAGTCTGGTAGGTCCGGGGACTTCCTGCCCCCCCCCCCTCCCTGTCGGGGATCATAGCCCCCGCGTCTGGAAAATCCTGGCGCAACCCCCCTGGTGCCAGGCATTTTTTCCGATGCTTTCCCGGTACTCCTAAGACATTTGTTGACTGGGTATTGTGCGCATCAAAGAATTATGCACATAGTTTGAATCTGAAAAGGTTGAATTAATAAGCAAAGAATCCAAAACCCTTCTTTACCGATAACAAAATATTCCACACATATACGCATTTAGATACGTACAATGACTAATTGACGAGTTTATTTTGACATCCGATTTGATGTAAAACATTTCTTCTCAGATTTTTTTCTTATTACTTTACCTGAACACTACGTGCAATTTCTTTGCGTGCCAATTGATCTGACCGAAAATCTATACTATTCCTATTTACTGTAGAGTTCTCACACACCACTTTACGTGTTCCATTCTCCATGTGGCGTGCAACATGCACGTGCCTCAGATAATGCACCAGGAATTCAGTATTAATTGCATTGTTTCGCATTAGTTATATTTATGGATTCTTACATAGTTATTGTTATTATACAGCTGTAACAGAAAATATCAGCAATAAATCCAATTGGTTTGACCTTTTACCCAACGCGGTCGATATCGATTTTTTTAAATATTATTTTTTCAAACTTTAAACAAAAATTCAATAAAATCAAACGTAGCCCCTCAGTGGAACGTGTTCGACTAGCTCGTTCCAATGAGGGGTCACATGATATGGTTTGCTGAATTTTTTTGATAAAAATGTTTTTTTCATCCACTGAATTTGCATATTACGTGGTCGGTTGTGGCCGATTCGTTAAGTACAAAATGCACTTACCACAGTTTCGTATTTTATTAAATTGTTTGTAAAAAATTCAGAGGTGCGTGTGTAGGGGTGGGGTGGGGTGAGTGGGGTTAGTTCTAGCTAAGACCCTCTGGTCAGCACCCCTCCTCCCACTTCCCTTCAGAAAAGTGGGAGGAAGGGGCAACGACCGGAGGGTACTGCTTAGGACCAGTGGAGGCCCCTGAAATCCCACACAACGGCCTTTCAAATATCATCTTTGCCCCCAAAACTGGCGAGGGCACCCCCTATTATAGTATCCTGGCTACGCGCCTGAGTCACAGTCACATGCACGTTACATTATTGAAAAGCGGAGCAAGCTCAATGAAACCTAACATGATTCAGCCCATTGGAGAATAATTTGAAATCTGTATCCACATAAATGCCATTCCCTTGATTCTGAATGCGATGGACGCTGTTGTTGTGTGTGTTTGTAAGCATGTGTTCTGTGTGTGAAAGTTTAGAAGCTCTTGTGATTCATGTAAATGTAGGACACGCATATGAATCTAGGCCTTCAAACAGATGACAGAGCGTGAAACGAGGATGTCGTCGGTTAAACGGGGCGTCCTCTGTTGGTAAATCGAACGCTCAATCCGCCAAGAGTTCGCACTCTTCACTCCCGATGCCAATGTGAGCGTTTTCTAAAAAAATCCATTGTTGCGCATAAAAAATCCTAACACGTGGTTTGTGTTCTCTCTATATTGGAGTAGAACTAATACAATGGTTCTCACTTGGACACCGTGCACACGTAAGGGGGTGTATGGGTGTGTCTTGGGAGGCGGACACTGATTACAATACCGAGTCAACGGTTTTTAACCCTTTATCTAACGAATCGCCCGCATCCGCCCGCGTAATATGCAAATTGAGCAGTTGAAAAAATTAAATTTTTCAAAATATTTCAACAAAACCATATCATGTGACCCGTCATTGGAACGAGTTCATTGAGCTCGTTCCAATGGGGGTCACATAATATAGTTTTGTTGAAATGTTTTGAAAAAATTTAAAAAATGATATTTAAAATAATAAATTTTCATATCGTCTGCGTTGGGTAAAGGGTTAACGTGAAATTTCACAGGATGAGTACCGACAGCTGACTGTCAGGATTTTTTAAACGTATTTTAACGATAAATTTTACAGTGCAGTCCCCTCCCCACCCTACCCAACCTTCATATAAGATGTAATAATATTTTTTTGCATCAAAGTGACAATACACAGGACACAAATGTCTGGTACTTACACAGCCGCTTGTTCCCATGTCCCCAGGGCCGAAACTAACAAAAATGTTTGGGGTTGTAGGACGTCGGTGTCCGACGGCTCGCCGCCTCGATCATATCGCCCAGTTGTTTGGAACATACCTAATTGCTTTTATCAAAGATTTATACGCTATAAATATATTTTCCATTGATAAAATACTGTATTTTAAAAATACATCAATTACACACGAGCTAGGTAGAGGCGCCCGACCAATTGGGTGTTTTCAACAGGACCTTAGCAGTGTTCCTGGATTTGTCAAAGGCCTTTGATACCATAAATCACGAAATACTATTAGGTAAACTGGAAAAATATGGTATCCGAGGTGTCACCAACAATTGGTTTAGAAGTTACTTGTCCAACAGGTCTCAATATGTTACGTACGGAGAACACAAATCGGACTTAGCCAAACAGAGTTGCGGTGTACCACAGGGCTCGATTTTAGGCCCTATTCTTTTTCTTTTATATATAAATGATATAAGTAACTCAACATCACTCAATCTTTTATCATTTGCCGATGACACCACTGCACACTGCCCGGGTTCCAACAATAATCCCATTACACCGTATTTCAATGACGAGCTCCAGAAACTATTCGAATGGTGCTCTGTGAACCAGTTAATGCTGAATGCTAAGAAAACCTCGTACATCATACTTAATCTAAATAAAGGTAGGAACAATAATCTTTGTCAAGAGGTAAAAATAAATAACCAAAACATTAACAAGGTTGGGGCCACCGAAACAGAAAAATCTGTGAATTTCTTAGGAATTAGCATTGATGAACATTTATCCTACAAGGCTCACATATCCCGATTATGCTCGAAAATAGCACGCGCAATCTATAGTCTCAACAAAGTTAAAAATATCCTCCCCCACGGAGCTCTGAAAATATTGTATTACGCCCTCATACATAGCCATTTGGTATACGGAATCCAGGCATGGGGCAACTCAAGAGCTATCAAAAAACTAGCTGTCCTGCAAAAACGTTCATTACGAATAATTAATAACAAAAAGTACAATTCTCATATAGATCCCCTGTTTAAAGAAAACCAAATACTCAAGGTTGATGATTTGTTTAGGCTACATGCACTTCTGTTCGTGTTTGCCTGGCAGAACGCCAGATTACCGGTGTCTTTCAATGATATATTTAAAATTACTGACAATCCATCTGGTAGGAGAACTAGACAGTCGGGCCTCCTATACATAGAAAAAACACGGACCCAAACTCTGGATAAATTTCCTTTGTACTCCTTCCCGAAACTATGGAATGCTCTGGACGACACAACTCGTAATATTAGCGACAGAAGCATGCTTAAGAACAACTTAACTTCCACATTCATTTCCTCATATTCCAGTTATGCTGCAACAATCCCTACTGCCCCGATTGCACTTCGTAAACTTCGTAAATTTGGAAATTGTCAAAGTCGTGGTCCGCGTCTAAATCTGGAATCCTCGTCTTGTGCAACCTGTCGCGCTTCCTCCTTACAGTGGTGCTATGTAAAATACTATATGGATACAATTAAGACCTTGCGAACAAAAGTCTAAACAAATAAATTATAACATTCGTCATCCTACGATGATGATGCAGCTAACGTAGACGCCACGCCCAAACATCATGACCAACCTCTTTGTCGCAGTCTAAACGATACGAACTTCACGATGGGACTTGTTGCCGCCCTCGGGTGTTATGATAAGTAGTGGAGGGAGTCTATAGGCAGGTTGCTTCTTGCCTACCTTGAAGCACCGTCTTTCCGCTGGCGAAAATGAAGCACCAATACTCTAATCCCAGTAAGGATTCGATCGTCATTCTCCATCATGTGTCACATAATTGGCTCTCAGTTCATTCTTTCAGGGATTAGTCTGTTTGCAATCACCCCATCTTCTTCCAGGGGGTGGCAGGTAGACAGCCGATCTGGCTCTGCCACTTCCCACGGTATACTTCTCATTACATTTGTGCAAAATGTTTATTTGTAACCATTTTACATGTATGTGTACCGTAAATAAAGAATCTGAATCTGAATTTGACAGGTCTGCTCATAAAAATCATTTGTTATTAGTTACTCCCCCCCCCCCCCCCCCCCCCCTGTATAAGGAATTCTACCAATATACTGAGCCGGGCATTTATTACACTTTCTAATCTGTGAATCTGTGAATATATTTGTCGGGCAATCAACAGATATTATCCAACTGAGTACTCCAAAGCGTGTGTATATTTTCGTCGGGCAAGTAAGGACGTTTGTCCAACTTGGAATTTCATAATTCCTTGCCCAATCTCTGCTCGACGGAATCCATAATCTAGGCTCCTGCATGTCCCGACCCACCCAACTGTACTTCTATTAATACTAATAAAATATTGCAATGATCTTGTTTATCAAGTTTATTATATTGTGGAATATTGTCTTTTACTTCTTTGCAAATTAAGTTTCATTTTAGGCAAGCTGGTTTAAAATTGAGCTTTCCTAATTGTCGGCATATATGGCGACCTAAAAAAAATGAATTTCTGTGGTATATCATATACCCGAACGATCCCTATCTGTGGTATATCGTGTACCCGGACGACCCCTACCTCGGTGTTGGATCTCGGAAGTGTCGTCACAGTCACGTGACCCAGTTACGTTACTGGGTATACTCCAGAATAAACGAACAGGGATGGGTAGACTGAAAAACAATAACATAGCTTCTAGATACACAGACAGAAGCAGAGCAGAGGATTCTAGAAGAATCTGAACTAGTAAAACAATTGTCGGATCATTTGGTTAATTAGATATACTCTCATTTAATCGAACACAATCTCCGAAATACCCCCGTCCCATTGGGGGTTTTGGGTCACATAGCAACCACGTGCCCCCATAGAAACCAAGATGGCGGCCTACTGTATACAAAATGGTCTATGGAAACACGTATCACCTTAATAACACGCACTGCGCATGCGCACTGAGACCAGGGATCACTATGGTAATGACATCACAACATGGCCGCTCATGCAAGCTACCTTGACAACCAAACATGGCGTATCTGGGTTACGTGACTATGACGTCACTTCCAAGGTCCGCCACCGAGGCCCATTTGATAGAGGTCGCCCAGGTACACGATATACTACTAATTTCGACCTCTGTTCTGCCAGGGAACTTGAAACAAGGGGAACATCCAGAGCCAATGAAACGTGATATTTTGGCCCCCTAGCGGTTGGAGTCATTTCGAAGAAAAATGTCGTCTCGCATTTGCGCCGCATTTAACTGCGATAATTCAACAAAAAATACCAAAGGGAGGGGTGTGTCGTTTTTTCGCTTCCCGAAAGATAAAGAGAGGTTAGTTAATATAATTCTTGGCGGGCCAGTGTTATCCAATGTGTTGAGATGACTGTCTATTGTCGATTTTTGTGCAAAAAACGTGTGGCCTGAAAACCAAATTTAACATTGAAATGGAACGCTTGACCTTCGATTTCTTTTGTAAATCAAGAAATTTGTATCTCCCAAACGACATTTTTTGAAGAAATATTATCGTTCATTAATATCTGATGTTCATTTTTTTTAACCGTCAGTAAATGATAATTTACATATGTATTATTATTTTGATAAATCCAACCAGCACCCCCCTCCCCCCCCCCCCCCCAACAATACAAAATGTCCAATGATTAGTGTTACTGTTAGATTAAACAAGGAACTATTAGTCAGTAAGCGACTTATGTTAAATGTACTAGTAAAATCCAATTAGTTCACTGTATGATGGTATTGAGTTATTATTTGTATGTGCTTTTTTCTTTTATTCTTAATATTTCAGGTGTCAAAAATGGGTTCAAAATTCCAGACTGTTAAATTTGATTGGTATTTCAACAGAAAACTTACATGAACAATGTAGAATGTGTTCAGAACACTTTGAAAACACAATGTTTATGAATCCTGAAGACCGGAAAAAATTGGTTTGGAATGCCATCCCAACTTAGTTTGATGTTCCAAACCCCCCAACTCAAATAACTTGTAAGAGAAAACTACCAACAGGGCAGATAGAACTAGAAGGCCCCCACGTGAAGCAAAAATGTGTCACAGGTAACACTCACACACACACATGCCAAAACACAAAAGTTGCGCCAGAAAGGAAAATGCTCACCAGTTGTGAAACCCCACAGAAGAAAAAAATGCGAGCCCTAATACAGTACAAAGAGTAAAAATATCAAGGTCTAAAAAGCTCATTGAAAAGTACAAAAAAGGTAGTTTGGGTAAATATTTTAATCAAATATTGCAACAAACATCTCAGTTTTTACTAGAGAGATTGCAGCATTTTTTCATTTCTCAAGCAAAAATGTCAAAAGACAAAAGAAGGGCTACAGGTGGACAGATCAGGACAAACTACTTGCGCTGTCTATCTATTATAGCAGTCCTAAAACTTTTCGGTTGCTGGCAAATTTATTTATTTTACCATCAGTGTCATCTATAAAAAGATGGGTCAGAAATATTACCAGCCAGCCAGGTTTTCATGAGGCAACATTTGATGTTCTGACTAAAAACTTTCAAGCACTTTCCAGAGAAGATAAAACATGCATAATTTCTTTTGATGAAATGTCAATTAAAAGAGCACTTTCCTACAATTCTGCTCAGGACCAACTGATTGGACTGGAAGATTTTGGAAGTGCTATTGGAAAATCTTCAAACATAGCAAATTATGCCCTTGTATTTATCGTGAGAGGACTAAAGTTAAAATGGAAACAGCCTATCGGTTTTTTTTTCTCCTCAAACTCAACACCAGCAAATATATTAAAAACACTTTTAGCTGAAGCAATATAACTAGTTGGAAAATCTGGTGGAATTATAAAAGGCATTGTTTGTGATCAAGGCTCCACACACAGGTCATTGTATAAAAATTTAGGGGTTTCACCTGAAAAGCCATTCATCACTGCAAACAATGAAAAAGTGTTTTTACTTTTTGATCCACCACATCTGATAAAATCTACCAGAAATAACATCAGAAAATATAATTTCAAACACAAGCTACATAGAATCAATATTTTGATTTTTCATCTTTGGAATTTTTAGTTTTTTGCATGACTTGTCATACTGGTCATAACTTATTTAGTATTTTCTCAGCACCCATAAATATTTTTAAAACACAGAAATGTGCATACATGTATCAGTGTGTAATTTGAATTTTACCCAGTGTGGATACCAGATGACACATGCATGCAAAAACGATTGTTGAATAACTAAAAATTTTCCATTTTGGTCCCAATATTGTCTCGAAAACATAGCTTATGACCGCGACAAATCAGCGGCTTGCCAAAGAGTTATTATTATTATGACCCCCATTGGAATGAGCTGAATGAGCTTGTTCCAGTGAGGGGTCAAAAGCTGTGTTTTTGAGACAGAAAATGAAAACATAATAAAATTTTAGCTGCATAGTTTTGACATGCATGGAGTATGAACACTCATGTGCCCAAGAAGAATTTGAATGACGATTTTTGTGAATATTGCCATATATCACTGGTCGTTTTGACCCTTTACATTGCGTAAAGGTTTAAGATTTCAGAGAATAATTTCCAAGATATTCAATTTCCAGTAGGTGTACCTGTGGATAGCCTATGGGAAAGGACAACAGATAAACCTGTGGCAAAATGAACAAGTTTTATAATTACTGAATTAACATAGACTATTTTACTTTTCTCCTGATGAACCATTTTTCAAAGTTAGCAAGAATACCGCTTACGGAGAATAAATATGTGTATTTAAAAAAAAATACATTGTTTGTTTTACTACTAGGGCCCACTTATTACACTTATGAGTGCATCTTCCAATAAAAGGGGAAGGCTTGCAAATTAATTTCTAAAAAAGACCCACCCAAATCCGACGTTTTGAAAATTGTAAAACGATTCATAATATTACATTTCGATTTCTGTTTTGTAAATTCAAAAGTGTGGAAAATAAATACAACGATGTTAAATTAATGTTGTTTAGTGGGTAAACACAAGTTAAGAGAAATAGATTGGTCGAGTATCGTTTTGGTTTCACTTCTGTAATAACACTTCGGCCGGCCCCTGATTTGTCGCGGTGCAAGTTGTGGTGCACGAATTTAGGGAATACCAGGTGTTTTTCTTCCGCTATCATAGCTTAATTATTCCAGCCAGCGAGTGTTGTTGTGGCATTTGTTATCACAATTTGATAGCGCTATCCCGTATTTGCCGTGGATTTAGTCATCTCCACCCACTTTCTTTGAATTTGTTTGTTTTTGTTGAAAATATCGAAATTTCCCCATTCGTTCAGTGTTATTCTGTTGCGAAAAGACACCAACTACCAGAGGGCGCTTTTCCAGAAAAATTACAATAGAGGGTATGGGAAGTGATTATTCCCATTCTTTCACGTTCCCTGGTTCTGCCTAATACAAAACAGGCGCAATTTCCTGGTCCTTATGGTGAGTGAAAGACACAGGGTCAATTCGGTAGGTTACTGCAACGAAAACTATGCTTCGACGTTGAATACCTCTGATGATGTGTTCTACATAGTTTTACGAGATGGTAACATTTATATCACCCATTGTTATTATTAACACCATTTTGCCTGCTGGTTTTGTCTCCATAAAATTATTGGTGAAAAAGCGCCATTACATTATTTCTGGATTATTTAGCCAGAATGTAATGACTTGAATGATATATCTTTTTATGCAAACATTCATTACATGTTACCAGATATCGGGAAAACATATGAAGTTGCGAAACAGATGTATTTCATCTGAAAGTAGTTGAACAGAACTATGCGAAACATCTTAATACGACAAATAGCTCAAATTCTTAAGCTCATTTATCACCAATCATTTTATAACCGCGTTTTGTTCTCAGAGCTTCATTTCTCTTTAACCCTTTCTTAACACGGCTATCAAGCAACACTTTGCCAAAATTGTTTTGGGAATAACCAAATATTATCCCTTTTTGCCTCCTAATCATAGCTTGTGGCCCTCATTGGAACGAGCACAGTGCGTTTGTTCCAATGAGAGAGTCATGAGCTATGTTTTTGAGACCGAAATTGGAAAGAAAAAAAAAGAAGAAAGCTCTCAACGATCACGGATAACACACGGCACTTGCCATTTTTTTGTTTGACTAAAAGTGCCATTTTCTGCCTCATAATCATAAGTTATGGCCTCTCATTGGAATGAGCTCAACGAGCTCGTTCCAATGAGTGGGTCATAAAATGTGTTTCTGAGGCAAAACATTGAATGGCGGGTTTTATGAATTATGGCGGTTATGGCCGCTATTAGGCAATGTGTTGATGTAGTATTTTATTCATTTGAACGCTGAAGTGCAAGATCTTAAGAGCCTACCTAAACGACAGAGACGTAGGAGACGGAGGTGTGGGGTGGGGGTGGGGCGAAGCTGTCTGTGTGTGTGTGGTTGAGGGGGTGGGGTACGTGTTGGTTGCTCTCCCAACTTTTTTCGCCACTCTAAACATGTATTATCCAAAACTACGCCGCCCCCCCCTCTACCATCTCTTCCCACCATCCAAAAAAGAAAAGAAAAAGAGTTACGCACGCCTATCGTAATTAGGCCCCAAGATACTGCAGATCCTGTGGATTTATTTTTTTCGGTCAAACTGATGATATTTTGTCATGTCGTCCCCTGAGTTCCAATGTGTTCTATGTGCCTACTGGCACACAGAACACATTGGAACTCAGTGGACGATGTGACAAGTTGTTGGGGAGGGCTCTAAGATCCCTTTCCAACAATGTATCACATAACAGCATTTCTTCAGCAAAACACCTACACACAGAATTAGTTCCATTCTGGAATAGACTCTCTCCACTTACATAGATTGCAGACAAAATCCATCTACAAACAAATGCAACGCCTTGGGATTCCTATTCCCCAGCCACTCAAGTCCAACAAGGGCAGCATCTTGAACAGTCTTCCTTTAAGTATGGTGTCAAGGAATGGTGATGAGATGACAAGAATTTTTAAGTCTAACAAGGGTAATTACTCTCAGCCATCTCCGCCGAATTTCTTAATCAGGATGCAAGCAGTACTTAAGGGGTTGTCCAACCTAACTTTGGTCAATTTGTTGACATTTTTCCCAATGCCCCAGAAACAGATAAGAGAAGTAAGTAAAGGCAAATTATATATCGAAATAATGAAAGTGCAAAGAAAAGGTACATATAATTTTTTTTAGGGAAAAGGATGAATTTTATGATTTTGAAGAAGGTTAATTTGCCAATGGCATAAGTAACGAAATCAGAAAATGGTCGGTAATTCGAAAGCCTTGTCCTCAATGTAATGATAACATACTACAGACTCGGAGAAAGCATTTTTATAACACACAGTCTGGTGTGTTTTGATGTTGGAGTGCAATACCACCAACACAAATTTTGGATGTTCCGGATGTGGCCATGTTTCATTGATGTTTATTCCGGTCATGTGATTATATTATATAATTTATAATGCGGTTCTTGCTGGAATACTCATTTTGGGCGATCGTAAGAATGAAAGGACGTGATCACGCCCTTTATTTGTTCGAGAAAATGTATAAGCGGATTTGCAAACAAATTACAGCAAATACTTATCGTCATAATTGCGAAATATGCTTTGAAATTCCCTCCAGCGACATCCAGTGTTTACAGGCCGTCTGAACTTTTTTGTTGACGAAAAATCTGAATTATTGCGCATTAAAAAGACAACATGAACCACTTGTAAAAAAAAAATAACCGAGTGTATAAAATCGGGACGATACACGTAATAAGGTAATATTCATAAAAAAGTAAGCAGAATGCTTCAGAAATCACTTTTTTCTCGAATTATATTCCAAGTGACCTGGAACTATATTGAGAGTGTTGATTTCCTCCGATGTTGTGAAGTTATTTACTCCCTAGTAACCATGGATCTTTGCCGCGACTGTGTTGATGTCCGCAAAGGACCGATTGAAGATGGATTGAAAATGATACATTCGCGCTTTTAAATAAGGTGCGATTGGACGATGCTGTGAATTTATTTTTTTCTTGCAAACAACCATACCAAAACAAGCGCCGATCAGTGTCTTTTGTCGTCGTTTTAGACTGACAAATGTAAGAAAATCTCCCTTACCGGAAACTATCTCCCAATTTGCATATCATAATAAACAAAACAGCAGTCAGCGTGACCGTGATGGTCAAAACCCAAACGAATTATCGAATCCATGGTCAAAATTAGCCGCAATTGGCATTTAAACAAATGAAATACACGAAATATTAGCAATTTCTTCTTTATCCGTGCCGAGTTACTTTTTAACCAGACACACCAGACCACATGCGTTCAGTTTCGTTTGTCAGCACCATACTGACTGCAGATGTTTGTAGTAATAGTACGTGAAGGCAAAAGAAGCCAAATATTTTCCCATCATCTATAAATTAATTTAAATTGATAATTCTGTTTATTTTACTGAAATTATGAATTGATATGCCCCGGACTTGGAAGTCAAAGGCGTGTCTAGTGCCGTAGAGACCTCTGTCCGCCCATACCAATATTCTCCATTGTATCTCAACCACTGTTACTCCAATTTGAATGATATTTGGTGTTGTGATTGAGCATCATGGGAAACGATGCCTGTGTAGCTGTTGTAGCGTGTGTTTCTTCCACACATTTTTTTCCACAGTTGGTCCTTTTTCGCTCTTTCGAGTTAGAAACTTTTGTTTATGACTAGTTAATTTGTTACAATTTGTTGGAAAGTGCCTGCTGACACCCTCAAATTAATTACAACAAAATATTTGTTGTGAATATTTTGTTACTTTTATTTATTCAGCAACAAGCTAATGCATATTCTGTAAAGCCACCAATCTGATGTTTGACACTTTTATCGGAGCTGTTATGGAGGTTTCTGGAACTTGTAGTAATAGTACGTGGAACTTGTAGTAATAGTAACATATTGATTATGGCAGGGTTTTTCTATTTACCCCTTAATCAGTAAGGGGTGCGTTATAGTTGGAAATAAGAAGCATGGAAGGTCCAGAACGTAAAGTCTTAAAAGAATGTTTTGCAATGTAATATGATTTTTGCAGATACACTTATTTGGAGGGTTACCTGTCTGATAGTGATTGGAGCATGTGTGTCGCTAGGATCTTCAAAAAGAAAAAGGAGTTGAACTTTGATGAAAAAGGCATATGCCATGAATGCCGAAGGTACAGACATACAAGGGAGGAAGTCCCCCCCCCCCCCCCCTCCGGGAAATTTTTTATCAAATGGAGCTCACTTGCCACCTTTTGGGGGTTTCTTTGCGTACTGCGTTCTTGAAAAAATATGTGAACACCTATGAATGGGAGACCTACTGGATGTGCCCTCCTGATCTGAATTTGCCAATAAGCCTCTTTTGGAAAAGTACATGCAATAATGGTTATGTAGGGTTGATTTGATGTGTTTTGAATAACAATGTACGTTTATGTACATTTGATTGTTTATTGCAGTTACAAGTTACAGTTACTCTTATTTCTTCTCCAACAGACAGCATGAGTGTATTGGTGTCCAAGAGTAAACGAAACTATGTTACTTATTGATAAACCAGGCAAATTTAACAATTTAATCACTATCAAATTGATTCATGGGATAAAAGGGATTACAGTGCAAGGGGTGTGTAAATATATTTGTTCAACTACAATGTATGACTTTGCAGTGCATTCTACATAGGAGAATATCATAGTTTCTTTCCAAATCACCACAGTGACACATACATCTTTATATTGGGAGACACTCTTTTGTCCTTCCATACTTCTTCTGGTGGACTCCTTCAAGTTGACCTTTGTTGAACTTCCCCAAATCAAAATATAAACAAAAGAAAATGTCTGCCTTCAATATGTGAGCACTCCACTTATAACATTTGGTCTCAATCTTGATTACTTTCAAGAATTAGGAAAAGATTTCTTCGAGTATGTACTTCAATGTTTATATAATACAGCTGTTATTTTATTTTGAGGTATTTTATTGTAAAAATTTTGTTCTCTTACTTATGCCATAGCAGACTTTCAGGCAGTGCTATCTACACATGGCAGCAGTTCCATGGCAAATTCCAGTTTCCACATGTTCTGTGTTTCATTCCAAGCATTTTGGTATATAATTTATTGGGGTTATTCATTTTGGGTCTTTTTTAGACTTAGAAGAAAATTACCTGAAATTTTACCAAAGTTAGATTGGTACGGTGGCTGATTTAGGACACTCAAATATTTATTTTTATCTCGTTATAACGAGATGCGATCTCGTTATAACGAGATACGATCTCGTTTATAACGAGAAAACATCTCGTTATAACGAGAAAATATCTCGTTATAACGGGAAAGTATCTCGTTATAACGAGAAAAGATCTCGTTATAACGAGAAAAGATCTCGTTATAACGAGAAAAGATCTCGTTATAACGAGACAGTATCTCGCTATAACGAGAAAAGATCTCGTTATAACGAGAAAAGATCTCGTTATAACGAGAAAGATCTCGTAATCTTGAGATAAAATCACGTGACTCGATGACATGAAACATATAGCCCGTCCCCCCCCCCCCCCCCCCCACCACCAAAACAGTTTATATATCTCCCGGGTGTTTTCAATATTCTGGATGTAATACATGGGAAAACACCTACCCACCCCCACCCCAAGCATCCCAACCATGCCCGTGAAATACCGCTCCTCTCCCTCGCACATGTTGTCAACGATAATTACGATAAGCGCATATAACTCTCATACCAATAAACACAGAAAATGAGATGGAATTCACACAAACAAATGAAACAACTATAGCGTAATAAACTCGCTGCCCCCCCCCCCCTCCCCCACACCGTATGTGGAACACTTTTTCGACACACGGCACTCAAAACACGACTATAGCCTCAGCCCCAAAACAGTGTACATATCTTACGCGTGTGTTTAATACTGTGGATGTAATACACGGGAAACACTCCTACCCCTCTCCTTCCAAAGTATCCCACCAATGCCCGCGAAATACTTACCCCCCCCCCCCCCCAAACATGTTGTAAAAGATAATTGCGACAAAGTGTATTTTAACGCTCATACTAATAGAACAAGGACGGGGAAGCGAGAAGTTAAAATATTGGGAGAGGGGTATCAAAGCGGAGATCCATGCAAAAGGGGGCGCCCATTGTGCTGGCAGTAGCATGATTCGAGTCGCGAAGTGGCGAGGCGGGGGAGAGCACCAGATGTGGTATCCCTTCTCGTTGGCGGGGTCCCGGGGGGTCCTTCCCTGGGAAAATTTTGAAACTATGAGGGCCAAAAACTCGCTTTCTCAGTGATTCTGAGGCCGCTGTGACACTACCAATTCGAATTCTCTGCTCGTTTCGTAATTAGGCGCGCTTCTGAATTTATCCGCTTGGTTAACTTTCTTCGTTTGTGTTTTGTTTTGGACTGACTTCAAACATCTCCACGAGTTTAATCGGGACCATCGGTTAATAATTTTTTTTATTGAAGAGGTGGGGTGGGGGTGGTAAATACCCCCCTACCGCCCCCCCCCCCCCTTACCCGGTTTTAACGCCACTGAGAAGGATGAAAAACCGAAAATAAGATGGATTTTCATAGACAAATTAAACAACTATAGCCTTATAAACTTACTGCCCCCCCCCCCCCCCAACACACACAGGGAGAGATTTATTATTATCGACGCTTTCAAGCAGCCAGGGGCATGTCATGTAGGGTAGTTCCCTTGGTGGAGGAAGAACCGGAGACAACCACTGAGCAGCGGCGAGCAACCGTCAAGTTCTCAACATACTAACCCGACAGAATTGGAGTTAGAGCGGTTGAAGAAACGTGCACCATCGACGTGCAGTACGCCCTAGTACATAATGCCACCGTGACCCCACGTCAGGCCACGTGGACAATTGGGATCAAGTGTCTTGTCCTAAAGACACAACGCGGGTCAGAATCGAACCTGTCGATTTCTATGTTTCTAGCTCGATACTCTAACAAATGAGCTACCGTGCTCTCATAATTATACAGTAGATAGCTGTACATGTTTGTCGTGGAACACATTATGGCGTCATTAACCTTTTACCAAACGCAAGTTGAAGACAACAGTAGGCCCACAATTATTTTTACACCAAAAAAAAAAAATAAATGAAATTCATTTTTTTCTTCAAACTGAACGGCTTTATGACACTCATTTGAACGAGCTCGTCGAGCTCTTTTTCGATGCGATATCATAAACTATGGTTTGGGAGAAAAAATTATGAATATAAATTTTGAGTGGCGAATTTTGTATATTACACGGACGGTTTGTGGTCGCTGCGGTGGGTAAAAGGGTTATCATGATTAGGCCAATATATACGGTATACCGATAACTTGTGCACTTCTTAGAAATAGAATTAAATGGTGTCAATAATTATAACAATAATGCAATGTATGAATCCTGAAGCTCTAGAAAATTGTTTTTTACTGTGTAGAGCTAGGATACCAAATTGTGTGTGTGTTGGGGGGGGGGGGGGGGGGGGGGGTAATATCGCGAGGGTCGAGAACGACATACCACGGGCATGTCCTCGAGGTTTGAGGCAGGGGACGGAGAGTTTGGGAGGTACGCCCTCCCATTGGTGGAGTCCGGGGGTGATTTTTTTTTCAAATTATAAAGCTCTGGGGCCCATTCTGGGCATCTTGAGAGAAGGGGAGGTTTGGGAATTATAAGCGGCAGTTTAATTTTTGTGGGTGTGGGGTGGAGGTCAATGTTATTGGATGGGGTGTCAACCCTCCACCCCCACACCCCCACCCCCCCTGCCGCTCAGCACTAAGTTTTTTCAATAAACTTCTGATTTTGTTCACTGACAGATTGAGCTGAACATGGAATATGAAGCATGACGACTATACATGTAGTCGTCACTGGTATAGGGAATTTATTTAATTATTTATTGGTGTTTAAAGTCACTTTTGTGAAGCTATATACTGTCGTCTTCAACTTGCGTTAGAACTCTATATGTAACTCAAATTCTGCCGGGTTAGTACGTTGGAGAGTTCGACGGTTGCTCGCCGGTGCTCAGTGGTTCTCTCCGATTCTTCGGTTCTTCCTCCACCCGTAGAACTACATTACACGACATTGACCCTGGCTGCTGAAAGAGTCGTCAAATTCCAATAAATAAATAGATAAATAAATATTTATTTATTTATTTATTTATTTATTGGTGTTTAAGGTCACATACTTATGCACAATGGCTAATCGTGACCGTGACAGTTTTACGGGTGGAGGAAGCCGGAGTACCCGGAGAGAACCACCGAGCAACGACGAGCAGCTGTCAGCTCCCTAACATCGTAACTCTGAACTCTGCACCGCAGCACAGTCAGGGTTAGATTGGTTGAAGACATGCGCACCATCGACGTGCAGTACGCCTCAGTACACAGCGTCATCGTGCCCCCATGTAGGCAATCGGGGTGAAGTGTCTTGCCCAAGGACACAACGCGGTTGCCGCAGGTGGGATTCGAACCGAGGACCTCTCGGCTTGAGATAAATAAATAAATCTCTCCTTGTGTGTGGAGGGAAGGATGTGGGGAGGGGGTGGCAATAAGTTTATTACGCTTTTGTGTTTTAATTTGTCTGTGTGAATTCCATCTCATTTTTCTGTTTTCTATCCTTTCTCAGTGGCGTTAAACCGGGGGGGGGAGGATGTAATGGGGATATTTACCTCCCACTCCCCCCCCCCCCCCCAAAAAAAAAAAAAATCAAAAAATTATTAACCCATGGTCCCGATTAAACTCGTGGAGATGTTTGAAGTCAGTCCAAAACAAAACACAAACGAAGAGGTTGACCAAAACGGATAAATTCAGAAGCGCGCCTAATTACGAAACGAGCAAAGAAAGAATTCGAATTGGTAGTGTTACAGCGGCCTCAGAATCACTGAGAACGCGAGGTTTTGGCCCTCATATTTTTCAAAATTTGTCCAGGGAAGGACCCCGCCAACGAGAAGGGGATACCACATCTGGTGCTCTCCCCACCTCGCCACTGCGCGACTCGAATCATGCTACTGCCAACACAATGGGCGCCCCTTTTGCATGGATCTCCGCCTTGATACCCCTCTCCCAATATTTTTACCTTCTCACGTCCCTGTCCTTGTTCTATTAGTATAAGCGTTAAATACACTTGTCGTAATTATCTTTTACAACATGTGCGAGGGGAGGGGATTGTATTTCGCGGGCATTGGTAGGATGCTTTGGGAAGGAGAGGGGTAGGAGTGTTTCCCGTGCATTACATCCACAGTATTAAACACATGCGTAAGATATGTACACTGTTTTGGGGCTGAGGCTATAGTCGTGTTTTGAGTGCCGTGTGTCGAAAAAGTGTTCCACATACGGTGTGGGGGGAGGGGCGGGGGGGGGGGGGGGGGCAGCGAGTTTATTACGCTATAGTTTCATTTGTTTGTGTGAATTCTATCTCTTTTCTGTGTTTATTGGTATGAGAGTTATATGCGCTTATCGTAATTATCGTTGACAACATGTGCGAGGGAGAGGAGAGGTATTTCACGGCATGGTTGGGATGCTTGGGGTGGGGGTGGGTAGGTGTTTACCCCATGTATTACATCCAGAATATTGAAAAACACCCGCGAGATATATAAACTGTTTTGGTGGTGGGGGCTATATGTTTCATGTCATCAGAGTCACGTGATTTTATCTCGAGATAACGAGATGTTTTCTCGTTATAACGAGATATTTTCTCGTTATAACGAGATACTATCTCGTTATAATGAGATGTTTTCTCGTTATAACGAGATCTTTTCTCGTTATAACGAGATCTTTTCTCGTTATAACGAGATACTTTCTCGTTATAACGAGATGTTTTCTCGTTATAACGAGATGTTTTTTCGTTATAACGAGATGTTTTCTCGTTATAACGAGATACTTTCTCGTTATAATGAGATAAAAGTAAATATTTGAGTGTCCTAAATCAGCCACCGTAGATTGGACATCCCCTAAACGAAAAATAAAATTGTTATTAAAGAATAAAATTACTATTATTCTCGTCTGCCCATACAGTATTTCGCTTAAACGGGTTAAAGAATTCTCAGTTTTATTTTCTAGACTGACACATGTTCATATGACATTCTTCAAAGTATAATTTGTCCCTATCACACTGTCAGGTCAGAAAATATGTATACCAATGTAGGTGGGTGTCGTCATCAAAGTGACACACTTCGTGCACATAATTTTATGAATGATGCGTTGAGTGAAACACCAGAAATGAGGACATTAGTAATAATTATTCGTTTCTTTCCAGCGTGAACAAAATTAGTCTCGAACGTTACCTCTAAAGTGAAGGGTTATGTTTCTCTTGTCATTATAACAATTTACTCATATAACTATTTACTGAATTGTGATAACGAATCAATTAGACATTATAACACATCATTAAGCGATTTTAGTAATTAAATCGTAAAAACAAATTGTACAGTTACAGAAAAGTTTAGTTTTGTATTTACAAATTGACATTCAATAAATATTGTTGTGCTGACATGATAACTTTATCTTTATCCAGAAAGTTAAAATGCATATAATATCGCCCAGTTTTGGGTCTCACAAGCTGAAATAAATATCCTCTTCAGTTTTTGAACTCGACAAGCATAATTTTAATTTCTGCGTGAAAGAAAATTTGGTGGTCGGTAAGCAATAATCGACAGTCAACAGTAAAGGAGGATCACCAAATCAGTACAAACGGGGCTGTTGAATTAAATTATTACTGAACCTCCGCACAAATATACCAAATGGACTCGCCCTGTAAATATAGACAGTATTGAATATGCCGATCAGGGATACCGAAAGCGAGCGGGGACAGCTGTCCCTCTTTCCCGAGGTTGTGGAGGGGGGGGGGGGGCATGGGAAGGGCAGAGTGTGGTTCTTTTCGCTAGAAATGCACAAGTGGAAAATACTTTACTTTCTGATAACTGTAACTGAAAAACTTTGGATTATTCGTTTCTAACGTATTTTACGTGTGCAAATGCCAATGAGGAGGGGATATCACTTATAGTGACGGAGCTGGACGAACGCTAGAACGCAAGTAGCCAGAATAGGGACTAGAATACGCAGAAACCGTAAGAGTCTGATCCACGAATAGGTGGAGAAGAATAGAAAAATGGACCATTTTCGGAAAATCAGAACCAGTGAATATACTCTTATCGAATCGAACGCTTCTTTTATGGCGTATAGCACTACGTGCTACTCTTATTAGCCTAAGATGTCGACTTCGCCACCCCGTTTCGCTGGCCCACAGTAAACAAAATGGACGACGGAAACACGTGTCACCTGACAAATCGAGCTGCTCACTAATACTACGTATCACTATGGTCATGACATCACAACACAGCCACTCACGCGGGCTACCGTGACAGCCCCGCATGACATCACTGGATCACGTGACTATGGCATCACAAGAGATCCCCCGATGAGATCCCTCAATCTGGATGTGAAAGGTGCGAATACAACAACTGTTATGGCGATAACTACAACTGTTATTCACAACACGCGCTATTTAACTTCTTACATGCATGCTGCTAGCGGTTATTCTTGTCCCGGACCGGATTTCTCTTGCCACTAAAATAAGTAAAATTTTAGCACACCTAATCCAATTTTCACACTGCAAATTGTACCGACTTTTGGAGCAAGTGATTTCTGGAGTCCAACTTTTATGAAGTTTTCATAAAATTTAGCCATGGCTGCTTCACAGCGGCCATGACTGGGTTTGCTGTACTATGGTCGAAACGTACCTTTTGAGGTATGCGAAGACTGACATGTGACGAGCGTTTACGTGCCGTTGGCATGTTGGAAGCTGGCAACAGACAGACTGCAGTGGCTCAAATTCTCAACGTTACTCAATCGGTGATTAGCAGGTTGTGGTCACGCTACCGTCAGACAGGCAATGTTGATGACAGACGTCGGTCAGGTCGAAAGGGCGAAAATTGATAACCAGGATCGTTTCATCCGAACCACATCATTACGTAACCACCATTAAAGTGCCTCGGAAATTGGACAGCAGCTGCACCGAGCGACAGATGTGCAAGTCAGTGGTCAGACCATCCGAAATCGCCTACACAGATGGAATTTGTCCTCTCGTCGCCCCCGAATAATTCTACTTATGACTGAACGTCACATCGCAGCAAGGCGTAATTGGTGTGGAGCACGACAGCGCCGGGACAATGTCATGTTTTCCGATGAATTGAGCTTCACTCTCGACTTCCACGACAGGTGAAACAGAGTGTACCATGACGATACCATGACGTAACCGTTAGGCAGCACGATCGTTTTGGTGGTGGATCGGTTATGGTGTGGGGAGGCATAACCATGACAAGCAGAGCATTATATGTCATCCAAGGGCGTGTCACAGGCCAATACTACCGTGACAACATGTTAGCAGCTCATGTGGTGCCATTTGCGCGACGTCACGGTCGTCGATTCATTTTCCAAGATGACAATGCAAGAGCACACATGGTCCGTGTCGCTACAGAGTTCCTCCAGGAGCAGAACATCACTACACTGTCCTGGCCAGCACTAAGTACAGACCATTCACCAATAGAGCACGTCAGGGATATGCTTGGTAGGCGCCTACGACAACGCCAACAACCCCCTACCGATGTCCAGGAACTCACCGCTGCACTGCAGGAAGAATGGAATAAGATCACTCAAGCTGATATTGGACGTTTGGTGACGAGTATGCCACGTCGGATCCGCGCTTGTCTCGCGAAACGAGGAAGATTTACAAGGTATTGAGGTCTTGGACTGAATGTAGTAAATTCTCTGACTGATCGTCCATGTCTTCTACAGCTCCGTGCGTGGAATTTGTGCTTGTCAGACACTGAACAGTTACTATCGCTGAAATCATTCATCAGATGTCACAGTCCAATGCCTCAACTGTCTTTTTGATGAAAATATAAATATATTTTCATTATCTCACTTTTATCAAATATTTTCATTATCTCACTTTTATCAAATATCCCCTACTTTTTTTTAATAGTATATTTTTAAAAATACTCAGCGGGTTAAGAGTTAAAATGTACTATGTTTTTAAATGTTTGCCCTGAAAGGATGATTCGTGAGCTATGTTTTGGAGACAAAAAGAAAAAAATAAGTCGTGTTGGATATATATATCATTCCTTGAGGCCAACAACGCACCATCAACAATGCCAAATCATAAAGCATTGCAGAAGGCGCTCTATGGCTCTCAATAAACAATATATACACACATATATGTAATGAATAGATAAGCACACACCGCCACTAAACAGTTACTATAATATCTCAATAAAGTGAAACAGGAAGACGAAACAGTGGACCGAAAGCGTAACCCTTTGAACACCGGCGGCATCTTCCATGCCAGTTCAAATGCAGCAATTAACAACCTCGTATAACAACCTCGTATAAGCTTACAGCTTACTGTTGGATCCACACTTACTATAACTGATATAATTGTATATATTTGAGAACTGGAAATAAATATTGTTTAAACTAAAACTAAATGCAGCAATTAGAAGAGTCAATTTTTATCATTTGGGGGTAGACCAATCAATATTTTCAACGTGCAGCCTTGGGGCTGCACGTTGAAAATATTGAATGGTCTACCCCACCTTTAACTTAGCAGGCATCCTACTTAATGAAAGCATGACGTACCGTGTCCCTGGGCCGGTAAAAAAGAACACTCGTGTTCAAGGGGTTAACAACATTTGACGTAGAAGATGTCCTGAATATCCTAGACTTGTTCAGCTGAAGTAGCGACGCAATTATTCAGATTGAATAATCTCAGTCTGTCGAAGGACTTGGTTGAGTCTTAATTGTGTCGGGAGTTGCAGTATATATGCATACATAATGCTTTTATTTAAAATAAATGAAGTCTGAACGACATTTACCTTGTTCACAATCTGAGTGGTAACTTAGAGGTCCATCAAAGGGAAATGTATAAAGACCCTATCCGACGACTGAGCATATTTACATATGATCAACCATTCAATGTTTTTTTTCTTCGATTATTGCCATATCGCCCATTGGGTCGAATTCGTTGACCTCGTTCCAATGAGGGCTATAAATGTGTTTTCGCGGCAAAAAAATTAAATTGTTTGTTATTCAAGAATTTCTGTTGCGAGTGTCGATTTGTATTTATTAAAGGGTTAATTCTTTGCTTTGAATTCAGCCAGTTTTGACGAGTCTTATCTAGGGGGGGGGGGGGGGTGCTAAAATGACCGATGGAGGGGCGGGGGAGGGGTAATCTTACTTGTCTCGACTAGGGACCTGCAAATGGTTCGAGATTCGATTTGGCTCGAAAACGCGGCGATGATTCGATTCGGCTCGAAACCAATCACCAAGGTTCGACATTTTGGAACCCAAGCAAACTTCCATTTAAAAGACGGTGTGCGTCTGTCAGAGTTAACCGGACAACAATATTCTAGGTTTTGTATGTACAAAGCAATCTTCCTTTGTTTTGGTGTATTTACTTGATAAATCTGATCTTATCTTTGTTCTGGTGTATTTGCTTGATAAATCTTATCTTATCTTTGTTCTGGTGTATTTGCTTGGTAAATCTGATCTTATCTTTGTTCTGGTGTATTTGCTTGATAAATCTTATCTCATCTTTGTTTTGCTTGATAAATCTTATCTTTGTTCTGGTGTATTTGCTTCATAAATCTGATCTTATCTTTGTTCTGGTGTATTTGCTTCATAAATCTTATCTTATCTTTGTTCTGGTGTATTTGCTCGATAAGTCTTATCTTATCTTTGTTCTGGTGTATTTGCCTGATAAGTCTTATCTTATCTTTGTTCTGGTGTATTTGCTTGATAAATCTTGTCTTATATTTGTTCTGGTGTATTTTCTTGATAAATCTTATTTTATCTTATGCGACATGGATAACGTTAACTCTTAATCCAATGAGCATCCCCCAAACATTTTTCATCAAATCTTGTCATGGCTGCTGTGAAGCAACCACGACTAGATTTGATAAATAATTCAACTTAATTTAACTCAACAAATCATTGGTTAAAAACTCCATGACATGCATTCACAGAGTAAATATTTGATTAAATGTGTCAACAATATACTTATCATTGGCAAGAGAAATCCTGTCCTGGGCGTGCAAGAAGTTAATACGTTCGAAAATACCGCCGCTTTCATGATAAAAAATTACGGTAACGTAATTTTTGCTATTTCTATTCTGCACGGACCTACAAGGCTCAAACGGAGAACTTTCTATCGCCAAAAGCAACAGATTACATAGCAATTTCACCATTTTCAGTTTCACCACTATTCCAACAGTTTTGGGATCGTCTAATTTATACCACCGCGCGTATGCTGGAGTACGTCTTCCTAGGACAGTATCACTCCACTGACTGACTGGTATCAGGATTCAATATTTGAGATTCGATTCGATTCGAAATCTTAGCCGAGATTCGATTCGAACCGAAATCGGAGGTTCGCATGTCGCAAGTCACGACTGTAATGGCTCAAGTCCCGATTGATCAAATATTCCAACTACATTATCAAGGCGTGCTGTCTTCGTTGAAGGCAAGCCTTGACGGTGTAGTTTGAACATTAGTTAGTCGGGATTATACAGTTAAAAAATTCAAGCCTTCTTTGAAATTTATTGTTGGATATATAAAATATACATGCATGTAGTTGTGACTCGCACCTGTACTCCAAATTGGTCGTGTGCCCCCCCCCCCCCCCCCCCCCCCCCCTAGCCTGAATCTGGTACTGCAGACCTCCATCTGTGTGACTGATTGCCTTGGTGTGTGTGAGATAAGTCTCAGTGTATTATCCTGCCTCGTAAGAAAGTGCATGATTACAAACAAAAGCGAATCGATATCTAAGCCTCCAATCCAGATGAGAATGAGTGGGTTTCACACAAGATAGATGGATGGATGGATGGATGGATGGATGGGCAGGCCAGTCCAGGCCAGGCCAGGCAAGCAGGCAGGCAGGCAGGCAGGCAGGCAGGCAGGCAGGCAGATTTTATTTCAACAGTATACAGAAAATAAAACACAATTTACATATAATGTACAAATCACAATACAGAAATCAAACCATAAGTTTGAGACCAACAAGCTACTTAAGTATACCGGCAGGGAGAGGCATAGCCAGACTGGCCGTCTTCCTGCCTTCCCCTAGGTGAGGGAGAAGGAGAGTAAGAGGTAGGTAGATAGGAACAGGTATGTAGAAGAAAGTACAGAAAGAAAATATTGGAATATCGAGATTGAAAAGGGAAAAAATTAAATAAAGTTGTGATGCAACATCATGAAGTGCCAGTATTGTTTTTTTAAAGAATAGATCAACAATTGCATTTGCAAATGGTGCGACATATCTGCCCTTATAAATGAAAGATCCCAGCATTTTTTCTTTTACTTTTTTTTTCATTTTCTCCGTACATTCCGTTCTATAAATACTATATTTTGAAGTATAATCATTTTTTTATTTATTGGAACTAAATATTTTGAACAAGTGATGTTCTGGTCGAAATATACACAGGAACCCTGTTAACTGAATAGCCGTTTTGTATTCTAGAGATTATCTGACCATTTATTCTATTATATCTTGTTTGACAGAGCTCCGTGAGCTCTGTCAAACAAGATATGATAGAATAAATGCCTGTATTGGATGCACGGAGGCCAAATACGTCTAGAAACAAGGGAAATTCAGTGGTTGTCAGGATAATTCTTCGCTGGATTGCAAGTTTTTTTTTTCCCATTATAACAGCTTATAATAGGAATTCACTCTTTTTTACCTACATGCAATTAACAGGTCAAACTTGTACAGCGTGTATGCTAAATGGTTTGGTGTTTGAAAGTTATATTCAGTAAACCGAATTATACTATTAAGAGATATTCAATTGAGTGGGCTCCACTGTACCCCATTACTGATGAAGCCTCATCCAGATATACAGAATATAATGCTGGAGCTTACAATAAAACTACATTCTTCTTCCGAATAACCTGCCGTATATTACGACTCGCGCTCTACCAGTTCATTTTATAAGATTTTCTATTGTACCGTCAACGGATCAATGGTTTGAAAATAACTCAAAGTGAACTTGAAGACTTGGGGGTAATTTTCTGTTTCGGTGCACCCTTACAAAAAGCTCGTTCGTTACAAAAGCAAAACGTGTCTGGAGAGGTATTAACGTGGAAATATATTAAGTGAAAATAACTTCGTCTCAAAGCATCAAACGATTAACTCGGTTGGGCACAGTGTCCCGTGATACTGTCGGGGTCAAATTTCAAACGTGGCTTAAAAGTTTCTACAACTGGCTTGGGTTACAGAGGTACAGCGATGCGCGATTTTGTTTTGTGATGAGGCGAAAGGGCGATTCGATGAAGTAATGGTCTATCTAATCCTTGACCTTCCTAAAATTTTCGCTGCCCCACCCCCCCCCCCCCCAAACATTGGCCGAATGCAAGTTTCACACGACATAGAACCCCAAAATGGTCTCCATTATAGGGGTTACACACGCTACAAATGCCTCAGATCCGCTCTTAGGGCACTGAATTTTGCAAAATTTCTAGAGTGTGTGTGTATATGTGTGTGTGTGTGTGTGGGGGGGGGGGGGGGTACTACTACTATAACTAGGACCATCCGATCCGACCAGAGGATCATAGTTAGGACTAAGAGAGGCCACACAGAGAAACCCCGCACAACGGCCGTTCAAATATCATCTTTGCCCACCCCCAAAAAATGATTAACCCCCCCACACCCCCATTATAAAATCTTGGATACGCGCCTGCGATTATGTTCGAAACTTTGATCATAGAAGTACACCAGAAAGCATTCACTTGATCCATGTATTTTATGCTGCACCAACAGCAGAAATAAGCATACGTTTATGAAGTTACTAAAATTCTCGTGAAAGGATTTGAAAGAATCCCACCTGCGGCAACCGCGTTGTGTCCTTGGGCAAGACACTTCACCCTCATTGCCCACGTGGGGGCACGGTGGCGTTGTGTACTAAGGCGTACTGCACGTCGATGGTGCACTTGTCTTCAACCAATTCTAATCCTGCCTGTGTGGAGTTAGAATGTTGGGGACTCTGACAGTTCCTCGCTGTTGCTCGCTGGTTTTCTTCCGGTGATCCGGCTTCCTCCACCAGTAAAACTGTCCGACACGAGGTGACCCTGGCTGTCGAAAGTGTCGTTAAACAAAATTAATAAGAATGCATTTGAAACAATCATCTATACTGCATGTGTGTTTGAGGTTAAAAAATCGCACTGGCACAGACATTTCCTACTGAAACGTTTTTGTTTTTTTTTTTAATGTGCCGCCGAAAAATTGTTTTCATTTACTGAACCCTGATGGGTTTCAAACATGACAAAAAATTACATAAAATTGATTTAAACTAAGTGATAAGCTTAGAAACTGGTTAAACTGACTGGCAATAATTAATGTTATTCGTTGATGGGCTCTAATTTAGTCCTTACAAGGATGTTACGCAAGCTTTTGTTTTTCTTATAGGCGATGACAGGTCGAAGATTCAAAGGTTCATTTAATTTAGCATTGGTTAAATTGAATTCATCTATTAACATTTTTGCTATTTCGATATTAATTCTGTTGTATGTTAAAGTGAAAGGAATGATGGACCTCCTTTCGCATTCTCCCTCTAATATGTTCATACCAAATGGCCAGAGGGTTTGAAGCGTATTGATCCAAAAAGCTTCACGTTTTTTTCTAAATTCATCCGTTTCTTCTAATGTATCTTTAATTGGTGGTTGTTCAACAGGATGGATTTCGAAATCGTCCAAAGAATGACCAGGGAGGTTAAAATGTTGTGCTACCGGGGCATCAGCATTATGTTTTATATCCTGTTTGTGTCTAGTAGCACGTTCTCGGAAAGGATTTTGACTTTGACCAACATACTGTTTCCGACAGCGCTTACATGTGATAAGGTAAATAATGTTTTGTGAATCACAATGGAGGGGGTTACGGATCTGATAATGATTTTTCGTTTGTTCCGAGGAAAATTCCTCTTTCTGATCAGGTATAAAAGTATGCAGTCTACAATGAGGCTTTTTTGCAATTAAATACCGCGCCACTACCATTCTGCAACGGTCTGTTGTGTTCAATCTTCAGTGGTTCGAAATCAGTAGTTTCAGTTGGACTTTCGAGCTTTTTCAGAGTCTGAGATTTCAAGGTACGCAAAAGGCGCAGTGAGTATCCTCTCGATCTGAGGGCGCCAAATAGAGTAGAACAAGCCTCATTGAAATTTACCTTATCACTTGAATTGCGGTGGAAACGAATGTGTGTGTGTGTGTGTGTGTGTGTGTGTGTGTGTGTGTGTGTGTGTGTGTGTGTGTATGTATGTATGTATGTATGTATGTATGTATGTATGTATGTATGTATGTATGTATGTATGTATGTATGTATGTATGTATGTATGTATGTATGTATGTATGTATCCTCTATAGAAATGAATATGGGGCCACCTCGAGTGTCCAAAATGGGTCCTGATAGGAGTATTTTTTTGTGGCGGAGGTCATCGTCAGGTTTAAAAAAGTGTGTGGAATTGGGGTGGGGGTGTAGGGGGGCACCAAAAGTTATGACCGAATTTTTTTTTACCGATATATGTCTTCAACGGGGTCTGCTAGGGGTACGTTTTTATCAGGAATCTAATGTTGAGGTTTAAAAAAGTATCGGGAGGGGGTGGGGGTGTACAGGGGCACCAAAAGTTATGACCGAAATTTTTCTCACCGATATACGTCTTCAAAGGGGTCTACTAGGGGTAGTTTTTTACCAGGAATCTAATGGTGAGGTTTAAAAAAGTGCCGGGGTGGGGTGGGGGTTAAGGGGTGGGCAACTGCCCCGGGGCCCGGGCAACGTTAGAGACCCTGGAATTTTGGTGTTTTAAAAAAGTGTACGTTGACCTATCGATACGTCTGAGCCGAAATTCGTGGTAAGGCTTTTGGTACGGGCCTCTAACGCTGGTGGAGGTGGCAAGAGTACATTTAGTTACTGACCAGGTTCCATTCATATAAAAAAAAACACTTGTTCCAGTTTGTTGGTTTTCTGTCGATCTTTCTTGCATCGTGGCGATAACGATTATCTTTGGACTAAAAATGCACCATTCACACAGAACTTGACAGAAGTAATAAATTACCCAAAATGTAAGGAAATAATTGAGTAGATATTGTCAAGAAAATGCAGGAGAACGCTTATAGCACTAATTTAAAATAATTTTCTGGGAGAGGACCCCAGTCCCCCACTTATCGCTCCGCGCCTTCGGAGCTCGCGGGGCCCGTTCTACACATTGCCCCCGGACCCCGTACTCGCTGAGCTCGCTCTCAGCGGACCTGGCGATAGGGTTGGACCGTTCGCGTATAAATAAATAGTTAAAAGCTTCACTTGACAAACTTCTTCCGAAGATAGATCTTTATTTTGCAGTATACCAGTACATTAATTACAAAATAACATTACAACAAACAGGAACATAAGCTAGTATACAGCATTGAAATGGCACAGCCTATAAGGCTGTCTTCCTACCATTCCCGTAAAAAGAAAGATATCAAGTTTCTTTGGCATCATCGAAGTGCTTTCCCCAAGACGGGGTTGTCTGATCTTTTATTTGTAATTCAGGGGGACTAGAATGGATGTCTGCAGATGTCCATGCATGGACAATTTCGAGAGTTTGTCCGCGTCTCTAAACTTACAACCACCTGTCACAGTTTTATGCCTATATATATATATATGTAAAAATTAGTCCGGATAGCTAATTGTTAAGACGTATGCGACAGGTAACTCTTAACCCGCTGAATATTTTAAAATAATTTTCCATCTAATCTAATCATGGCTGCTGTGAAGCAGCCATGACCACAACTGATGAAAAAATTGTGAAAATTTGAATCATGAAATCACTGGTCAAAACGTTGATTGAATTGAAGTGGACAATTTGTTAATTATGCTTAATTTTTTTCTTATTTTAGTGGCAACAGATTATTTCCTGTCCTGGGCAGGAATATGCGCCAGCAGCAGTAAGAAGTTCAACTTGTAAGAGTGAAAAGAATTTAGTTTTTCTATCTTGCGTGAAATCACCAGTACAAAGTGTCTTTGTGACTAATTTCCCAGTCATAGAATTAACACAGGCGCGTAACCAGAAGAGGTGCGACGGATGCGAACACACCTCCTCACAAAATTGGGTTTCCACTTGAGGGGCTATTTCCCATGTACGATTTGAAAATTTTGATAAAATGGGGAGACCTCACTTACCCCGACACATCGTACTTTCTATGGTTTAGCCACAGAGAGAATATCGTGCGTGGTAAGTTGTTTTAACGCACCAATATTCTCATTTGCGTGTTGTGCCATTGAAACGCCTTGGCACTGCCGAGGCTATAAAACAGTATAAAAATGCCCAGACGGCTCAGAGAAACTAGTCTCATGGTCCGTTGTTACTAGTCCTGTAGGTTACTCATAGCTTATCATTGTTTATCACTGTTTAATTTCCGCCAGAATTCATACATAAGTTTAATATATAAAGGAAAATAAAATATGCCTATCACCTTTATCGATCTATTTTGTACGTAATTTTTCCACATACAATAGTGCAAACGTGCTTTTATTTTTGATCCCACATTTCACAACCCAGAACTCTTTTTGAAACTATTTTTTCTAAATTTTCGTAGATCGCCACTTAGCGCACCCCCCACCCCCAACCCCCATCCAACAACAAAATTCCTGGCTTACGCGCCTGCAACTATAACCACATTCATCTCGTCTAAACTATAGCACAGGAAAATGTCACATTTTCAACAGTTGGTGCGTTTCAAACACCAATAGTCTACAGACGAACGGCACTCACAAACTAAACGATAAAATATCCCACTTCATATACTTATACTGCTCTACATGCTTAGCGGGGCAAGTGTCAAAGCTTAAATTTTCCTATCGTCGTGATTATATGAAAGTTTCAATCGACTGTCTGAGAACTTGTTGAAATCATAAATCAAGGCGATTATTGATCTTTTTTCGTTCAGGTTGATGTGAAATAAAAACATGTGTTGCACTTCATAGTAGTAAACTCTTCGTGTTTGAGGAATTGCCATACAAAAGGGTACATGCAAACATTGACAAACACACACACACACCTGCAACCAGTCATTCATACATGACCAAACACTCGCAAGAGATGGAACCCAAGCACGAAGCCAGGACACTATAATAAGAGGTGCCCTAGCCAGATTTTTTTTGGAGTGGTGAGGGGCAACAATGATATGTGAAAGGCCGTTGTGTGTGGCCTCCCATTTAGTCCCTTAGTCCTAACTCTCTGAAGGGGAAGTGGGAGGAGGGGGCAACGACCAGAGCGTTTTAGTTACGACTGGTCCCCACCCCCGAGAAAAATTTGCAAAATTTAGTGCTCGAAGAGCGAATCTGAAGCACATGTAGCGCGTGCAAAGCCAAAATTGGAGACCATTTTGTGGCTCTATTTTGATAAGATAAGATAAGATTTATTAAGCAAATACACCAGAACAAAGGCAGATTGCTTTGTATATACAAAATCAACATAAATGGAAACATAAAACAATACTAATTCCAAATGACAAACGCAAATATCAAGGCTTATAGTGGTTGTAATATAATATTGTTAATGTCACTTCTTGGTGTCAGATCGACAAAACTTGTTCTCGTTGTTTTAAGAATTGCTGGATCATATTACAGATGATACCGCGTAGCTGTGGCACATTGTTTCTCATCAGGAATATGAATCTCTCGGACTCTCCATCTCAACAAACTCTTGGTATTCACGTTCAAATTTGTAAAAAGCACGTTCTCTAAGAGATGCATATTCACTGCACTCCATAACGAAGTGCAATTCTGTTTCCACTGCACCTGAGCCGCACACAGCGCATAAGCGTTCACTTATGGGGATGGTTGGTTGCATATGCCTCCCCTTTTCTACCATAAATTTGTGGTTACTTACACGCAAACGAGTAAATATCTTTCTCGCCTCGGCGGATGTTGTATAGATCAAATAAGGTTCCAGGTGATATTTGTTTTTAAACTGTCGATAAGTTCTCAGCTTATTTTTTCCAGTTTTCCTGTTGTCATCAAATATAGCATTATAAAAATTATTTAAATGGGTCTCTTTCAGATTTTCTATTATTGTTATGTATGCATAACATACTGTGTGAAAGTTGCATTGGGCCAATGTTTTGCCCCCCCCCCACCCCCGCAAGTAGCTACGTCACTGATGAACCCAACGTCCCCACTCAAACTAACACATCGTAATCGTCACACACGGCTCCACCTTCAGCATACATCAAATTACGCTCCTCAAGCGTCATATCTGTAAGACGCATATCAGCATGCAAAGACTTAACATAGGACTTTCCATTACCTTGTACGACACTATAGCTACAAAATTTACTATAGGAATTCCCATAAACATCTTGTAACTTATAGGTCCAAAAACTGAGGAGGGGGAGGGAGGGGGGGTGTCCCCACCCATTACAATTCTCGTTGGCTTCCCAAAAACATTGGCCCAATGCAAGTTTCACACAACATACAGCCCAAAGTGATCACCAATATAGGGTAAGGGCTACACACTTTAAAGATTCCCTTTCAGAGCATTAAACTTTGCAGTTGGAGAGGGGGGAGGTGGGGGTCAACGATTGGAGGGTCCTAGTTAGGACTAGGGGAGGCCTACGAAACCACACACAGCGACCTTTCAGATATCTTTGTCCCCTTTCCAATACTGGATAGGGCACCCCCTATTATAGAATCCTGGCTACACGCCTGATATTTCATCGGCTTCTAGTACAATTATAATAGAATAAGTTTCGACAAATTATTGTCCGATGGCTAATAATTTCCGGCATTGGAAGAGATTGCAGAAAAGTTACCTCGCCGAAGTTTCCTAAAACTGTCAGGAAGTTTAACACTAAGGGTATGGGAAATTCATAAAAAAATGAAATTTCGAAATATTAACGAATTTGTATCATCGATGTGCGCATCATGTCACAAACATCAGGTATTTGCCTGTATAGAGTTGTATAAAACTACAGAAGCTGTCTTTTGACAATTTTTTTCCCCAATCAGCTGAATCAGTTTGAACGTTTGACTATATATTATTCTCTGTTAACCCTTTACCCAACATAACGACCAAAACCGGCCAGCGCTATTCTCAAAACTCGCCAATTAATTTTCATTATTTTTTTCTTTTTTTTCTCAAAAACATAGGTTATGACCTCTCGTTGGAACGAGCTCGTCGAGCTCGTTCCAACGAGGGATCATAACCTATGTTTTGAGACAAAATAAAAATGAAAAACATTAGTTATTCAAGAATTTTTTTTACAAGTGTCGTCTGCTTTTCATGGTAGGTAAAGGGTTAACACCCTTTTAAAAATAAGAAAACGGCGTTTTTCATCATCTTTTACGGCAGCGTATTAGCGCCCTTTCGTTTTTTTTGCGTAACTTATGTTAAATTGTTAAATTGTAATTACAATTTAGCTAAATTGTAATTACAACTTAATAAATTGTAATTACAACTTAATAAATTGTAATTACAACTTAGCTTAATTACAACTTAATAAATTGTAATTACAACTTAGCTTAAATTGTAATTACAACTGAATAAATTCTAATTACAACTTAGCTTAAATTGTAATTACAATATAGCTTAAATTGTAATTACAATATAAGCTAAGTTGTAATTACAATTTATTAAGTTGTTATTACAATATAAATAAGTTGTAATTACAATATAAATAAGTTGTAATTACAATTTAAGCTATATTGTAATTACAATTTAAGCTAAGTTGTAATTACAATTTAAACTATATTGTAATTACAATTTAAGCTAAGTTGTAATTAGAATTTATTAAGTTGTAATTACAATTTATTAAGTTGTAATTACAATTTAGTTAAGTCGTAATTACAATATAAATTAGTTGTAATTACAATTTAAGCTATATTGTAATTACAATTTTAGCTATATTGTAATTACAATTTAAGCTAAGTTGTAATTACAATTTATTAAATTGTAATTACAATTTATTAAGTTGTAATTACAATTTAGCTACATTGTAATTACAATTTAACATAAGTTACGCAAAAAAAAAACGAAATGGCACTGATACGCTGCCGTATCTTTTGATATTCTGTGACTTTCTTTTCTGTTCATAATATCAGCAGTGTGCGATATAATACAGACAGTGACACTGTCCTTTCCATTACTATAAAAGCCAACGAAAAGAGATTTCCTAATGTTTTTCACGGGAAGAATAAAAACTTACAGCTTACCGGAAAAACACATTCGCCAAACGAAAAGCTGAAGTGGACGCTTACTTTGAGTTGGTAGGTGTGATTCTGATATTTAACAGAATTTCCTTTTATAACTTTTAATAAACGAAAACAACAGACAGCTCCGAGAGCTGTCTATTGTTTTCGTTTATTAAAAGTAACAAAGGAAACTTGGTTTTATTTTCTACTGATGCCATAGATGTTTTCTCAACAACAACTTGCTTCTTGATTGGACATTCCTCGCCCATCTAATAATTTCAAGAGAGATAACTTTACCGAGAGTCGATTTTAATGACGTTATAAATCACGGATGTTTCCCCCGTCAATACCTATCCTTGACATAAAATCCCGACAGGCGCTTCGCTTTCAAGGTACTGAGGGGGCGCGGTGGCTCAGTTGGTAGAGGTGCAGGCTGCAAGCCGAGAGGTCCTCGGTTCGAATCCCACCTGCGGCAACCGCGTTGTGTCCTTGGGCACGACACTTCACCCCGATTGCCTACATGGGGGCACGATGACGCTGTGTACTGAAGCGTACTGCACGTCGATGGTGCGCATGTCTTCAACCAATCTAACCCTGCCTGTGCTGCGGTGCAGAGTTCAGAGTTACGATGTTGGAGAGCTGACAGCTGCTCGTCGTTGCCCGGTGGTTCTCTCCGGGTACTCCGGCTTCCTCCACCCGTAAAACTGTCACGGTCACGATTAGCCATTGCGCATAAGTATGTGAGCTTAAACCACAATAAATAATAATATAAATATTCAAGGTACTGATGTTGCAGGATGCATGAATAACTGGAGGTTGTCATCTTTCCTTCCACGCATATATGTAGAATATACACCTGCATTGGAACAGTATTTTCTATAATAGCAATAATTCCCACTCTTCTTGCGCAGACATGGGGCTGCTTCCTGATATTCTATAGAAAAATCTCTACGAGAGCTTTCCAGGAAATAATTTCAGAACCCTCAAAATCAACAGGAATCCTAATGATCAATCGGGGTTAAGTGCCTTGCCCAAGGACACAACGCGGGAGTCCGAATCAATCACTCAGACGGTCACCCATCCGAGACTAACCGGGCTCGACGTTGCTTAACTTCGGTAATCTGACGAGAACCAGTTACTGCAACGCCAACCGCGCCCCCTGTCATCTATTTTATTATGATTATCTGTACCTTCTAGTATACGCAGATCAAACCTACCATCTGATTAATTGTTGGAAAGGGCTCAGAGTTTCAAGTACCGGTATGTCATAAATTTTATTAAACGTCCTCGCATACAGGCGTACACAGAGGTCCTCCATATATAGCTGAAGTGGGCGTGGTTGTAAAAGGGTTAAAGAATTACCTTCGTTGAACGAAAGTAATTCTTCAAAATAATCTTATTTATTTATATATTTATTTATTTATTGGTGTTTAAGGTCACATATTTCTGCACACTGGATAATGGAGGCCGCAACATGGACATAAAGTCATGTTTATTCAATAATTTTTATATCGTCTAGGTCTATCGGAAAGTGAGTTGTCGTAATTGCACTAACTGCTACCAGTGGGTATTTGCGGTATTGCAAACATTACGACTCGAATTGATAGCGCTGATAAGTACATTGTCAAATTTCGCCCAAGGGCGAATGCCACGAAATACTTTGGAACCTCCTACATCAACTCACCCCAGTGGTGGAGTGGGGTCCCGAGGTGTTCTCCCTTGGGATAAATGTGCATGGCAATCAATATGACATCACAATCAACATAGGCCCGTACGGTACACTGCACATCACACAAATCAACGACATGACCGTTGAAAACTTTGCCGCTGTGCATGTAATTATGACACACAATTACGCGGTAGACTATTTGCTTCAGTGTGATCGCAGTTTTGCCAACGTTATTCAGTTGAATCACAATGTAAACAGATGAAAACTCAGAAATAAAGAATTCCACATACCAACCGGAAGTAATTCATATTAGTCTCAACAGCACAGAAGAGTTCACTGTATCAGGTGGAGATAACCTGTTTATCGATACAGCCTATGTATGATACAGCCTATGTATGTTGCTCTTTTTAGAGGACTTCCACCCCAAACATTGGTGACCTTGTCCTATTTTGCAAGTAAAACGTAGCTTGTTTCCCACAGTAAATAAGCACTGCGTCGCTTCACGGGGTTCCCACGGGAAAAATAATATTAATACTCGAATAATACATAATTTTTCTTCGTGCACGTGGCTACTCGATTGTCATATACTTATAACTATCACTTTCATACAAAAGGTATTTGAAACTGATGAAGCAACGGTATTTTTGCAAAATTCACATTGTGATTTCGTCAAATGCTCGACTTTTTTATTTTACATTACAGCTTTCAGACAGTGGTGGCGCCAGGATTTACTCGACAGGAGGCTTGTGCTCCCCAACATGGGGGGGGGGGGGGGGGGGGGGTAGGATAATCATTGATAAGCCCACGACAAAGGTTGCAATTTCCCCAACAGTTTTCCAATGGACAACAAAATTTCCCGTCAGTCAAAGTAATGGGATAGGCAGGGCGAATCCCCATGGCACCCCGATTAGCTTAGGGGCCGCATAACTTTTAGAGGCATGATTTTCAATCGACATACATATTTTTAAGCGCTTAATGATCATGGCATGCCATGGACTCTCTTCAAAATCAAATATTGTCAAACTTAGTAATCTAATGCAGGGTGTGTATTACCTTTTTTCTAAATGCACTAAACACTGACAACGCCATCTTACAAAATATAAATACGCCCACATTAAGTGAGAGGAATAATCCACTGTCAAGTACAAGGCTTTCATCGAGAATATTGCATAAAAAACACCGAAATCAACCATTTTCAGCCACCTAGAAGCCTCAAAAACAGAATTTTGCGAGCATATCCTCCCTTGTTTCTAAAATCGGAAAAAAATATGTTTCCGTCTCTTTCCATAGCAAAATGCCTCGGAACATCTCCGTGTAAAAATAGCAAATTTTCCGGAGCCACTGTTTCCCATAATTCCTATAATTTACCTCTATATCCACCAGGCTCCAACTGGAAAAAATTGAATTCTGTTATCCAACAAATAGCCTAATTCTGTCATATATCTTAATCTACGTTGGCCCACAACTGCCAAGACAAAATTAATTTTTAAATATTAATTCTGCCGTGGAAAAACTCACGGCACAACATTATTTTTAAATAATAATGCTCGTGGAATTCTGTCAAACAAGACTGAATTCGTTAAGTTCCTATGTGTCATGTACATGGAGACAAATTGTACGGGGTATATTGTTGTACGGGGTATATATATTTATTCCAGCTAAATGTGAATCTGCGGGAGCCACCCGCGTTCATTTGTATTCCAGATGCTATTTGGTGCATAGATAGTCATTACTCCTTCAAACATGGATCGAGTTAGTCGCCTTAGGAGACGTTCCCTTCCCTATACTCTATCGCATGGCGCCACGATGGGTACCGTGAGAACCCGGGCGTGTTAGAAGTTTCCTCCCTCCGGAGACTGGTACCAAAATATTGTTGTGAAAACTTCAGGGTGAAGACATCTTCATTCCGGGAGCGCGGTGGCTGAGTAGGTAGAGATGCAGGCTGCAAGCCGATGGGTCCTCGGTTCGAATCCAACCTGCGGCAACCGCGTTGTGTCCTTGGGCAAGACACTTAATCCCAACTGCCCACGTAGGGGTGGGGGGCGTTGTGTACTAAGGCGTACTACGCGTCGATGGTGCACTTGTCTTCAATCAATGCTAACCCTGCTTGTGTGGAGTTAGTACATTGGGGAGTCTGACAGTTGTTCGCCGTTGCTGGGTGGTTCTCTCCGGGTACTCCGGCTTCCTCCACCCTTAAAACTGTCTGGCAAAAGGTGACCCTGGCTGTCGAAAGTGTCATTAAACCCCAACAAATAAATAAATGCATTTTCATTCCAGAAAATTAGCGAAGAACTAAACCGTATACATTCAACCATCTGAAAATTGGATGCGTGAACCAATATCCGTCGAAAAGCAAGTAGCTATAGCCTAGCAATATACTGGATGGCCTCTGAATCGGAGTATCAATAGTGTGACGCAATCAAACAAATCATTACGCTAAAATACACGGGGATCGTTTACATGTGCGCTAAGTTGCAATTTGTATCTGGTTTAAACGAACGTGCACCACCTCCTGGGTGGTGTAAGATGTACATGGTATGAATTAAATATACCCCGTACTGGCCGTACAAATCTGTTCACACGACAAACATATCGTTCAGGGTACAAATATTTGTACCTAGAAATGCTATTTGCCAGGTGCAATTCCCCTCATGCAAATGATTCTCTAGTTGCATTGTGGGAAAGATTGCTGTTTAAAATTTTGTAATTTTGACAACAGTGTGTAGAGGGTTAATCATACTCTGTGTTGATATAGTTCTAAACCCTGGACCCACCTATATGTACAGTACGGGGAGAGTGGATTGTAAGTAAATCACGCGCAGAGTGGAGTTGTCACCCAAACTATAACTTTCAAATTTTGTACATATGGACAAAAAACGCAAGCAATGTTTCAGCCAATGGACCTCCGGGTTTAACCCGGAGGTCCACTGGTTGATACTTTGCCTGTACTTGCTATGCTTTGCAACAAATTTGCAATTATTGCTTGGGTGGAATCTCCACTCTGTGGGTGATTTAGTGATAATACACTCTCCTCGTACTGTATAGTAGCGGCGACATTTCATTGTACGCTATCAGAATACCCAGTATGCTCAATAAAATGGAAGACTTGAAAGATATGTTTGATGAATATGATATTGTTTGTCTGGCCGAGTCTCGCCTCAAAGAGTCTTTTGACTCTTCAAATATTGGAATTCCTAGCATTCAAAATTGGTTCCAAGGAGGAAGCATGAAATATGTTTCTGACGCAAAAATTGTGACGATAATTTGGAATGTCGATTTTGTGTGATACAGTTAGCGATTCGATTTAGAGGCGGGAAGGGGGTACCCACCCTACCTTCACTTTTGTTGGAAATTAGAGTCCTGTCGAATTTGTCTTTTACGCTGTGTTCCTCTCACCCATTACCTCAAACGGATAGCAGACGACACAAGCAAAACCATTTCTTCAATAACATTTTTTTATTTCTTCTGTTTGGACTCAAAAATAAAGCCCACGTTCCCTTGTTGGAACAACCTCGTGGTACTAAGCTATGTTTTGGAAACAAAACATTTGTAATCCTAAAAATTGGAATGGTGATTTTTTTGTGAACAGTGCTGGCTACTTTAGTCGTAACAGGGTTACGGTAGGCAAAATGTTAACCCTTTACCTAATGTTACGGCAAAAACCGGACAGCGCTATTCACAAAAATTACCATTCAATTTTCATTATTTTTTTCATTTTTTGCCTCAAAAACAGCTTATGACCCCTCATTGGAACGAGCTCGTTCCAATGAGGGACAAAAACCTATGTTTTTGACGCAAAAAATGAAAAGAAAAAATAGTTATTAAATAATTTTGTTTGCAAGTGTCGTCTGCTTTTCACGAGGTTAACCCTAAAACTAATTGACAGTGTAAATTAGAATCATTGGGCCGTTTTAATATATGTAATTTTTCGGGGTTGTTTTTCCTGATTTGGCAAGGAGACTTCTTTCTTTGAGACAGAGATCGAGACTAAAATTTCTGAACGAAATAAATAAAGCAAGCATCTCCACTGTAGGCCAGCAACTTGTAGCAGCGATGGTTTGAAATTCCAAATTCGGTCGGAAGTTCTACGCCCCCTCCCAACCCTCTTACGTCACTTTGTGTTCTTTCATCGATTTTCTAGATAGTTAATTCTTCCATTAACACTTCCATGCTGACAACATCTGTACTTATTTTCGCTTTTCCTTTTACGGTCCGCACCTCATTGAGTGGATAGGGATTGACGTCTTACGGCGAGAAGGTCACAGTAAGGTCCCGTGGGAGAGTCAATGTCTGTGACGACGACCACCCGCTTGTCGATATTTAATCTATTTTCAGCCGATATACCTCTGGGATGGTCGGTCCGTGTAAGAAACCAATCAAATGTGAAGACTGTAAAACAAGATTGAACATCAGTTTTTTGTATGCTCCATTGTAAGTGACGATAATTAGCCTATCTTATCATCTTCAACACGCATTCATTGAATGAAAGAAAAACCATTGATTGTTAACTTGTACGGGAAACGGATTTAATGTGGTGGCGAAAGAAAACCTGTTGATTGTTAACTTGTACGAGAAACGGATTTAATGCGGTGGCCTCGTTTTACCAGTCCTGTTCACCTTCTGGCAATTTTCCAGTCGGAGTGTACGCAAGAAAAATAGACACTTGAAACAAGATGACATAGATTTAATCATTTCGAGTCAGGAAAATTTCGATTTGTAAAAACACTTCTGTGCACATCAGCAATACTGTTGACGAAATTATTAACTGTTCGTTCTCTGCTGGGTGGATTTTTTTAGAAGAGTTGGGATTCCTCAGGGAGATCTGGCAATGGCAACGGATTATTGGAAGGTAAACAAATAATTTGACAGCTGTTTTTTTCTTTCACAGGTAAGAGTTGAAAATATCCCACAACTTCAAGATGACAACATTATTTCAAGTTCAGTGGTATGAAAGACGACGATGTAGCAGGGGGAGATCATGATATGCGATTTTTTTCTGTTGAATACCAAACAAAGAATTTGAATAAATTCAGGGGATATAGTGTAATTCAGTTACTTGGCTATCTGTCAAATCAATTTTTGAACAGATTTTATGCCAGAGTGCATCATTCCAGTGTTCGTATATGAAATAAGAACTACAGCCCTTACCATTGCGCGTTCAACTCCTTTCTTACTGCTGGCTGATATTCCTGCTAATCTCTTGCTGGTATAAAATAAGTAATAATTTTGGTAATTTTAACCAAATTTTCCATTGTTAAAGTAAATCAACTTTTTGACCAGTGATTTTCTGAGTAGAATTATATTTGAATTTTCCATCGAATCTAGTCATGGCTGCTGTAAAGCAGCCATGACTAGATTTGATGGAATATGTTTGAACACATACTCAGCGTCTAAGAGTTACTGGTAAACCTTTGATTTTCGATCAAATGCTATTCTTGTGATAAAAGAAGATTTTGAGTAGATGCCTTGCCCACATTTTGTTGTGTATCATCTGTTTCGAGAGCATTTCATCTGCCCTTGGGGTTATCTTAGTACACACCGGTTCATATTTATTTGTCTATTTATTTATTAATTGAAGTTTAACGACACGTTCGACAGCCAGGATCACCTCGTGTCAGACATTTTTACGGGTGGAGGAAGCCGCAGAACCCGAAAAGCATCACCGAGCAACGGCATGCAACTGTCAGACTCCCCAACGTACTAACTCCACACAAGCAGGGTTACCAATGGTTGAAGGCAGGTGCACCATCGACGTGATTTTCTTTATTAACTTATCCATTTCGTGTCGGACTGTTTTAGAGGTGGAGGAAGCCGGAGTGCCCGAAAAGAACCACCGAGCAGCGGTGATTAACTGTCGGACTCACCAACCTACTAACCCGGCACAATCATGGATATTAGTTGAAGGCAATTGTGTCATCGATGTGCAGTTCGCCTTAGCACTCCGCGCCATCGTACTCCCACGTACTTAGGCTGTTGGGATTAAGTGTCTCGCCCTACGACCATTGCGTTGACCAATTAGCCAACGATCTCCCACGTCGTTTCATAAAACTGTCGGACTCTTTTTGGCCGCTGGAAGTGTCGTTCACCCCTAGGTAAACAATCAAACAACATTTCCCACCAAACAAACATTATATCGGAATGTATTCTTTGGGTTTAATAGTCTTCTAGAACTTGTATTCACGGAATTCGATCACAGCGCAACACTACCAGTCGATTGACCTTGAATGCTCCAGCCATCGTATCGACTGAGAGACCGCTTGACCTTGAATGCTCCAGCCATCATATCATCACCTTGTTAAAGAAAAAAGTCATTAGTACTTTATATTATACATCATGTTTAACTGCCATTATGGTGTAATGCATTAAACTATTAAACTATCATGTGTGCGACCAGTGGCGTAGATAAAGGGGGACCGGGGAGGGGGAGGCCCCCCCCCCCCCCCACAGAAGTTTTGTCGGAAATTTTTGGGGACCATGTTTAGGCGAATATATGCCTAATAACATTAAAATGCTGGCTTTGGGGATAAAAACATGCCATTTGGGGTAAATTTTGGGTAAAAAAGACCAATTTTCAGTACATTTGCAGTAAACAACAGATTCTTTCTGTTTGTTTCGGTTTTTGTTGTTGTTACACTGTCGGAAAATTTTCGGTCTGTCGGAAAATTTTGGGCTTGACCCTCCGCCAGCGAAAAGCTATCTACGCCACTGTGTGCGACCTCTTATTATTATTTATTGGTGTTTAAGGTCACATATTTCTGCACAATGGCTAATCATGACCACGACAGTTTTACGGGTGGAGGAAGCCGGAGTACCCGGAGAGAACCACCGAGCAACGGCGAGCAACTGTCAGCTCCCCAACATACTAACTCCACACAAGCAGGGTTAGCATTGGTTGAAGACAGGTGCACCATCGACGTGCAGTACGCTTTAGTGCACAGCGTCACCGTGCCCCCACATGGGCAATGGGGGTGAAGTGTCTTGCCCAAGGACACAGCGCGGTTGCCGCAGGTGGGATTCGAACCGAGGACCTCTCGGCTTGCAGCCTGCACCTCTACCTACTGAGTCACCGCGCCCCCTGTGCGACCTCTTATCTCCAAAGATAGTGACTTCCTAGCTGCTCGTCGTTGCTCGGTGATTCTCTCCGGGTAGTCCGACTTCCTCCACCCATAAAACTGTCACGGTCATGATTAGCCATTGTGCATAAGTATGTGACCTTAAACACCAATGAATAAATAAATAAATAGTGACTTCCACCCTGTCACAGCATAGTACTTTCAATCGATTTTGAATTTTATGACCGACCCCCCCCCCCCCCCAAAAAAAAAAAACAATAGAACAAACAAAACAAAACCCCATACCTCCACCTCAGCCCCACGCGTCAATACATGATATGAAAATCCCCAAATATATTTGAGGCAGTATTCGTAATGTAGCCGGTGATCCACGAACTATTTATTTATGTGCGCCGGTTTAGCGACACTTTCAACACCCAAAACCCAATCGTGTCGGATAGTTTTACGGCTGGAGGAAGCCACAGTACTCGGAGAGAACTACCGAGTAGCGGCGAGAAACTGTCGGATTCTCCAACTTACTAACCCTGTGCACAAACATGATTAGCGTCGGTTGAAGACATGTGCTCAATCAGCGTCCAGTTCGCTTTACGCACAGAGAAATTTTGGTTCTTCCAGGAACACAAACTGGTTCTTCAGTTTGTCACATCACTTAGACTGTCATGTCCTCTGGACATTGTATAAATTGTAAAAATATAAAAAAATTTCAACAAATTTCAATAAAACCATATCATGTGGCGCACTCATTGGAACGAGCTCGATGAGCTTGTTCCAATGAGGGGGTCACATGACATGGTTTTGTTGAACTTTTTTGAAAATTATATTTCTTTCAACAGCTTAATTTGTAAATTACGTGGCCGATTCGTCAGGCAAAGTGTTAAGTTGCGCAACAACGGCTATTTTTCATACAAACAAGGCAGGCAACTCTGTATGCAGTTGCCTGGTTCTAGATCACATGAAGACTCATTTGTATTGGTTCTTCGATGGGTTTTGGTCCTACATGGAACCCAAATGGGCGCTGATTTCTCTGAGTGTAGCACGCAGCGCCACCTTGCCCGCACTTGGACATTTGGAATTAAGTTTCTTGCCCAAGGATACAACGCTGGTGACGCTGATCATGATCGAAACTACAGCCTTTCTATCTGAAGTCCAGTGCTCCAACCAATGAGCGACAGGGCTCTCGATCCATGAACTACACATTGGCTTGTTTCACTAATTACACGTTGGGCTGTTTCACCTGTATTCAGAGCCGTAACTAAAAAAAAAAAAATTGGTTGGAGATGAAGGACGTCGGTGCCCGACGACTCGGCCATGTGCACAACTATTTGGAACATGTACCTGATTGCTTTTATCAAAGACTAAACGCTACAGATATACTTTCCATTGATAAAATACTATATTTTAAACATTAAATCAATTACACACCGGGTAGGTAGAGGTGCCCGACTATCTGGATGCTTTCAACAGGTCAGGGTCATAAAAAATCATTTGTTATTAGTCACCCTCTCTCCCTGGGTGTAAAATTCAACCGAGGTATTGAGTCGAACGTTTATTGAATTTGTGTACAGTTCACTGTGTATCCGTTGATGGGGCAGACAAGCAAGAGATTTTGCTCAAACAGTCCTCCAAAGCGTGTATATATTTTCGTCGAGCAAGCAAAAACGTCTGCCCAACTTAGTATTTCATAATTTCATGAACAACCTCTACCCGGCTAAACCCATGGTCGGCGGAAGATTTGTGTGTGTTTGTGTGTGTGTGAGGGGGGGGGGGGGGGGTGCAAAATTTACGTCACTGCCTGTATTTAATGAGATTGTGATTGGATTTCCGCCACATAATCGACCAAGTTCCAAATCATTTGTATATGTTATGTGGGCAAACAAGTGTTCCGTCCCTCGTGCTTTTTGATAGGCACACGCAACCGATGGAGTCATGTGAAGTAATTTATAATCTGAAGGGGTTATTGGTAAACAGTGTCTGGAAAATTGGTTGTTGGATCACTTTGGTTATTTTCGGCCGGACGTAAAACCCATTCTTGTCTTTTCATCGTTCATATCGATTAGTTATAAATAGACTTCCCACTTACTCAATAAGTTTATTCTTTGTTGATTTGCTTTTGTTTGTGCACAATAAAACCTATCCGCCTTACTCGCAAGTAGATCTGTTTGATGTTTACAGACACACTCAGGCCTGAAAATAAGCCGTCTGACATTTGCAGAATGAGGTCCCTTGAGGGTGAATTTGATGATGTTATCCCGTACAGTGGGCCAATTTATCCTCTGGGTACCTTTTTAACTCACCAGAGCGAAGCTCAAGGGGAGCTTTACTGATCACTTTCCGTCCGGCGTCCGTCGTCCGTCGTAAACTTTACAAAACCGACTTCTCCTCCAAAACCACTAGCCCAATTTTATTCAAATGTTGGGTAAATGTTTATTACCTAATGCCAATACGGATTTGTTCAAATGAAGTTGCCCCTCTTTCTGGGTGGCGCCACGCCCCCAAGGGGCACCAAAATCTAAAAAAAAAACCTTCTTCTCATGAACCAGCAGTAGCAGAGACTTGATATTTGGTGTGCAGCTTCCTTTTGAGGTGCAGACTCAGATTTGCTCAAGAAAAGTTCGAGGAGCTATATTTGCCTTCGTTATGGGAGGGGCAAGAATTTTCGCCCCGCCCAAAATTTCAATTTTCCAAACCGAGAGGCAGATTTGAACCAAATTTGATATGAGGGCTTATTGGGTCATAAGTACTTAATTTATGCCAAAAAAAATTTTTCCCGTCGCCCCATGGGAACCGCAGAAGCTAAAAATAGAAAAAATTTAAACGCCCATATCTCCAAAACTACACGGCACTGAGAATTCTTATTTGGTGTGAAGCTTCCTTAGGACCAACAGAATGGAATGGTAACAAAAAATTGCTATCGGTTTTATCATGGGGTACTTTTTGGGGACTTTGAAAAAATGCTGAGTCAGCATTTTTCAACACTGTGGGTAATGGAAAAACATTTAACACTACTTTTCTCCCAAACCACTGCTCCAAAAGCTTTCAAATTTCACATATAACATTCTTTGGAAGATTGTTTCACATGTTTATTGAAATCAATTCCCTGGGTCCATATTTGGGCTCTCTATGGGAGCCCAAATGTTTAAATTAGTACACTATGAGGAATATTCTTTAAAAATCTTCTTCTTCAGATCTACCAATAAGAATCTTTTGATATTTGGTATGCAGCATGCTTGGGGGGTGGGGGGAATTCAAGTTTGTTCAAGCCAAGTCCCTGGGTTCATACTTGGGCTCACTGTGGGAGCCCGAATTATAACTTAGTTCCAAATGAGGAATTTTCTTCTTCAGATCCAGCAGTCGGAATGTTTTGATATTTGGTATGCAGCAGCCTTGGGGGGGGGGGGGGGGGGGGGGGGGGAGATTCAAGTTTGTTCAAGCCATGTCCCTAGGTCCATATTTGGGCTCACTGTGGGAGCTCGAATTGTAACTTAGTTCAAAATGAGGAATTTTCTTAAAAAATCTTCTTCTTCAGATCCAGCAGTCGGGATGTTTGGATATTTGGCATGCAGCATCCTTATTGGGGTGAGATTTAAGTTTGTTCAAGCCAAGTCCCTGGGTTCATATTTGGTCTCCCTGTGGGAGCCCGAATTATAACTTAGTTCAATATGAGGAATTTTACTTTAAAAATCTTCTTCAGATTCAGCGGTCGGAATGTTTTGATATTTGGCATGCAGCATCCTTGGGGGGGGGGGGGGGGGGGGGGAGAGTCAAGTTTGTTCAAGCCAAGTCCCTGGGTTCATATTTGGGCTCCCCGTGGCAGCCTGAATAACAACTTAGTTCAATATGTGGAATATTCTTCAAAAATCTTCTTCTTCACATCCACCAGTCAGAATCTTTTGATATTTGGAAAACGGCATCCCACTGGATGCGAGATTCAAGTTTGTTCAAGACAAGTCCCTGGGTTCATATTTGAGCTTCCTATGGGAGCCCGAATTATAACTTAGTTCAATATGAGGAATATTCTTTAAAAATATTTTTTTATGCTCCCAACTCAAGTCGGGTGGCATATAGTGATTGAAGTGTGCGTGTGTCCGTCCGTGTGTGTGTGTGTGTGTATGTGTCCGTGTGTGTGTCCGAGCCAATAACTCGAAAACTGTTAGGGCCACAGTCATCAAACTTCACACAATTATAAAGGACCATGGGAGGATGTGTTACACACCATAGCCGGGTTCGTACCTTCAAAGTCAAGGTCACGCTAAAAATCGGTCAATATTCGTGGCTCAGCCATAACTCAGAAACGAATCATGGTACAATTGCTAAACTTTTTACAAATGTTAAGGACAGTCAGAAGGTGGGTCGCGTATAATAGTTTCCGCCGCATCTGCAAGGTGAAGGTCACAATTGACCTTCATATGTTCAGGGTCACAAATCGAGTCTCAAGCATAACTCCAAAACTATTAGGGCTACAATCATCTAACTTCGCTCAATTATAAAGGACAACGGGTGGATGTGTCACACACACCACAGCCAGGTCCGCAAGGTCAAGGTCACGTTTCAAGGTCACACTGAAAATCATCAATATTCGTGTCTCAGCCATAACCCAGAAACGAACCAAAGTACAAATATTAAACTTTTTATAATTTTTTTTGTTTGATGGAGGTCAAGGTCATTGCCACGTAGGGGAGCATAGTCACTTCCGAGTGAATCTCTTGTTTTTAGATCCACTGGTCTGAATCTTTGGATATTTGGTAGAAGCTTTTCTAAGGAGGGGCAGATGCAACTTGTTGAAATCAATTCCCTGGGTTTTATATTCAGGCTACCATGTCAGGTGAGCGCCCTCACGCCCCGTGGGGCCTCTTGTTTTGTTTAGTTTTGAGAACCTGATTCAGACTGAGGTTCACAGACGGTAAATTTAGCATCACTAAATTTACCCTCTGGGGACCTCATTTTGCAGATGACAGTCTGCTTATTTTCTGGCTTGGACACACTCAACGTGGTTGGAACTAATTATTTGATTTGACCTCTAAAAGTGAACGAGCAGAAGGTGTCAACTAGAGAGGGCAATGTCAAGCCAGGATATTATAATAAGGGGTGCCCTCGCCAGTTTTTTTTGGGGGGTGGGGGGTGGGGGGGGGGGTGGGGGTGGTTGGGGGGGCAAACATGATATTTTGAAAGCCGTTGTGTGTGTGTGTGTGGAGTGGTGGGGGGGGGGGGCTCCACTAATCCTCACTGTGACACTCCGGTCTCTACCCCCTGAAGAGAATAAAGGCCGGAGAGTCCTAGTTATGACTAGGCCCCACCCTTCTCGGGAAAGATTTGCAAAATTGAGTGCTCTAAGTGCGGCATTTGTGGTCTGTGTATCTCTGTATTGTAGATCATTTTAGGGCTCTAAGTTATGTCAAAGCTGCATTGGGTCAATATCAAGTGCTCACAGAGCCCATTCCAACAGTATGCTACATGGGCGTGCATAGCCAGGATTCAATAACATGGGTGTTCTAGCCATTTTTTTAGTTCGGACTAGGCCTCCCACCCCAAGAAAATGTAGCAAAATTCAGTGCTTTAAGAGCGAACCTAAGGCATTTATAGTGTGTGTAGCCCTATATTGGAGACCATTTTAGGGCTCTTTTTGCTAAGTGAAAGTTGCATTGCGCCAATGTTATTTAAGGAGGGAGCGAAAAATTTATAAGAACGAAGCTGCTCTCTCCGGGAGTCCCGTGGCTTCGCCACTGGTGTGCTACTCCACAGCACATTTTACCACCAAAGCTAAAAAATAACATCATTATCAAGTAGTTCGTAGTGCTAGATGAGTTAACAAATAAATACCAATGTTAACCTGAGTTAACCCTCACTTCTGTTTGTCTAAGGCCGAAGAAACAAAATGAAATGGTTCGGGTTTCTCAACCGATCCTAATTTTCATGCCCGACGCGAATATTTTTATCACTTTTTGACAAACCAGTTGTATCTATTTAACCCTTTACCAAACGTAACGGCCAGCGCTATTCACAAAAACCGCCAATTAATTTTCATTATTTTTTTTCATTTTTTTTGTCTCGAACACATAGGTTAATACCCCTCATTGGAACGAGCTCGTCGAGCTCGTTCCAATGAGGGGTCATAACCTATGTTTTTGAGACAAAAAATGAAAAAAATAATGAAAATTGGATGGTGATTTCGCCGTGTACTAAGGCGTACCGCACGTCGATGGTGCACATGTCTTCAACCGCTGTAACCCTGCTTGAGCAGAGCTTGAATAGAGTTAGAATGTTGTGGAGCTGACAGTTGCTCGTCGATGCTCGGCGGTTCTCTCCAGGTACTCCGGCTTCCTCCACCCGTAAAACTGTCACGGTCACGATTAGCCATTGTGCATAAGTGTGTGACCTTAAACACCAATAAATAAATAAATAATAATCAAAACGTTCAAAGTCCTGAAAAACGTATAAGAATTGTAGCCGAGATGCCATCTTTTGTGGTTTCATGGTTTGTTTTTGACAGGTGCTATTCTACAATGATGTGAGCTGAAAACAGAGAATTCTTACCAGATAAAGACCCAGTTGTGATCTGGTTGAAATTCACTGTCCACTTTTATCATCACATACCTGGACATTAATATTTGTAGTGATACTGTACCAGTGACATAATATTTCTCCAGTGATTTCTCTCACTACTCCCAATTCACAATATGAGCATCTCTTATTGTCTGAGACACATATCTGATATGACCCATATGACCACATTTTTTTTCCAAATTATACAGAGGAGCCATTTAACTGGTAGAGTGCTAGAAGCCCATATTTGGGCTTTAATATGAAGTGCAGGCAACCCATTTAAAGACTTCATATTCAGTTCATGCACTTCATATTATTCTTGAAGTGAAATTATTCAGTCTTTAACTGGTAGAGTGCTGTCGTCTGCTTTTCATGTTAGATAAAGGGTTAGAAGGATATCTGAAAATACTTAAAGAACTGGCTTGAAATACGCGTAGACTTCGAATATAGTCCACACATAGCCCTTTCTCTAACCCGAAGAGCAGACGACACTTGAAAAAAAAATCTTGAATATGAACTCAAAATATTCAATTTTTGCCTCGAACACATAGCTTATGACCCTCACTGGAACGAGCTTACGATCTCGTTCCAGTGAGGGTTATAAGCTATGTTTTTGAGACTAAATAAACAATCATTTTTAAAGACGATTTTGTTTTGTAAATAACACTGGCCAGTTGTTGTTACATTGGATGAAGGGTAAAGGGGTTAAGCGACTATATGAGAAAATAAAATATCCAAAAAAAAAAAAAAATCCTAGCCAAACCACCCTATTTTTCTATTGATGTAACCTGAAACAAAATACTTATTATTATGTTTTTTTTCTTTTTGCTTGAACTTCAGCGATTTGGTCGAACGGAATATCGGTCGACATTCTAAGGGGACTAACTAAGCGGCCTAATTTGTACGGGTCTGTTCTCAAGTGACTAAGACTAGATTCAAATTTACGACCACTCGATCAGAATTCTGACAAACTAACTATTCGGCTGTTCACCAACATGTCTGCACCACCTCCATATGGTTGAGAATAGAAACTGCAATACTGCTGATTTTCTGAAAACCGTCGAAGGTAAAGCGTTACCAACTCGGAAATCTACCTACTCGACATGGTTTTGTGAATGTGATTGGTGTAAAGAAACATGCCACCGACATCAATTAAATTTGAATTGGGTCAAGAATATTACTGAAACCCTCAAGTATAAAGTAATTGTCGGAAACAATCGTTTTAGACAATAGCTGTGTGTACTGGGTCAAATCCAGTTCACCCAACGCCTCCGATAACTTCAGTTTGAATTGGAGACGTCTCTTTATTGTGGTGACAAATGGTTGTTGAACTTGGAAACCCCATTAGTAAACATCAATAGTTTCTGGGAATTATGTCATTTTGTAGAACGATCAAGTGACATCGTAGCAAATGAGGGAGAGGGCACTTGCTTTCCCCCACCCACACACACACACACACACACAACACAACCCTTTCCGGAAATGGTTGAGAGAGAGAGAGAGAGAGAGAGAGAGAGAATTCTAACAAACTAACTATTCGTATCTCAAGATGGTAAAATGGTAAATTGAATTGGGCAACTCATTTTCGTTGAATGGCCCTTGTCCAATTGTCCTTTTGCCGACTGACACGCATTTTCGAAATCTACCAACGCGGGTTTACGTACATGCCAATCAGAAATATGTGGTGTTAGCAGTAGGGAATGCGGTTTATTCCTCTTATTGGGGGAGGAGGGGGGGGGGGGGGGTTAGTGGGGACCAAGAAAGTCAATGAAGTCATGTTGGTTGTCATGATTGGCCACATGAGTGGTAATGTTGGGACGTCGTTACCATGGTGATATGTGGTATCAGTGCGCATATGCATCGCATGTTGTTATGGCAACACCCGTTTCCGCCATCCATTTTGTGTACTGTACTTGTGTATGGTTTCTATAGTGGTTGCTGTGGGTTCCAAAGGCCTATATCAATAAAGGAATATGTTTATGGGGTATATTCGATTGGATGGAAGTGTGTCGAATTATTGAAAACGACCCGACAATGACTAAAATTATGAAAACGAACCGGACACAGCCACGATTTTGGATGATGCGTGGTTTCTGTAGAACCCAATGACATCTTTTATAGCGGTCGCGTGTTCTGATGGTATATTTCATTGGATGAACGTATATATAATTATCAGAAACAGCACGGCAACTACCGAAAGTTACGGAAAGGGAGTCTTTTGCCCGAACGTCAAGAACTATTCTACTACCCAGTGGTAACCTATTCTGCTTATTCCAGTCCATGTTCTGGTTACCATCTAGTATTTTATCTAATCCTAGCTCCTTATACTCACCACCTTACCCCCGTTCTCTTCATTGCCCCTACGAATGGTTCCAAGAGTCAAGCAGTGACAGGAACCGGCTATGCTCTGACAACTCTCATCTTATCGAGCGTTGAGCTATCGAACAACCACACGAAGAAGTGACTCTTCGTACGACTCTTTGTCTCATCTTGGTATTTGTGGACTGAAGATAGTATTGGTTTGTGGACTGATGTGGACTGACTCCTATAACCCCTACAGCTACTATACGGTTCCTAACTCCTAAAGGCTCTTATCATCAACATCACTTTCTTGGGTACCCCATATAAGGGGAGAAAACTATATCCCTTGGTAACTTCTGTTTGTAAAAGTTCATGGACCCAGGGTGTATTTGTATGAGCGGGGCGGAGAGGTCCAGAAATTATTTCCTTTTTTTTTGTTTGTTATTTCTGTTTGTATGATATAATGTATGGTTTGGGTAGAGTTAAACGATTGTAAACAGGATTGTATAGTAAATATCCAGAAAAAAACCACCAGAACTAGTATGGAAAGTACAGTCGATTTATAGGGGTACGTGTTATTTAAAAGTATTCCATGGTTACACTTGTCGCTGAAGTTCTGATCAATGTTTTTATTATGATTTTCCGTACGTTGCAGCAAAACAGTATTTTCCCTTTAACTCTTAACCCGCTGAGTATTTTCAAAATATATTTTTCATCAAATCTTGTCATGGCTGCTATAAAGCAGCCCTGACTAGATTTGATGAAAAATGTATCGATATCTACCTCAAGAAATCATTGTCAAAAAGTCCATTCAGTTTACAGGGAGGGGGGATTTGATTAATTGTAAAAAAAAAAGTAAAAAAAGGTATACTCAGTTCAGTGGCAAGAAATCCTGTTCTGTGCAGGAATATCCACCAACAACATGTAAGGAGATAATTGTATGTGCGTAAAATGCTTAAGTACTCGCAGGAAATGCACCCAGAGTGCGTTTCAGGATCTATCGATATAATTTTTTTTCGGGGAAGGATACTCTCGCAAACCACTTCACTAAGGCCGTTGTGGAAGTCCTTTAATTCAGTATTCGACCCAGTGAAAAAGCTATGGATACACTCTTGCTAAGTTGTGGTCTAGTTTCGGGCTACATAATATGCTAATCGCAGCTGTCTCACATTTGATCATTCACTTTCCTTCAGTCAAAAAAAAAAAAAGAAAATGAAAAAAAATTCAGTGTTTCTAAACCTACTTTGGAAAGAGGTACAATGTACATACAGAGTGGTTTTGTCCTCATGTACATTTACCGATGGGTCTAACATTTTGAGGCGAGAATTCATCCTCTATAGTCCACCTGAGTTGAAAATAAGGAGAGCGGGCAATGCCCAGCCAGAAACTCTTGATAAACTGGGAAATTCGCGTTCGCGCAATTTATTTATTTATTGGTGTTTTAAGGTCTCATATTTCTGCACAATGGCTAATCATGACCGCGACAGTTTTATGGGAGGAGGAAGCCGGAGTTCCCGGAGAGAACCACCGAGCAACGGCGAGCAACTGTCAGCTCCCCAACATACTGACTCCACACAAGCAGGGTGAGCATTGGTTGAAGACAGGTGCACCATCGACGTGCAGTACGCCTTAGTACACAACGTCACCGTGCCCCCACGTGGGGAAATGGGGGTGAAGTGTCTTGCCCAAGGACACAACGCGGTTGCCGCAGGTGTGATTCGAACCGAGGACCTCTAGGCTTGCAGCCTGCACCTCTACCAACTGAGCCACCGCGCCCCCATGTTCGCGCAATAAACCAAATGGAAACATACCAAGTCTCTTTTCTGAAAGGGTTTGAGTGATTTTCTCAACTGCACTACACCCAGAGGCAGCTGAAGCTCGATAAAAGTGAAGGGCACAACTTTTCAAAGCTACCACAGTTCGGCCCAGTGGGAGAAAAGTTACAATCGTATATCAGTAAATGTACAGTGGCATACTATAGTCTTTCGTTTAGATGAGCATGCCACGGTGTGGTCACTGTCCTGTCCATTTCTTCTACTTCAATCAGCTTGAAGTTGAAGAAACGGACCGAAGGTGTGATAACTTTGCCAAATGTTGCTTGGATTTGCAAATAATATATTGCAGGAATACCTGTATATTGACACGTTTGCCTGCGCCCATTTGAAATCATTGTGTAACAGCGCAACGTGTGTGGATTAAAGCGGAGAGGTACGTGTCCCCTGTGCCCCCCCCCCCCCCCACCCCCTGGGTCCGCCGCTCTGACGACACCTTGTGAGTCTAGCGCTAAGCAGTGACTTATTGTCAATTCTTCGTAGTTAAGACTTGACTACAAATCACTTCAGTGTTAACGTCCCCCACAGGGGAGGGATATAGTGAAAAGCGCCGTCCGTTCGGCCGTCTGACCGTCTTTTCGTCCGGAAAATTATTTGTGCGATAACCTGAACAATAATTATTGGATTTTGATGAATTTTGGTGTGCTGCTTTAAGGTATCGTTTCCTACTGAAAGGTCATATCCGGGTTGATTGGATATCCTCGGCCAAATAGTTATTTTGGGCCATAATTTTATTTTGTGATGGTGTGGATTTAGTAAATAATGCTCATTAATGGTGACATGTCCAACACAATCTACAGATGGACTTGATTCAAACTGTGTACAGTCAGGTACATTTAAGTTGGAGGTCAAGGTCCAACAGTGGTGTTTAATGACTAACCCAGACCCGTTTGGGAGCTGACATTTAGCAGGTGACAAATGGGACAATTTTTGTGTAAATTTGTTTTGAGAAATCCTCTTGAAAAATGTTTAAGAAACCCAAATGTTTTTTTTTGTCAGAATGTTCATGTTATGTTGTAAAATCCTCAGTAGGGGAATAAAGAATTCCTATAACATAGTTTCATTGCTACCGATGCACGAAATTTGGAAATTTATATCCAAAATCAGAAACTTTTGACCACTTTGACCCATGCTTTTAGCAATCAACTGTGTCATTCAGCTAAGTGTATTTGAATGATATAGTAAGATTATGATTGTGTGTTGTTTTCTCCGGGAAAGGCCACATTGAGAACTTCCAGAAAATGTATACCGAACATTGTGAACAGGGGAGGTAATTTATATGAGAAATATCCTCTGTCGTGTTGATGAGAAGTCGTGGATTTCTTGAAAAACCGACATATTGAGCTGAATAATTGTAACAAGACATTTATATAAACAATGTCTTGGACAAGTTCGATAATCACCATCATTTCATGAAAAAAGGAAGTTATTGGCGTTTGTTTGTTAAAGTTTGCCTTAAATTCAATTGTTTATGCAATAACTTGAATACTAGACCACAGGTTTCAATAAAATTTGATAGACTGCTTGATTTAAAATAGTCTCCACAGGACTTCTTGATTGTATGTGAAAATACCTGTCTGGAGACCACAAAATTTATTCAAGTCGCACAAAGACCTTTGGCAGTTGTCAGCACCAAAAGATGGTATGAAAGGAAACCCTATGGTATGGGGTTCCCACCACAGTGATTGACTGCTATACAGTACGGACGATGTGGACCGGTCACTTTCCACGGGTAGACAGTATTTCCACGGACGCAATAATATTAGATTCCAAACACTAGTTTTAGAAATAATCATCAACAATTTAATTTTGCTGATTATCGTTTTTTACTACCTGGTAAACTCATGCGTGGTCACCACTGCCCACTGCAGATTACGACCATTCCACCGCGGCTGTACTGTACTACGAAATCATTTCCCAGGAGGGCACAACAAGTGCTTACCCGTGATTTTCAAAGTGACAGGCCAGCTTTGTTGTAAAAAAGCCCATGGGAAATCAGGACCAACACTCAAATTTGGAGTTCATGAGCAGGGGTGCCGAGAGGAATATCTGACCCCGGGTCAGTTTGGACGAAGGGGTTCACATGATGCGGAATGCACCATCCGAGTCGCGAAGCGGCGAGATTTGGGCCAGCACGAGTTTTGGGTGCTTCACCAGGAAAATTTTCATTCTTGAGATGTCAAATGACGATGCTTTCTTGATTTCCCGCCGCGATATACTCTATTGATAGACTATAGTATGCTATATAAGCATGCATTCAAGCTGTTTTAGCGACGGATCCTTGCGTGAGAGACGACCCGGGGTTACTACTCCGCTTCTCCCGCTCTCTCAACGGCCCTATTCGTGAATGTTGTGTTCAGTGATTGATGGATTACAAAGAAAAGTGGCGTGTCCCCAAGGTTCTCTTGAATAACTACTTTTGTGCATGAATAGGCCACCTAGAAGCGGCAGTTGCATATGGTTTGCAAAAGAAATCAGGAATTCTTTGGCCGGGAACTCTCGAAATTTCTCAATTGTTTATTATGAATCTATTTCACTGTGGGGGATATGGACAGTCCATTGACCACTGGTACCGAATCCATTCTCCTTTGAACCGGTAGTTATTAATTATCTTAATATTTACTACCCCACAATTGCTTTGTCATTCGTTATCTTTAAAACCTAAATTACCTGTCCGATAAAACACGGGTGTCTTGTTGTGTCGTCTATTGAATTTAACTTTGTATTGCAGCACCTTGATCATTCGTTATCTCGCCAATGTGATGTAATGATGATAATAATGATTGAGTAATGACAGTTACTGATTAAACTGCTGGTTTGTCGCAAAAACATGACGGATACATCACCTGTAGAAACATGACACACCTTGAACTCCAGAAATTAAGAATCATTATGAAACATGTTCACATTTCCAGTTCTATGAATTGGAAGAGGTGTGAGTAAGTTACCTGAGGGAGTACATGGTTGTGTTTTTTTAATCCTCATCTCGTGGATGGAAGCAGAAAATTCGTGGGAAGGTTTGATGCCCCCCCCCCCCACCCCCCCCCCCCCCAAAAAAAATGTCTAATCGGACAGCAGTTAGGCGGATCCAGGATTCTGGGTTTGTGGGTCATGATGCGAAGTATTATTCGACGCGTGAAGTGGCAAGTTGGGACTAGCACGAAGGGTAGAATCCCACTTTCCTCGGGCGGGTTCGGGGGTGCGGGGGTGGGGGGGGGGCTTCCTGGGGGAAAAACTGGACAATGGAAGGCCAGCGTGGTCTTCCGGTAGTTTCTTCTCACGTAATCACAATGTTTTCCAGCCCAAATATTCCATCAATTATATATAGATTCAATCAAATTTAAAAAAACAAATAAACCCAGTTCTGAACGGATCTTAGCAGACTAATGAAGGGGCTATAGCTGAAGGCATATGGTGCGGTCTTATCCCCGATAACACTATCATGTAATAATAAAAAGAAAATCTAGTGTTTTTTAGTGGATACCGAAAATTATCTCACTCGTGATCCGAGACAAATGGTTATTTTCGCTCACGATAAATAAACATGAGGATAATTTTCGGTATCCACTCAAAAACACAAGATAGCCTCTATACTCTCTTAAACGGCAAAACGGTGAACCGTGGGAGTAACCCGGTTAACTCTCTGAAATTACTTAATGAGTTGTTGGACGCACAAAATCTTTTCAACCTGCAGTCATAGGTTGAAAAAATCATTGTTATGCCGTGAAAAGGAATAAGTCTGAACCGTGTCAGCATATACCTTTTTAGAACTCCTATGATGCCAGAATTTCATGGGCTATTCTCAGCCTTTACAGTCACGAAGTAGGTTATTTATGTAATGTTTGGATTGATTGTAAATGACGTTGTGGCGAAGAATGTGCAGTTTGATTCAACGAAAAAAAATAACATAAAACCTAAATTAATTTCCTGGTTAAATGCGTGGGAAAAGTTGAAAACATGAGCTAAGCTAGTTTCGTCGAATGGAACTACGGCATGTCGAACATGACAAAGATGTTAGTATCCCACTGCTATCTGAAGATCTGTGAAGTGCGAACTATTGGAGTCGAAGTTAATATGCGCGTTAGATTTTTGTCAAGTTTTTAATCTTATAATTATTTTCTTCCATTTTTTAAAATTAATGCGTGACCGGACAAAGCAGCTTTTGTCTTCATTGGATTAGAAATTCCAGAAGACGAAATCGTAAATCCATCGAAAAGATAGGTGCAGATTATAGAGATAATTTTATTGTTAACCCTTTATCCAATGTACCGACCAAAACCGGTCAGTGCTATTCACAAAAATTGTCCTTCAATTTTCATTATTGTTTGCCTCAAAAACATAGCTTGCGACCCCTCATTGGAACGAGCTCAACGAGCTCGTTCCAATGAGGGGTCGCAAGCTATGTTTTTGACGCAAAAAGTGAAAAAATAGTTATTCAATAATTTTCTATGCAAGTGTCGTCTGGTTTTCATTTTAGGTAAAGGGTTAAATAGTCCGAAGTTTACTCCTGTTTTGAAATGGATTGACCTGAGAGGAATTGGGGGGGGGGGTGGCGAGGGGGGGGGGACTCCTGTTTTGAATGGATCATAAATATTTTGGTACATAAATAACAAATAAAGTTTCTTCGGACTGTGAATTTGAGTGTAAATAGTATACTTTGCATGTATCACCCCTTCGGCGCACGTTTTTTCGAGACGAGTCGAAGGGTCGTAAGAGCATTTATCACACACCTATTACTGTAAAACACGGGATTTCCACTGTTCTGAATATACGATAAAAATAAAGTTGTATCGCACATGTGGTGATACAAAACACGTTCGATTTCGTTTCCAACGAAAACAGAGAAGGAACCCGTCTAAATAGATCACGTCATCATTGGTCGAATGCACCGGAGTCGAGGTCGCTTGGAGATTCCAAGTTCCTCATTTAGATTTGTTTACCCGGGATATTGAAACAATCAGATTCGAGTCAAAAATCTACAATAATGATGGAGTGTGCTAAACTTATTAACTATTTAAAAAGTTTTTGTTGTGTTATTTCCTGCAGTTTGGTCAATATTTGAAGTTCTATCATCGTGACCGTGACACTGATAGGCGTAAATTGGTTTCGACCACTTGAATGCCGTAAAAATTAAAAAAAAAAAAATTAGGGTTGGTACCACCTAACAGTGATGTCTCACTGGCAACAAAGGAAACGCAGCAAATATCCAGTTGAAAGGTGCTTTTAGTTCAATTATCGTGTAGACTGGTTGTTACATAGGAGGTGTGTGATAAATACAGAACCGCACATACGTTTGAATGGGTTAAGAATTATCGCACTCGATTGCTTTGGCCCAGGATATCACGAGAGCCGAAATCTGTATATGTCTTGGGTGCCCCGTTTTCCCAAGCCGTGTCGTAGAGTCGTAAGAATATTTGTAACCGGGCTGTCGATCACTTCCTCCCGGGATTGGAGTTTTGAACTACGTTTTGTTACAATTAACCCTTTGAACTCTAGTGGTATCTTCCATGGCAGTTCAATGGCAGCAATTAGAAGAGTCCATATTCATTATTTGGGGTAGACCAATCAATATTTTCAACGTGCAGCCTCGGGGCTGCACGTTGAAATATTGATTGGTCTACCCAACACATTTACTGAATAACCATCCTATATAATGACGTTATGACGTATCATGTTCCAGACCGGAAAAACGGCCCCTAGGGTTCAAAGGGTTAAACACAATTTATTCTCACAACACTGGATTCCAGTCGACTCGTCACAGGTAGGATATTTCCATACTAAGAGCGAGACTCACCGTACAAATTGGTATTTCCAAAATTCCCCGTTCTACATTAATAACTTGGAATATATACATTATGGTTACTATCAACAACAATTAAAATATACAACCAAGGCAAACATGTTTTAGAACAAACTGGACGAAACTTGAAAAGACTAATAACTGATTCTTATGATAAGAAAATGAAGATTCGGTTGAATTCGTTAATCACTTAATCTATTGTACCTGCATGGTGGATAAACGAATGTGAATACCTGATTAACGTATCGAGTTACACATGCAGGAGGAAATGTTCTGAAATTTCTAAGTGCTTTTCAGAAAAATAAAATGTCACAGGCTTCTGCCCGGTGATACATTTACCCCAAAGAGCAATTATTGCTCCCATAAACTCTTCAACGCAACTGACAAGTTAAAAACCACACGAAATCACGAAAGGGAGATGACTGCCTATTAACGGAGAGTGGGTGGGGTTTAGGTAAATGGGGCGATCTGAGTGAAACTACTAAGACTTGGTCGAGAGAAGAGAACGGAACAGGGTTAGAGAACTAAGAAGCGGCTAGTAGGCTAGTACCACAAGTCGGTATTAATGGCACAAGGCTCTAGCACAAGGCAGCCAATAGTTGTGGCAGCAAAGGGTACAAGCTAATCATAGGACAGATGGTGGTGACTATGGACAAGTTAACAGTAGTGGCCTTGGAGTTATGAAGGCCAGGGATTGTCTAGGATGAGTATAGAAGCCGTATATATAGGAGATAGCATCTATAAGGGGGATGGGAGCTGTACAGGAGCTAGAGTCATTTTGGAGCTATACGGGGCCGTAAAGGAGCTAGGAGCCACATAGGAGCCATATATGAGATAGGAGCTGCTTAGGAGCCATGTCATAGGTATCGTAAAAAAGCAGATGAGTCGACATCAGTCACTTTTTTTAGTGAGTGAGCTGCTCATAGATTCTGCACCCCCCCCCCCCCCCTCATTAGGGAATTTTGAAGGTTATGAATTTCTGAAAGCTTATTCCAAAATGCTATAATTTGCACCAATGTTTGTCATTAGATGTTGGGGCATTACTGAGCAATGTGCAAGTGAATACCACTACCCCGGGTAAACAAATTTACCTGTTACAGTACTAAATTTGACCTTGGTTTCTATATGAATTATGGGCATTTTTACCATGACAACACAACATGGTGCCACTGGGTCATGTGATATGACGTTACATGAGATCTTGAGGATGAGATTGATAAGACGGGGGTTGGGGTGGGGGCTCCAGGTACATGATTTACTATTTGTTTTCTTTTTATAGGCACACCATCCCTATTAATATTTCATTTCGACCTTATGGCTCTCATGTGGTGGATCTCATGCGACGTCATAGTCACCATGCTGGGTTGTCATGGTAGCTTCGTGAGCGGCCATTTTGTGACGTAATTACCATAGTGATACATGGTCTTAGTGCGCATGTCCAGCGCTTGTTGTTAGGGTGATACGTGTTTTCTTCATTCATTTTGTATATTGGAGGCTACCATCTCAGTTCCAGTTTTAGTACATGGTTGCTATGTGACCCCAAATCCTCTAATAGCAACGGGATGTGTTTAGAGGTTGTGTTCAATTGAATCTAATTACCCCAATAGACCTGACAATCCCTCTAATTCACCAAAATCAACCCAAAATCTCTTTTTTGGTGCAGATTCCCCCAGAATCCTCTTTTTTCCAATAACAGGTGCATTTCTTTGTTTAAGAGTCAATATAATTACCCAGAATCCTCGGTTAGAATTACCACAAGCAACTTGACAAATTGTACTAGTTCAGATTCCTTGAGAATCCTTATTTTAATAGGAGCACATAGAGCTATTGCAACATAAAGGCTTCTATGATCACCTATATGTTGTGGTATAAGGCGCGTTTCTTTGTAGTAGAGTCAATTTAATTACCCAGAATTACCACAATTAACCCGACAATTGTTTTACGAGTTCAGATTTCTTCGGAATCCCCTGCTTCTGCCTATCCTAGTCTATTCCATAGCTTATTATTCTCTCCTTTCCCCGGTCTGTCCTGTCTATGTTATGACTTCTCCGATCTCTTTGTAAAGTATTCTGACTTTCCTAGACGTTTTTTGTGTGCTAGTGCACAATGTGTATACATTACATGTAGCACATAGGCACACACTGGATGTGTCGATATGTGCCGATGTGCCAGTGCACAATGTGCGCACACATGCAGTGCATAGGCACATACAGGTATCTGAGGATACTTATGACATGGTGTAAACTATTTGAGGATACCATTTTCGAATACCTGTTGAGGATACCCTTTGAAGAATACCTTCTGCAGGATAATTATCTGAAGACAGTTATGGCTTCTAACCCTCTTCAGCTCCTGGCTTCTAATCCACCCTATACCATTCACATCTTCACGATTACCGCTGCCGACTTGCCCATAGTCACCACCATATGTTCAGTATGCATTGTATTCACCTTTAGAATGGTGTTCTACCAGCGTTGCAGCCTCGTACGATTGTTGCCTTGTATCATTATTATTAGCTACCACTATTCTGTCCTGAGTTAGAGTGTCTCAACCATTACCGACTTGTGGTACTACTATGGCTTTTAGTACACTACTGCCGATACGAGTCCCAATTCATATCACAATCAAAGTTGTATTCCACCACTGCTTGCGTGATTGACTCGAATCGTATCAAGCAAATGAGCTATCGAGGAGTTGCTTGAACGAGTACTGCTCTTGGGCTCATTTCGAGAAAAAGGGATTCTACGGGGATTCTGGAGAAGGGACTCCCTAAGTGGAATTCTGTAAGTGGGATTCCAAGCAGCTCCAGGTTGTCTTACCATCGGATTCCATCTTGTCTTCCACTATCTGTCTTATGATTTGCCTCTGTTGTAGTCACCCAATACTATATAGTAGTCTACCACCCTTACAGCTTTGTACCATTGGTATTGACTTGTAGCACGGGGGGGGGGGGGGGGGGGGGGGGGGGGGGGGCTCAGTTGGTTGAGGTACAGGCTGCAAGCCGAGAGGTCCTCGGTTCGAATCCCACCAGCGGCAACCGCGTTGTGTTCTTGGGCAGGACACCTCACCCCCATTACCCACGTGAGGTGTCTTGCCCAAGGACATTTGTTAATGTTGATGGTGTCGCGTAGGGTGAGATAGTGTTGGATGCTGGCTGGGCGGAGTGAGTTATAGGGTTGGCGTATCTATATACTGATTCATAGCTAAGACAATCTGCTTAATTATGTGTGGTAACGTCTTTCAAATTTTAGGCCTGTTTATGAAGCCTCGTACGCGAGTTCGCTAAATTTTGTACACAAGCTTTTATAAGCTGATCCATCAAATGCCTGTAGCTTCTAAACGCCCCAGTCGTCAGATGGCAAACCTATCTTAAAATGTTTCTTAATTATTGGAATTTCAGAAAAACAAAGTCCGGAAAATTCCCTAATCGGGGGATCGTGACCATATACTGGCTCATAGCCTATTTGCGTAATTACTCGATAGCTCATTTGCTTGTTCCAGTCACTGTTCGATTGACTCTTGGACTTATTCTTAGAAACTTTGCATAAGATAAGGATGTGACAGTGTGCGGGGCCTATATGGAGTGATCAAGGTAAAAAAATGGAGACCAGAGATAGCAAGGAGTAGCTGGGACGAGATAGACTGCAAGGGTGAGAGTAGCCAGAATAGAGCCCGTGATAGACAGAAAAACGGGGATTCTGGAAATTTTCCGGTAATTACACTCTAAAATCAGTTGGGTTGAAAATTAACCCAAATCGACTGGGTTGAGTGAATATGAACCCAATTGGGTTCATATTCACTCAACCCAGTCGATTTGGGTTGATTTTTAACCCAACTGACTTTAGAGTGTAGTCTTACACCACTTCGCTCGAACGACAGCCACACAGTTCTACAGCACTACGTGCTATCAAATTACGAACAAAGAAAAACAATTAATAGACAAACTACTGTGGTACTGAGGGGGATAATCTACTAGGGTATTTATTTATTGTGGTAGTCATATAATAACTTTTGGTATACTCAACATAACTAATGAATACTGGTATATGATAGCATCCACGAAAAGTCCCATTTTGACGTATGCACGGCAGTACTTTATTGAAGTGGGATCGCGGTTGTTCAGTGGTTTGCGCGTTAGACTTTAAACCGAAAGGTCGACGGTTTGCTCTTGACCAGCGTCATGCGCAGTGTCCTTGGACTAAACACTGATTCTCAATTGCCCACGTGGGGGCACGATGGCGCTCTGCATGGAGGCGTACCGCACATCAATGGTGCACTTGCGTTCAACTGCTGCTATCTCTGTTTGTGCAGTGTTGGTAAGTTGGAGAGTCTGACAGTTGCTCAGCGCTGCTCGGCGTTTCTCTCTGGGTACTCCGGCTTCCTGAACCTGTAAAACTGCCAGGCACTGTGGGACCCTGGCTCCTAAAAGTGTCGTTAAACTCCAATAAACAACCAAACAAACTTTACTGACTTTCTCAGATTTTATATGTTCATTCACCATGGACGCCAAGGAATCAAGACAGATAAAGGAACACGCTCGTTCTTATGAGGGGTCACGTGATATGGTTTTGTTAAAAAAATTTGAAAAATTTTGAAATATAATATTTAAAATAAAAAGTTTTAATATCGTCAACTTTGGGTAAAGGGTTAATTCCATATTAGGAGAGAGCTTCGTGACTGACACTGTATAAACCATTCAGGTCGCTAACAAACTGTTTAACGAATATACCTTACCTACTGCAAGACACTTAATCCCGATTGGCCACGTGGCAGCATAGTGACGCTGTGTACTGAGGCGTACTGCACGTCGAAGTTGCGCTTGCCCTCAACCGCTGCTAACTCTGCTTGTACCGAGTTAGTAAGTTGGCATTCCATAATTCATTCATCATTAATTGATTCACACCTTGGACTCCGAGGTGTAAACAACTGAACAATGGAGCCTCCAATTGTTATCCAGGAGACACTGCTCAGAGTGAAGGCTACCCTTTCCACCACCTGGAGTATCCAGGTGCGCAAGGGAAATATTCACCTGACGGTGGATTTTTTGAAAGAAGCCGAACCGACGTCCTTGGAGAGGTGTAGCACCTTTCATTGGGGGATTTCATCCCACACTGGTCACCCTCCAAGTGACTCTGATTTGCCGGGAAAAGATTTAACCGCTGGAATCCAAGAGCACAGAAGAAGAAAAGAAAGAGAAGGAAGGGACCAGCAGCCAGACTCCGTGATGCCCGTCGATTGGCTGAATTTACGGAAAGGAAGAAGTCGGAGAAAGAGAAGGAGGAAGAGAAGGATTTCAGAAGGGCCAAACCTATCACCCCTGAACGATCCATGTCCAGCCCGACACACTCCTCGCAAGGGGAGAAGTCTGAGGACGCTGGGTCGCCAGGGGCTAGGTCAGTCTCCAGCCCAACTCACCTTTCCTCGGAAAGTGAGATGAAAGAGGGAGATTTTGCCTTGGTGCATGAAGTGTTTCCGGACGTTGTCCCTCAGACACCTCCAACTTCAACTGAACCGTTTTCTTCCAAGGAGACAGCCGAAGAGAGACGAGAAAGACTGGACAGGGAACACGAACAACTCATGGCAGAACTCAATGAAACAAACAGGCTATCTGATGAATCAGACAAAAAGGTAGCGGAACTTCTTGAATTCCTTGATAAACAGCAAACGCCTGACGATTCAGCAAGGACCCGACCATACCAGCCAGATAGGCCCTATTACTATCCTACAACTCCAACCACTGCTACCATCTCTCCATCACAGCTACTTCCCCTTAAGAAGAACCGCAAGAAACATAGACGTCGCTAATTTTCTCCCTTCCCCTTTCCTCCTTTAACACGCTTATATTACACATTATAATACAGTAAGAGAGGGTTGAAAGAGGCTTGCCAAACATTCACAAGTAAGTTGGAGAGTATGGCAGTTGCTCGCCGCTACTCGGTTGTTCTCTCCGGGTACTCAAGCTTTCCCTGCCCTTAAATTTATTTGACACGATGTGACTCTGGCTGTTGACGCTAAACACCAACAAACAAACATATTATACAACATATTTTTCCCCGCCATGAAATGGCCGGGGACATATACTGTTACCCTTATCTGTCCGACATTCCATCTTCCCGTTATTCCGTCATTCCGTTTCCCGGAGTGTTTTTCACCATACATTGATGTAATTAGCTGATTTAATGTTATGTGGTTTTGTCAAATCAAGTTCGAATTTGGTCCCAATCGGATGATTTTTCGCGGAGTTATTATTGACCTTGAACTTAGTTTTTGATATTTAGCTTTGTCATGAGTACCTACAGGTGTGTAAAGCTAACGCTTAATCATGCTACCCGCAGGGGGGGGGGGGGGGGGGCTGATACTGATACATCTAGTTTCTATACTGTAGTAGCAACTGTTTGTTTATCATTAAGCGGACATCGTCTGTCGACATTTCGAACAATGACTGAACAAATGGGAGACCACTCAGACTGGAAGGTGTACATATCTTTCGACTGACTGTATGTAGAGTATACACAATATGTGTATATTTTAAAACTAATGAAATTCTCAAAAATTTGTAAGAGGATAGCTAGAGGTGGATATCCACTAGTGCCCAATCACCCTCTGTATTTCCTACTCAGTCAATACTCTTTTGCATTGTAAAAAAGATATACGTAATGTATGTTCCACTATCAAACTATCGGAACAGAATATCAATATCAAGGACACCCCTCCCCACCCCAACATTTAACAATTTCGACGAATCTAAGCCACGCTTCTAAACAATAACTTTTAGTTTCGGTTTAAAGTCTGTTTACCAAGAATGCAGTGAAAAAGTGTTAAAAGTAGTATATGAGGTATAATTAAACTACACTTTTGTATTTCATTTAAACTCCTTTGCACTTTAATTGTGAATATGTTTCAGGAGATATTTCAGCTGAAAGTACTTTTCCATTTTACTTTTTAATTACCTTTCGTTACATTCTCAGTCCATTTGAAGAGAAAAAATATCGTGATATTTAAAAACGATGGCTCCAAAAACTTAATATACCGGATGCCTGCCTCCTTTTCATTAGCGTAATTGTAATACACAGGAGTGAGTTTTTTTCTTTTATTGAATCTAATGCTAAAATTGACTTTTTCTCTTCGAAATCATAATTAACTCTTTGAACCCGGGAGCCCGTTTTCCGTCCCAGGAACATAATACATCATTATTTCATTAAGTTGGATGGCTGCTTAGTGAATGTGTGGTCTAGACCAATCAATATTTTCAACGTGCAGCCCGAAGGCTGCACATTGAAAATATGAATTGATCTACCCCCATGCAGTCACGAATATGAACTCTTCCAATTTCTGCTATTGAACTGACATGGAAGACACAATCAGGGTTCAAAGGGTTGGTTATTTATTTATTTATTTATTTATTTATTTATTTATTTATTTATTTATTTATTTGAGTTTAACGACACTTTTGACAGTAGGATCACCTCGTGTCGGACAGGTTTACTGGTGGGGGAAGCCGGTTTGGGGTTCAATGGCGTAACCAATGAGCCGCCGTGCTCCCGTTCAAAGGGTTAATTAGCCCTTCTGTTATATCGGCGAAATATTTCCCACAGTTTTATTTCTAGTAGCCAGACTTACCGCAAATGTATAAAAGGCGGAGTTGAAATTGAAACCGGATGTGGCTAACTAGCGTAGGATACAGTGGGGGTTCATCCTATGGGACAGGGTGGCTGAGAGCTACCTGGGGGCGGTTAGCTCGTCCCATGGGCCACTCCGGCCCATAGCACGATCCACCCCTAGGGAACGGCTAGTGTCGGCTCACTGTATCGGCCAGGATCGCCGAGGATAGAGTCCCTCGCCCCCAGGGCGCCTCATTGTCGCGTTTAATGTGCAACTTCTGCCAAGGGGCCCCTCGCGACCTCTGGCTGCCACTGATAGAATAGTTTAAGCCCTTTCACGCGCACAATATTTTGTCGACAGTTAGATGTGAAAACTCGTGGAATAGGCTCTGAAAACTAAAAGTTAAAACATTAACTGGGTTCACATCATGAAGCGTGAAACTCTTCTCCGAAAAGGGTTTGCTTCTGTCCATAGTTTAGTTTAGTTTAATAGTTTAATGCATTACACCATAATGGCAGTTGCACAATACAACCATAACAAATAAGAAGAATTAGTAAACATGATGTATAATATAAAGTACTAATGACTTTTTCTTTAACAAGGTGATCTCGCTTACAGAAGAATGACCAGATCATGTTAGAAATAATATTAATCGATTTACTTTCACAGTTTTTCAATATATAATAGTATTTCTCCGAATCATTTAATTGTTCAAATTCTTTGTTTTCTTTTATAATTTCTTCGAACCCCGTTTCCCTAATTTCGACATATGCCTCACAATACATAACAAAATGTTTTTCGCTCTCTATTTCACTAGTATCGCACACCTGGCATCTCCAATCATTTAGGGGCGTTGGGGGTTGTTTATGTCTACTCTTTTCTATTTCTAAATTATGGCTACTAACCCTAAGTCTAGTAAACAGTTCACGGGCCTGTCGAGATCTGGTGATTTTCCGATAAGGTTCAAGCTTGTATTCAGTTTTAACTAATCGATAGGTTCGTAACTTATCACTGCCTTTAATTTTGTCATCATTAAACATACCTTTAGTAAATCTTTCTCTATGCTGAGACTCTAGTACATCTTTCAGGCATTTCCCATTACTATTGGTTAATGCGTTAGCATCGGAAACTTTGATATTGTAACGAGATAACTGAGTTTACATTTCATATGGAAGACCCACCATAGAAAATTAATAATATTTAAGACTACCTACAGCAGCATTGCTACCAGCAGTGGTGGGGGTTAATGAAGAGGGAAATTTTACCACCTTGAAGCATCATTTCTTGAGGCGCTTTCTTGGTCGGGAAAACAAAAACAAATTTTTTTGTCTTTTTCAACCGAATACATTGCATTGCGATGTTTTAGCGTGTCTTTTCGTTCAGTTGTCACCATCAGCTCGAAGTTTGTCGACAAAATGAGCAAATGCGCGCATATAAAATGTCTGAAAAATTCAGTAGAACAAACGAAATTTTCTCACCACAATACAATTAGAGTCCACCAAACAGTCATAACCAAAGGTTTTAACATATGATGAAGATTTATTTCTTTGTCATTTGAGTTGGAGCCCCAGTTAACCCCTTCTATGCTATTGGCGGATACTCCTGCCCAAAAAGGAAATTTCAAAGTATAATGCGGGCACATTTAACAAACTGTTTCCAGTGTAAATTGAATGAACTTTTTTACCAATGATTTTTGAGTTAAATTTAGACGAATTTCTCATTAAATCTAGTCATGGCTGCTTCACAGACATGACTAGATTTGACGAAAAATATTTTGAAAAGACTCAGCGGTGTAAGAGTTAATCACTTACCAGACACAACTAGCAGACGACACTTACATTATTTTTCTATGCATTTTTCAATTTTTGTCTTCAAAACATAGCTGTTGGCCCATTATTGGACAAGCACACAAACTCGTTCTAATGGGGGAGGGGTGGTAAAAATTGTGTCTCGCTATTGAGAATTGAAAGAAGAAAAGGAGAAAATAAATAAATGGTGATTTTGTGTAGAACGCTGAGCCAATTTGGCTGTTAGTTAGACGTTGGGTTCAATGCGAATTCACGTATCTATGTACAGAATAAACTTCCCGTCTGATTTTGTGCAAGCCTTTTCATAAAATCATGAATTTGTGTACAAATACAACGAAAACAGACCGCGAGGATAAAAAGTATTTCCGAAAACAACGGCAACAATGAGGAAATTAGATTATAGAAAGGGGTTAACTGAAGGAATAGAATCTAGAAAAAAATGGAAAATGAATAAATAAAATAAACAAAAATGGGATTAACTGATGTCATAATGTCAGGGTCTGGGTGATTTATTACGGTGCTTTCCATATTGAGTAAGAAATCGTATATCACAGCTGTATGTCAATATATCACTCCGTCATGTACTGCGTATATCTTTGAATTATCAATACTGTCTGTCGCAATGATATGTAATATGCTAGAGAAATATTTACACTGTAAATCCACAGTGAATCATCACAGATTAGGCCTGTGGCTATTAACTGTCATTTCGCTTGACTGTGAAAGTTAGATATTTCGGAACTTCTGCTCAGTCAGTTATATCTATATAACAACTGAAAGAAGGTCTAAAAATGCAAGGGTGTAGCCAGGGAGGGTCATGGGGGTCTTACGACCCCCCCCCCCGAATCCCAAAGGTCCGCGGCGGATATTCTCCGCAGCAATCTAATAAATGCCTACATTGAATTTGATTAACTTTCACTCAGCATGAAATCTTTGATCACTGCTGATATCAAATATTGAAGAATGTTTCCGGGGGAGGTCCCCCCCCCCCCACCGGACCACCACCGGTGGTCAAAGGTCAATTTGGAGGCGATTATGGGAGGGGTCACCCCCTCCCATAATCTCCTCCAACTTGACACTTAGCCAAGTTTTCAGTCTTTTTAGTTGCCAGACCTTCTCATCCTTGCATTGTGGGCGACCCCACCCCTAAAAAAAAGTGCTGACTACAACCCTGAAATGTATGGCTGATTATTCTGTTTAGTAATAGTATTTGACCTGGTCATAATGTTTACGCGAAGAAAGTGAAATACAATTTACATCTGCAAGATCTCGAGGTAATTTTTTTTTAGCATAGAATAAAATGCAACGCTGAAAGTGTACTCAAAAATTAGTTTTCACCCAACCCAGTGGAAGAGATCAGCATTATCCATATTGGAGGGGGAGGGGTGGGGGTGGGTGGGGGGTTGGTTCACGAGACTTTTGTTTTCAAAACAAACCACACGTGGAACATTAGCAGTATACAATCTTCGTGTCAGAAGATTCGGTTTCGGTTTCTCGGTTTCAGCAAACAGAACAATGTCATCGGCGAACAGCAATACACTAACTTGTCTTCCATTTATATCTATGCCTGTGTTTGCCTTTCGAATGTCCGCAGCTAAATCGTTGATGTAAATGGAGAACAGAGTCGGTGATAAGTTGCAGCCTTGTTTTACACCACTGGTCACTGGAAAGAACTCTGTAAGTCTGCTGTTAATTGCCACTGAAGACTAATATAGGGACATGATTTAAATAAATAGACATTGGTATGTTACGCAACTGATCATTTGTGTTGAAATTAACTTTTATAGTAAGTATCAGTTGTAATATTTATAATGTGGTAAATCCGAGTTTAACCCTTTACCTAACATGAAAAGCAGACGACACTTGCAAAAATAATTCTTGAATAACTAATTTTTTTCATTTTTTGTCTCAAAAACATAGGTTATGACCCCTCGTTGGAACGAGCTCGACGAGCTCGTTCCAACCAGGGGTCATAACCTATGTTTTTGAGACAAAAAATGAAAAAAAAAAAAAAAATTATGAAAATTAATTAGCGATTTTTGAGAATAGCGCTGGCCGGTTTTTCCCGTTACGTTGGGTAAAGGGTTAAAACGAAACTTCATGTGAAGAACACATTGAAATGTGACTGCGGGTAGTCTGAATTGAGTTGCCTAGCTTATTTCCTTTGCAAAGCCAAACTATGAGCTATACAATTACGATTATCTGGGAAGCGTCTATCCGCTACCCGTGTCTTCGGGAAGCGTCCATTTGAGCAGCATCTGTCTGGGGTGATACCCTTTCAACAAATGCGCGGCGAGTTCAAATGTCACAAGTGGTCGGTGAATCGTTGAAAATCGCCAGTTTCTTGTCGCTGCTGACTTGTTTTCTCGTAAAAATCCAGTTTTTTCAGCCTGAAAACTGTCCAGCACATGGGATGCGACACGACTTTGAAACTGTGTGTGTGTGGGTGGGAGTGGGAGTGGGGGGGGGGGGGGGGGGGGAGGCTGAAGTGTAAGCGGGGCTTCTGGGACCCTCTCCACAAAGTCATGTAAAAAGGTGACCTAAGAAGCAATCTGTGTGATTTAGGGAATTAGTGGACTACTGGCACCGATTCAGTGCCGGTAGTCCGCTAAATCCATATAATCGCTCAGATCACACAATAGGCTTAAATTGTGTAGTCTGACGCGCTATTGGGGTAGTCAGTACTCCGTCGCCGACCCCGACTCGGATAATTGCTGACTCAAAAAAAATAAGTTCTTTGGTATTAAGGATGCCAAATGGAATAACTAGGGCCCTGCGAATCGTACTTTTTCGATTCGAATCGACTCTCGAATCGAATCACTTTTATTATTCGAAATCGAATCGAACCTCGAATCGAATCAGTTGCGTCTTGAAGATGACCGATGGAGGTTGGGGTGCTATAAACCTGATTTGTTCCGACTGTGATGGCTCAAGTCCAGACTGATAAAATAATCCAACTACATTATCAAGGCATGCCTTCGTATAGAAGGCATGCCTTGGTGATGTAGTTGGAATATTACCCCGTAAGGATTATAGTTCTTCATCCTCATTACTTGGAAACTTTAAATTTGCATTTAGCAGTGGTAGGGACATGTAATATTGAATTAGCATGGCTAGTGGCACGATTACAGATGTTATTTATGTTAATGAAAAGCTGAAGTTACACTAAGTCGTTTATTTGAACATTATTTCTGTACGATTTCCTTCCGAACAATACGTTTTTTGAGGCGATGAAGTTGACAGATACCAAGCTATTTTCCTATGAAAAGTTTCGAGAGGAAACGAATCGGGCAGCCGATTTCGAATGGAACCGAATATCAACTTAAGATTCGAAATCGAATGGAATCCCGAAGCTTCCCAGGGCCCCAGGAATAACTAGCAAGTAAGCTCATTTTGTTTATTATTTTTATATATTTTGAGCATTGTTGGCCAAAAAGGGTGGGGTCTAATCCCACTCCCCCCCCCCCCCCCCAGTCGTCCACTGGATCTTCCGCCCCTGGCTCAGCATGATAAGAACCTCACGAGTCGGTGGAAGTGTCGTTGAACTATAGCAAAGAAAGAAAGGTCTTCTCTTGCCTGACAAGGATGTTGTGGTATGTATGGACGCATACAAGTGCTTTGCTCGATATTACTTTCTGTCATCTCTCGAATGCCGCAAACACAGAAGCACCGCGTCTGCCTCATTCATGAACACATAATTAAATCGCCCTATTTTCAAGCCAGGTCGAATTGATATTTTATTTTAATAATGACCTGATAGAATTAATTTACTTTGGACTGACTGATTTTCATGCGGCGATGTATTTGAGGCCAATATGTTATTATTTAATACAGTCGTACATAGTATAATTTACACGAATGTAATATGATTGTTTGAGATCACGACATTGGGTTTCTGTATCGCTATTCGCTGAGGTCTATCACCGACTGAAGGCATATTGGAGTGTTTCAAACGCGACGTCAATGGTCGATACACGGCATTCATCCACCGTAATATTATGTTGTGAAGGGAAAATGCTGTGTCAGGTCCATATTTATGTGGAAGCGACTGTAGTGAAGGGTATTCGTTGGCAAGATCATCAGTAGGAATAATTACTATGTTCAAACTCGTTATTTATCAAGAAGCGTTTTATTTCCTATTATAGAACCGATCAATGTTCCTGTGATTTCTGTTTTCAAAAAGGATTTCTTTTCCAGGTTAGTAAGTTTACCTTTGAATTGTTTTTTGTTGTATATTGATACAGACAATCCTGTTCAGTCGTATTGTATCAGTTGTGAGTCATAATTCACCGACTTATATAGATGATATAATAATTAATATTATAACACACCAAAAAGGATGGGATATTTTATTTCAGTCAAAACCACGCCCGAAAGGTTACTTCCAGATAAAAATATATGTAATACTCGTCTGAAACGGACGTGCCATCAGGCGCACAACGAGGATTTTATAATTGGTGTGACCTAGTCAAGGTTTTTTTTATGGGGGGGGGGGGGGGGGGGGGAGAGTGCCAAACATGATATTTGGAAGGCCGCTGTGGGGGCGGGCGAGGCCTCTCCTATTCTTAACTATGACCATTGAAGGGAAGTGTGTGTGTGTGTGTGTGTGTGGGGGGGGGGGGGGGGGGGGGGTAACAGTCGGAGCGTCCTGCTTAGGACTTCGCCTCCCATCCCAAGAAAATTTTGCAAAATGCAGTGCCCTAAGTCTAAGGGCAAATCTGGGGCATTTGTAGAGTATGTAACCCTATGTTGGATACCATTTTAGGGCTCTGTATGTTATGTGAAAGTTGCATTGGGCCAGTGTTTTGGGGACAGCGAAAATATTAAGGGAGGGGGGAGTCCTCCAGAGCCCCCCCCCCCCCCCGTGGCTACGCCACTGCGTGCCATTGGTGGGTATTTTACATGTGAGTTTATAGTATTACAGTAGTCCTTCGTGAGACTGTGGTGATCACACGTCCTCACCTCTTGACTCTCCTGTTGGGGAGTGAGAGAGATTTTAACACTCGTATAAAAACTTACTCCTTGCTCAAGAATATGTACAATTATTGAAGCCATTCACATACATATCGATTTAGCGATGACTGTTCATGATAATTTCTAGAAATAACACATAATTTCAGGCCGTGGTTATGGAAGAAGGGGTGGGCCCGGTGGCACGAACTTTTCTCCCGGGGCGAAGGGAAGACTACCCGAACTCTCCTTCTGCAGCAGTTGTATTCCCACCCTCTTGTCTGGAAGCATATGAACCCTGTGATTTTCTGGTGCCACCCTAGATGGGAGTATTAACAGCGCATACGGAGTTCTCCTACCCACGCATTTCACCTTTACACAACTCGAATTGCAGTCCCATGCAGCTTGCCTCAAAAATGCTTTAATAATTTTGCCCAAAATATTGCTTATGACAACGAGCTTGTTACAATAAAGGGTTATCAGCTATATAGGGTTTTGAGACTAAGATCAAAAAAAAAAATTGTGAATAGCGTTGGCCGGTTTTTTACTGTACGCATGTTAATCCTTAACCCAACGTAACGGCCAAAACCGACCAGCGCTATTCTCAAAAATCGCCAATTAATTTCCATTATTTTTTCATTTTTTGTTTCAAAAACATGGGTTATGACACCTCGTTGGAACAAGCTCGTCGAGCTCGTTCCAACGAGGGATCATAACCCATGTTTTTGAGGCAAAAAATGAAAAAAATTAGTTATTCAGGATTTTTTTTTGGCAAGTGTCGTCTGCTTTTCATGTTAGGTAAATGGTTAGCTTCTTTCATGTCTTGACTCCAGCACAGATATTTGTGACGTTTATTCAGTCGAGTATCCACCCATGTCTTTACAGGTTACTCCCATTAGACTTGTAGCACCACGGTTGACAAGCAAATTTAGAGTTCGTGGACCCACGGATAGTCAGCTCGCCCATGATCTGCAGTTTTGCTTGTTTTTGTCCTCACGTTTGTCTGAAACTGACATAAAATTAATACAGTACGTAGAGGGATTTGATACTCTGCCCTCCCATCCATACACCCCCTACCAACCCACGCTGAGTGTCGTTTCACTCACTTGGGTATTCAGGTGAAATCTGAGGATACAGCAAGTAAATCTGCAGTACTGGGGCGCCCGGTTTACCTACCCTGTGATATACTCTCCGTGAATTTACGTGCTTGGTATCTTTCTCTTTTATTTGTAAGTGTATAGGAAGTCTCCACATTGTTGGTTGCTTTTGCTACGAAATAATTCGGCGCGAACTCTATCTGAGTGAGCAAATGTATTTTTGGTTGATCAAGCAGCAAATTACCCACACCGTGGACTGCTCTTTTTTCAACTCTTTACCTAACACAACTAGAAATGATACTCGCAAAACGTTTTTTTAAACAACATTTTATTTCATTCAACTGAAATCGTGTTTGGCGAACAGACTGGGTCTATCTTAACGTCGTATGGTACTCATACCCTTACATAGTGACAAAATTACATTATTTGGTGTTTGTGCGGTTGTGTAAAAGTGACCAGATATCAAAAACGAAAAATGTATTTCGAAATTAATGGAAAAACTTAATTTTCAGTGCATGCAAACCACAATAAATTATAAAGCATTTCTAAGCATTTCTCGAAACACTCCTCAGTCATAACGTGTACACAGCCGATAGAAACACTCCACTTAATCCATTGTGGAGTGGGATAACCTACCCGACCCAGGTACTTCATTACATCACACTCTCGCGCTTGACTCGTGATGGCAAGCTGGCATATCGTTGCTGTTTCTAATGCTATGATGTGGGTTACCGGAAAGGGATGACGCTTTGCAGTTATGTGACACTCTATCGGAAAGGGCTCTGTGAGCCACTCCAATAATGTGTCACACAATAGCATAGCGCCCTTAAAAAAACTAGGAATGAAATGTTGTTTGGCGGCTGCACAGATTACTTTGCACTAACCCCTGTTAATCTATTAATCAGTGGGGCTATCAAGAGCATAATAATAACTCGGGTGTGAGGGGAGCGCTGCGGCTCAGTGGTTACGGCATTGAACTTCAAACCGATAGGTCCACGCCAGGGGTAACTGACTAACTGCGTTGTGTCCTTGGGCAAGGCACTTCATCTCGATTGCCCACGTGGGGGCACGGTGGCGCTGTGTACTAAGGCGTAATGCCCGTCGATGGTGCACCTGTCTTCAACCAGTGCTAACCCGGCTTGTGTGTAGTAAGTACGTTGGGGAGTCTGACCGTTCTTGCCGTTGCTCGTTGGCTCTCTCCTGGTACTCCGGCTACCTCCAAGCGTAAAACTATCCGACACGAGGTCATGCATCCTGGGTGTCGAATTTGTCGTTGAACTGCAATAAATAAATAAATAAATAACTCAGGTGTGATCAGAAGATAGGCATTGCACAACGTTTTGAATAATTTTTTTTCTTTTATTTTTTGATTCAAAAACATAGCTTATGACCCCCAATTGGAACGAGATCGTTGCAGTGGGGGGACAAAACAATGCTCTGGAGGAGGCAAAAATTTAAAAAAGTAATGGTGCTGATCATTTTTTGAGGTAAAAGGTTAAAGCACGTGCGAAACTGGGTTATATTTTATCTACAAAGGAAAAATTTCATCCGTGGTTCTAAGCACTTCACCATTCGTCACACAATATAGACAAAAATCGAATAAGAACCTGTAAGGTTATTGACATGTGTACCATCATGAATACTTAATTCTGCCTGTATGACCGACATTTACTTGGAAGATCGAAGGCGTTGATTGATTTTGAAGTTATGGAGATGTGCGAGAAAAGGAGGTCACTTCTTTCGCCTCACATTCCTCCACAATGGGATATTTCTAATAGCTCTTATCAGCAGTTCTGGAATCGGAATCAACTATAGCTTGTACAACCACTATATGGTGTGTTGCGTACAAAGTGCGCGACCTACCAAGGTCAAGGTGTGAGATAGATGTCAACAGATGGGATCAGAATGCGAGGGGATCGGAATGCACACGAACTGGAACTAGCGCCAAGTGGGAAGGGGGGGGGGGGGGGGGGGGAGGGCAAGCTGGCAACTGCCCCGGGATTTTTTTTTGTTTTTAAAGTGTAGGTTGACGTATCGATACGTCTGAACTGAAAGTCGTGCGAAGGCTTTTGGTACCGGCCTCCGATGCTGGTGGAGGTGGCAAAAGTACGCAGTTGCATTACTGACGCGGTTCCATTCACGTTAATGGTAAGTGATATCACAATGAAGCGTACACAATATTTATGCTACCCATGCAAAACAAAATAACTCCAAATTAGCATCTATCAAATAGACCTTGTCCTTTATGGACTGATCGCAATACCTTTCTTTACCAGCACCAAGCTGCTGGGAGGCCAAAAATATGCCAAAGAGCATCTATCAAATAGATCATGTCCTTTATGGGCTGATCCCAATACCTTTCTTTATAGCACTATAAGCTGCTGGGCGACCAAAAATGTGCCTACTACAAAGAGCATCTATCAAATGGAACATGTCCTTTATGGACTGATCCCAATACCTTTCTTTACCAGCACTAAGCTGCTGGGCGGCCAAAAATATGCCCCTATGGTAAGGCCTGGAGGATTATGGGGTGGAGGTGGATTGAAAATACTCTTTAAAATAAACTTTTATAATTAAACTTGCGCTATGCTAAATGAGATACTGTAACTGAAACTGGGAAGACGAACTACTTTGCCAAATTACTTTCTTGTTTCACAAGTAACCCTTTCCACTTCCGCGGAATACAGCTAAAACAAAGGAGCCGCGCCACGTGACAAATTAGTCATACTTCCCACATTGTATTCTTGTGCAGTCAACCAAGACTGATTGATATTTATATTTATTTATTTATTGATGTTTAAGGTCACATATTTATGCACAATGGCTAATCATGACCATGACAGTTTTACGGGTGGAGTAAGCCGGAGTACCCGGAGAGAACCACCGAGCAACGACGAGCAGCTGCCAGCTCCCCAACATCGTAACTCCGCACTGTAGCACAGGCAGGGTTAGATTGGTTGAAGACATGCGTACCATCGACATGCAATACGCCTTAGTACACGGCGTCATCGTGCCCCCACGCGGGCAATGGAGATGAAGTGTCTTGCCCAAGGACACAACGCGGTTGCCGCAGGTGGGATTCGAACCGAGGACTTCTCGGTTTGCAGCCTGCACCTCTACCTATTGAGCCACCGCGCTCCCGACTGATTGATAATAATTCCTGAAGACTTTTGTACAGTAACTGCCAAAATTACTGCAAGACATTACGTTGCATTGTAGCATAAATCTGGCTGATGTTATCGTCAACCTGACATTTATTCTACCCAAAAACAAAATAACTCCAAAGACGCTTGTTGATGATTAAGGGCTATACTTTGTTAATTTGCTTCGAATTTTCCAAACTGTTTTGGATAAAGTATAGCCAATAACAACACAAATATTTACAAATATACATAGTACTACAAAGACCATCTATCAAATAGATCATGTCCTTTATGGACTGATCGCAATACCTTTCTTTACCAACACTAAGCTGCTGGGCGGCCAAAAATATGCCAAAGATGAAGTTTTTGTAGAAGTGGTGGATTTGTGCTCTTTCCACATCTTGTACGAAAACGACATCCCGCCCATACCGTACTTGAAGGTAACAGGGTGAGTTGACACACGCAAACTCACGAAGGACAGACCGTGGGTTGTGAACGCGAAATGATATATTGTCACTGGTCAGGTAGCCCAGGGGAAGCACACACAAGCGCTGCTCTTCCTCCGAAAATGCTGTAGAGAACATCCACTGGTCATGAGTCGACACTCACGTGCTCATATTCACCTGCAGAAACACAGCACAAAGTATGTAATGCTATACCTGAAATCAGGGCTCGATTCAATCTGAAATCTGGGAAAACTGGTTAGCCGGTGATTCACAGGACCTATGTTGATAAGCATGAATAGGAAAACTTGGAAATCGAAGAGCAGGATGCTATGCTAACCCACATGAATCGATCCCTGCCCGAGATCATGCACTAGTGAATGCAACATTCGGAAAGGATAGCTTAGTAGCAGGACATCCACGAGCACCATATGTTGTTGCTGGAAAAATGGACCGCACTATTCAAGTGGCAAACAAACGAATTGTACCGTTGTTTCAACGACGACACACTGTAGAACGATGAAAACCAACCCGGAGACGCACACATGCGGCAACCCCGGAGTAAAGATTTGGGTATTTGCTGTCCAACGGGTCCACACACGCAACACCCGTTCCCAGAAAGGCCAAACCAAAGTGTAATGACAATCAAAATTAATGCTGGACTGCGTATATATTGGCGGAAAGCATCGGACTTCCATCGCCCCATTAATCGAATTTGCGCATCAGAGTAACCCTGTTGGGCACCCCACGTGGCTGCTCCAATACGGAAACAGTAACCTTTAAAAATCAAAGAATTTGGACCACAACGTGCTAAAGTGGTATGGAGAATGTCAGTGAATCTCTTGCGTAAGATAGGGAAACCGTCAGGGTATGCAAACAGCGGACCAGGTATTCCGCCCCTCCGCTGGATAAATTGACACAGGAGAGAAACAGGACAATATATGCTATGCGAAACACGTGGAAGCGAAATGACATGTGGCCTACTGTCGGTGTTGTGCTTGAATTTTCTAAACGTGAGAGTGGCGACCGACAGAGTGCCCCTTGATAAACATATGTCGGACAACTGCACCACGTCAGCCGTCTGTTTCCGATTTGCCAGACAGAGTTCCCCAATGCGTGCAAATGCAAAAAATGCAACGGAAAACATGGCACGAAATAACGTTGCCTCATACGTGCTGAAACAGCATGCGGGAAGGGTTAAAATAAGACTTTCCAAGATTGACGGAGTGACAGGTAAGCGGATATCCACGGATGGACAAAGTTTCTGCAGACCTATAATAGTTTTATTAACTGGGAAGGAATGGGTAGGGTCTGGTAAATCATCAAGCTTATACACATAAGACAAACCGAACAACATGGACCGGACTGTTTTGTATGCATAATTTTGATGAAACACAAAGGTTATAAACAAACAGAGATTTGAGATTGAAATTGGAAACACAAATGGTACCATGACAGCAGAACAAAATGATCGAAACTTTTGCAATGTAGCAGTATATGCCCGATGAGTGGATGAAGATAATGCATTGTCAAAAAGGTAATTCACAGTTTGAGCAAATTCGTTAGTTCCCACTGCGGAGGAATCGGTGCTGGGTGTGGGTCGCTGCATGGATGTAGTCGTTTGAATTCTGGCACCTGCAAACGAGAAAGGGAATCAGCTAATTTGCTGATATTATCATCAACCTGACATATGTGCCAGCACTGCACAGGCAGCATGGCGTGTCGCGTAAAAAATTCTCGACCGACCCACCAAGATCAACAAGGGTCATAGACAGAGGGCAACACATGGAATGGGCATATATACATATCAGTATTATAACCCACGTGACTTCTTTGCATTCTGATTGGCTGAAAGGTGATACCCTATTTCGTGTAGTTGTCCAGCACAGAGCTGAAGGGTCACTACATGCAGGCAAGCCAGAAAATAAGCAGACTGTCATCTGCAAAATGAGGTCGCCAGAGGGTGAATGTAGTGATGCTACCCTGCGCAGCAGGGTAGCATCACTAAATTTACCCTCTGTGAACCTCAATCTGAATAAGGGTCTCAAAACTAAACAATAAGAGGTGCCCAGATGATAAATTGGCCAACTGTATGGGATAGCATCAACAAATTCACCCTCTGGGGACCTCATTCTGCAAATGTCAGACTGCTTATTTTCAGGCCTGCATGCGGGCACTATATGTTTTTTTTTTATTTTTAGCACGGGCACTATATGTATTTTCTGGTTATAAACAGATGATTCCACATAATTCGGATTTTTCATTTCTCACAACAAAGTCAATTTTTTCTTTCTCGTTTAAATGCTTAAATTTCACTTCCCGCGATTGAATTCGTTCAAAATGTAATTAGCGATTACCCTGGATTATCTGCATATTTTTTACATTTCATTATAAAGTGTTGATTCGCGCTCCCGCGTTGTGTCCTTGGGCAAGGCACTTCACACCGATTGCCTACATGGGGGCACGATGACGCTGTGTACTAAGGCGTACTGCACGTCGATGGTGCGCATGTCTTCAACCAATCTAACCCTTCTGTGCCGCGGTGCAGAGTTAAGAGTTACGATGTTGGAGAGCTGACAGCTGCTCGTCGTTGCTCGGTGGTTCTCTCCGGGTACTCCGGCTTCCTCCTCTCGTAAAACTGTCACCGACATGATATGACCCTGGCTGTTAATGTGTCGTTAAATCCTCATAAAAAAAAATAATAATTATAAAGTGTTCTTTTGATTCTACCACATTATCATCACAATTCTTGCATATTCATTGTTCATATGGAACCTTTGCGGAACTGATGCCTCCCTATTTCTAGCTTATCGTTGCCTCAGTGCTAGAATGTCCTATGTCCCATAGGGGACATAGGACATTCTAGCACTCAGGCGACGTTATGATTACTGATTCTTACTTTACTGAACAAGGTCCGTAGACTATAATTTTTAACTGAGTTCAAGTAAGGCTCTAAATCGTAATTATCTTTGAATGTGCGAAATGTTCTCAATTTGTTCATTCACCCTTTCTTCGCGTCATCGAACATTTCTGTCTGAAACCTTGAGATATGACCCTTTTTGAGATTATACTGACTAGCATTTAACTTTTCTAATGACAATGGATCTTTTAGCACCTCATTAAATTTCGGCCCACCTAACCTTTCAGGCCTTTTTTGATTGATTGTAGAATTACTTACCATATCTGCCGCCGAGCGAAGCAGCGACCGGTCATTGAATTCAGCCTTTCTGATGATATGTCGAATAGTATTCATTATTCCATCATGAATTAAAGGGAATCTACCTAGTTCTACACGTGAAGCATAATAAATAGAACGACAGCAATGACAAAAAAAATGTTTATAAAGTGGAAACAAACGATATCAATGCAGCGTTCAGTCCAGTACAGCAGACGTGAGTGCCATTTTTAGTAACAAATCTGAATGGTTGGTTTCGAAGGGACATATCGAGTCCGGATGTAAGATGGCGCTATGTAAAAATGGTCTATTAGATGATTTTCTTCTTTTAACACCAAATACAGATTTATAAAATCTTAAATGCGCCTGTTCATTAGGTGTGATGTCAAGTTTACCAAAGTTAATATAAGGCGCCCATAACTCACACAATAATATCGATTTGGTTAGCTTGTCAAATAGTTTACACCATATATCCACGGAAGGAATCTCATGGTGACGAAGCGCTGACGTCAGTGCATATAATGTTTTGTTACCTTTACAAACTACATCGGACTGGGCACTCCAAAAGTTCCCTTAAAAGAAAGTTTAACTCCAAAATATGTATACTCTTTCACTAATTCTAAAATATTATCGTCTAAACAGAATATTTGTACTTTTTGAAGCTCTTTTTGAAAAATCATACATTTAGTTCTGGAATGATCAACAAACAAATCATTTCTTGATGCATAGCTAGCCACCTTATTCAGAACACATCTGTAAACCTTCTGGTGTTACCGACATCATTACTAAATCATCTGGGAATAAGAGATGATTTGTCACAAACAGTAACCAGTCTACATTTTTCATCGAATTCATTTCCTATATCATTAATAAATATTTTAAAAAGTGTAGGCGAAACTATACACCCCTGCCTAACCCAAACGCTAGATATCCTACGAGGTCCAAACCCAGCAATGGCTTTGGTCGAATAAGCACTGGCTGCTTTCATCGATTTTATAGTATTCAGAATATCCCCTGCTATACCGAAGTGTTCTAAATTAGCAAACATAATATCTCTGTTAACCGAATCTAACGCATTACGAAAATCTGCGAACGCAGTTTAAAACTTGTTCCCTTCATTTATGTATTTTCAACTGACGCACTGTCTTTAGTACTTCTTTTCTTTCTGAATCCAAACTGATTATCGCTTACTATTGTAGCGAAACTCGACCCACCCCGCCCTGCTCTCACTTTGTGTCGAGTCTCTCGGCCCCGAACTCACTTACATGAAGTGAGTTCCGGCCGAGAGCCACGCCACAAAGCCAAACAAGGTCTAGCCATAGCACAGATTTGTTGTCGAGGGGTTAGTTACAAGTTCGCAATTTCAAACCGAAAATTAGTTAGCGTAATCAATCACCTAGAACCTCTACAAAATTATTCCAGACTACCCTGGCACCCGTGCTGTGCCGCTGTTCTCGGGCCGGACTCACTTACAATAAGTGAGCCCTTACCGAGAACCTCGCCACAACAGTCAACCAAGGAACAAACATCTTCCTATGATTCCAATCCACCTTTAAACCGTGTTTTGTGTTAAGATATATGTTAGGACTAGGACTCTGAAACAGAATAGGAATTAAAAATACAAAAAAAACCCAATTCCACTAAATTATTAGCAAATTTATTCACAAATCCCCAAATCGTCTCTACCCTCCCACAATTCAGCAGTACATTCAGATTTACATTCAAGTTGTACAGACCAACTCATTTCATTCACCCTTCAAGGTGAGATCATAATTCCTCATAAAATAGTTACGTCCCCTACTAAAGAGGGGGAAAAACCCTACAATCTGGCACTTATGCCGCCTTAAAATATGCACACCAGACTACATGACTACTACCCTTAACTAAAGAAGGGGAGTCCAAGATACGGCAATACCAAATATTTACTTTCACATGTCACCCAGCAGAAGGGTTACTTCATTATTTGTGACCCACCTACCCTCCTAAATATTGCTAAATATTCACTGAGGGTAGCGTTATCTCAGTATTCACGTCTGTACATTCAAGCTAATGCCATAAAAGGAGGGGGGGGGGTACAATCCATCGGGCCACCGAAACTCGCCCCAAGCCGAAAGATCACGATTAGGCCATAGCATCCCATCGCAACAGCAATAAGATGCCCTGGATCAATCGTGAATAATCCTAGAACCAATTTAATATAGCCTTTTATAACATATTTCGGCTTACGGCGAGGATCGGTAAATTACATAAAATATGACCGGCCCCGGCAGGGTACAACTACGGAGAAATAAATATTCGACTCACCTATAGGAAGCTCCACACGGTTCTGATCCACTAGACTCCGATTCAGAATAATATAATATTGCAGACGCAATTATTTCGTGCGAAGTCAACACCGCCGAGCACGAGAAACTACATGTCTCTCACAATAGTGGTCAATGAAGTAAGAACCACTGATCCATAACGCTATCAGTTAGTGATCAATGTAACAATTTAAGGCCACCTCAGAGTATTTTAGCACTTTCAATACTGAAGCGGGCAAACACACACTCGATATGTACACACAGACCCATACCTACATATATATATAATATACATACATAGATAGATATAGGCCACCGTGCACACACCGTGTGTGTGTCCCTTATTGTACAATTCCACTTTTTCTTACACCACCCCCACCCCGAGATTCAACGTCCCTGTTGAAAAAGATAGGAGAGGAAAAAGGAAAAGGGGAAAGATATATACACCCCTCCGCAAACAAAGGTAGTAGATTTTGTCATACTGGCCATTTAAAAAAAAATAGCCAGATAATTGCTAGTTGAATTGAAATAGTTGTTGGCTGAATAAAAGTAGTCGCTGGTTCCTCATAAAACACATAAATTTTTCTTCATAATTTCTACGTATTTTCGTTTTAAAAAAATTAATAAATCACTATTTAAATAATTCACCTTAAATCCATCCAACTGGGGTTCCGTTTAGGAAATCAGTCATAGCTTTAGGCCGAAATGAGTCCCCGACCAGCACTGACCCACGTACAGGGTCTGCACTGCCTGAAGCCGACGAGGTCATGCAACAGGAGATGTAAGCGTCAGATTGAGCTCATTCAAGCATAAAATGATGACAATATTTATAATGGTCCCATCTAGAACCCAGTTTAGTTCAAGGTTATCTTTCCAAAACAAAGGAATATTAAATCTTTTCTATTACAACTGAAAGTTCTCAAGGAACTCATCTCACTTTCTGGATGTAATGACCTTTATCAGGCACATACAATTCTTTTTATGTCATTTATTCTAAAGCATTCAGCTTTCACACAATTTCCCCGGGAAATTGGTAAGATTATTTGTAGAACCTTTATTCAACGGAGCACTGCTCCTCCAAGACCAAAGCAAGGTATTTTAGGTATTGACATTGACCCAGGTTATTCAAATGCACACCATCTCGTGCAAAATGTAAACGTGACACCTTAAATAAGGCTTTATAAAATACATTAGACCTTCTAAGTGTTTCGTAAAACTGGGTGACAGCCACCCTACGGAGTTCGTACACAATACCAGACACTCTGGTCTTCACACGAGGAAACAGTCCTAGAATGATAATTTTTTTAACGCCTTGGCGTAACAAATTCTCTAAAAGTCTTTCGACAGAAAGTTTAAAATGTGAAAAACAAAAAGTATCACAGTCAATGTCATTTTCGCCAACCTGCACAAGTACGGTCTCTGCACTCTCCACACAAATCCATTCAAGTTGTTGGATAGTTGCACCAGGAACACCATATGCTTCCAGCGAACTCAGACGTCCAGGTATTTCCCCTGACCATGCTGCAAGTCTTCTTATAAAGGAATGGCCCATTATTAAAGCCATAATGCTACAAGAAGAAAATTTACAAACAGAACAGTATCTTTGTTCATACAATAATTCTACATAGATAAGATGAGGACCCAGCAACTAAAAAGGACAACCATTTCAATATTTCCCGAAAGATAATTTCTCCAACCAAGCTGACCCGTCAATTGATTTATTTTCTGCCACGGACACATCTCTCGCGGAAAAAAAAAAAAATCCAATTATACTTGGCACCGGTGCCTTAACTTCCATAACTCTTATATTCCGAATCATACCCTAACATATAACTCTCACCGCCCTCCATACACACGCGCACGAAAACCCCCCAATTATTAACATCCCAACCCTCCTGCGTACCGAAATAAAAAAACAAACCGGTCAGCGGGTTTAAGAAAAATCTTAACAGGTATAGAAATTTGACGACCACACTTGTATTTGCCATTTCCAACAGCCAATAAAAAAAACCCCAATTTCTCGGAACCAATACAATACGGCAACTCCCCACACCAGGGAAATGACGCAATTTAAAATAATGCAACAAAGCTCGTATTATGGACAAGCCAATAATGCTCATCTATCCATTATCTACATGAAAATTTGGTTCCACACTAAATACACTTCAAAGGCAGCACCACCTCGGAGGCCAATACATAAGCGCTAAATATAATATCAAATTTTTACATTTTATTGCGCTCAACAAAATATATATATATTCAGGCCCCCCGAGAACTGCCACTTAACTCAAATACCAAGTGTGGTGTCAGGCAGAGAGAAAGAAAAAAAATACTTAATAAAAAACAAAGTCTTGAGAACCTAGTCGACGTGGTCGCCGGAGGGTACGACCACGCCTACTAGTCGGAGCTTCCCCGTCGAACGTCTCTCTCCCCTCAGGATCTCCCACCGAGGGCCGGTCAACATTACTCTCGATAGGACTATCAGGTGTGGGAGCAATGGGGGCACCCAAATTTAAATTACGTGAAAAACACTTCTTCAACCGGTTGAAATGTACAACCTGGGGTTTACCTCCTCCGACGCGAACCACAAGGTAATTTGCGTCCGAGAGTTTGCTTTTTATGATGTAGGGACCAACCCAAAATTTTGCAAATTTTGAGGTCTGACCTTTATTTACTCTAGGTAAATAAAGCCAGACCCTATCCCCAACGGTAAAAGGTTTGCCGAAAACTCGCTTGTCATATATTTTCTTTCTTCTCTTAATCTCGGATTCACATTTCAACGAGACCAATTGAAATATTTGGGCTAGACGACTTTCCAAATCGCTAACATATTGAGAGGGAGCCCAATCCCTATCAGGAATCTTACCAGCGATTAACTCTGTAGGTAAAGTAATTTCTCTACCAAACATGACACTAAAGGGAGTAAACCCAGTCGTCTCATGTTTGGCACTTCTATAGGCCATCATGGCGAATGGAAAATAGTATTCCCAGTCGCCATGATTATCCTCTACAAAGCAAGCTAACATAGCCGCCAAAGTTCTATTAAACCTCTCAACTTGGCCATCACTTTGGGGCATATAGGGAGAGGTACGAGTCTTTTTAATTTCAAAATAGCGGCAAACTTCCTGAAACAAATCAGATTCAAAATTTGACCCCTGGTCTGAATGAATAAATTTCGGCATTCCGTACCGACTAATCCACTCTCGAATTACCACATCGGCTACTGTACTTGCCCTTTGATTGGGGATAGCAAAAGCCTCCGTCCATTTGGAGAAATAATCTGATATAACTAAAATGTAAATATTACCCTGAACGGATTCAGGTAATGGCCCCAAAATATCCAAAGCAATTCGTTCCATAGGCTCCGAAACTTTATCTGTTACCATAGGAGCTCGACTGGTCTTGCCCGGTGGCTTACGACACTGACAATTCGGACAAGACTGAACCCAGAGTTCTACATCCCGACGCAAACCTATCCAAAAGAAACGCTCTCGAATTTTAGAATATGTCTTATGAACGCCCAAATGTGCACCCACTAAAGAGTCATGATGCTCCTTACATACCTGACTTCTTAAGTCTTTTGGGACCACCCACAAAAATTTGCTGGGGGACCCTATTTGTGTCCACTCTCGAAGAAGAATGTCATTTTCCACTAAAAATTGTTCCCACTGACTCACATACCTCTGAAGCTCCGGGGATTCTCCTTTTAATTTCTCAAGTCCAGGTTTCTCGCCCGTTTTCTTCATTTCGAGAAATTTTTTAATAAGGGGATCAGCCCCCTGACTTTCCTTAGTCAATTGAATTGCAGACTCAAACTCAACAGTGTTAATATCATGTTTGTTACAGGAAGGAATCCTACTCAGCGCATCTGCGTTCTTCTGTTGTTCACCGCGACGATGAACCGTCATAAAATCGAACCCACTGAGATATTCCAGCCAACGCGCCACCTGCCCAACCGGTTCCTTAAAATTAAACAACCACTGCAGGGACCCATGGTCGGTTCGCAGCGTAAAATGCTTGCCAATGAGGAAATGTCTAAAGTGTTTAACACTTTTAATTACTGCCAGTAACTCCTTCCTAGTAACACTATAATTTCTCTCTTGTTGGGAATGAGTTTTACTGAAATAAGCTATTACTTGCTCCTTGCCTTCTATAATCTGTGACAAAACCGAACCAGAGGCAAAATCACTCGCATCCGTGTCAAGAATAAATTCGTGCTCAAAATTTGGGTAAGCCAAAATTGGACTTTGACACAATTTGTCTTTTAATATCTCAAAAGCCTCCTGTTGGGCCTCGCCCCAAACAAATTTTTCATTCTTACGAGTCAATTTGGTCAAAGGACTAGCCAAAGTAGAAAAGTGTGAGACATATTTTCGATAATACGCGGATAACCCGACAAAACTTCGAAGATCTTTCAAGCAAGTCGGAACAGGCCAATCTTTTACGCGCGCAATTTTCTCCGGGTCAGCTGACACACCCGACGCGGAAACAATGTGACCTAAATATGAAACCTGACGTCTAAACAACGCACACTTAAAAGGTTTCAATTTTAATCCTGCAGACCTTATTCTAGTAAAAACCTCTTGTAATCGTTCAATATGCTCCTGGAAAGACCGCGCATATATGATGACGTCATCAAGATATATGAGACAAGTCTTCCAGTGTAGCCCTTTGAGAACTAGCTCCATGAGCCTCTCGAAGGACCCAGGAGCGCCACAGAGCCCAAAAGGGAGGACCGTGAATTGATAGAGCCCAACGCCAGTAGTAAAAGCCGTTTTCTCCCGGGCATCAGGAGTTAGCTCCATTTGCCAGTATCCAGAAGCCAAATCTAGAGTGGAAAACCACTGTGCCCCCGCCATACCCTCTAAACTCTCATCTATACGGGGCAAAGGATAGGCATCTTTTTTTGTAATGGCATTTAATTTACGGTAGTCCACGCAGAAACGAAAACTATTGTCTTTCTTTTTAACTAAAACTATAGGAGCCGCCCAAGGACTAGAGGAAGGTTGAATTACCCCTTGCTTAAGCATAACATCTATCTGCTGCTCAACCTCGCGCCTTTTGTGAAAAGGGAGCCGATATGCCCGCTGTTTAATAGGAAGATGGTCACCCGTACAAATATCATGCCGAATGAGATCAGTGCGGCCCAAATCACCTTCGAACTGTATAAATACGTCGCGGTTCTTCTCTAAAAAATCATTGACCTGTTCCGCTTGATTTCCAGTCAAAACCGCTCTGTCATAGGTTTGTAACAAAGAGAACTTCCCATCATCCGAAGGGGAAGCCTCCTTAATTTGTTCACCTAAAATGTCAACATTCTCAAGAACAGCCACAGACTCACAACCTTTTAACTTTTGAGGGGTCTGAGAAACATTTATCAGCCTAACAGGAACTTCCGGCTGACTAACATCAACAACACTTCGTCCCAACTTTAATCCGTGATGACCTTTCATGAACCCTGGGTCGGGTTCACACAGGCTCTGTCCAACCGGTGGACCGTCAACTCGGCCCTGCACTATAACTTCAGAAAAGGGAGGTACTGTCAATCCCTCAATCAATAATACGTGAATTTTATCATTTTCTTTCAAAAACTCAAGGGAAAATTTAACCCCCTGGATCATAACAGTTTTGTCCGGCAAAGAAATCACTGAATTAGTTTTATTCATAAAGTCAATTCCCAGAATTGCATCAAAGGACAGATTAACCACGTAAAATGTTTGAACATATTGATACTTACCAACAGTTACAGGCAAATCCACCAACCCCTTTAAATCAAGGGGCTGCCCATTCGCCCCCAAAACACTACGAGGAGCCTCTCTAACTCGAGACTGCTCAATACCTAAAGTTTCATGCAACACTCTGGTACTGATTAAGCTTACCGCTGAACCAGTATCCAGTAGGAACTTAACATTTTCATTCAAGACCTTAAGAGTCAGATAACTATGACCGATACTCTCTGATGGGAGGGTCCTTTCTATCACAGACTGAGGTTCGACCCCTACCTCAGTCTTTACCCGTTTAAATCCTGATTGTTATCTAAATTGGACCTATGGGACCAGTCACCTTTACCTCTACCTCTATTCCTACCTCTACCATTTCCATAACCACCTCGGCCCAAACGACCTCTATAAAAACTATCCCTATCCTGACCACGATCCTGCCTGAAAAGTTCTTCTCGCAATTTATTTTGCTCAACCTGCATTTCTTTCAATTGTTCCTGCAAACTTTCGACCGCCTGGGTTAATGCACCAATTTCACTAGAAATTTCCGATCCCCCAACTACACCAACTGAAGAAGGTACCTCTACCTTCTTGTACGACTCCTCATCTAAAGCAGCACGCACTGCCGCATCAAGGGTTTCAGGCTTAGCCCTCAACACTTGCATCCTAACTTCATTGTCCGTCAACGCGGAAATAAAACTATCCTTACTCAAGTCATCCCTAACATCGAGGGGAACCCCTGGATACGCCTTTCTCACCAAGCGTCTAATACTTCCCGCTAACTCAGGCAAAGTCTCTCGCTGTGACCTACGTCTAGACCTTAATTGGGCCCTATATATTGCAGTCCCCTTAAATGGATCAAAACGATCGCGCAAACTCTGCATAACTCTATGAGAATTGGATTTGATTTCCGGGTCCAAATCTTCATAAAACTGCAAGGCAGCGCCCCTTAAAGATACCACTAAAAATTGACGAGCCCGGTCTTCAGACCACTGGTTAATCCCAACACATTTCTCAAAATGGGATAACCAATCAGCTACACTGGTGGTTCCATTAAACGTATCGGGCGTAACAATCGGTTTACGTGGATAAGCTTGCTCACCATGCCTATCGTCAGACTGTATAACTCTTGCCCCATGCTGATGTCTAGGCAAACTCGATACTTTCGGATTCTCCCCAGGAATTTTCTTAGGTTGAACCACCCTGGGCAATCCCATCATATCAACCGCACGCCCTGCAGAAGTTCGACGCACAGAGGCCCCTGTCGAAACCGTCCCAGGTGTATCAAAGATTGCAGCGTAATCCTCCGTTTGGTCACCTAACTCAACAATAGAATTCTGCAATTCGTCACTCAACTGTTGACATTTCAACATAACTTCATCAACCTTATTAAACTTCCCATCAGGGGTAGGATCAGGAGTAGGAGGAATATTACGTAATTTCTTCGATCTAGCACCTTTGGAGGTCATATCAGAGGTCAAGGCCTCCGAGGCATACATATAATCACCTAGCTCTTTACTAATTCCACTAGCCATTTTATATATATGTAAGGACCACACCCCCAACAATTACATTAATTCACAACAAGGAGTCCAATTTTAGTCCTACAACATTCCTAACAAATTATGGTCACTAGGATATAAATATCTCGGATTCAATCACACAACCCTTCAATCCAAAACGTTGGTTCAAATTTACTCTGCCAAACCAAATTTAATCGGTTAAAATTATATTCTGTTGAAAATAAAAATTTATCTTGTCGAATACAAAAATTATCCTGTCGAATACAAAAATTATCCTGTCGAATACAAAAATTATCCTGTCGGCGACGCCAAAAATCTGTAGCGAAACTCGACCCACCCCGCCCTGCTCTCACTTTGTGTCGAGTCTCTCGGCCCCGAACTCACTTACATGAAGTGAGTTCCGGCCGAGAGCCACGCCACAAAGCCAAACAAGGTCTAGCCATAGCACAGATTTGTTGTCGAGGGGTTAGTTACAAGTTCGCAATTTCAAACCGAAAATTAGTTAGCGTAATCAATCACCTAGAACCTCTACAAAATTATTCCAGACTACCCTGGCACCCGTGCTGTGCCGCTGTTCTCGGGCCGGACTCACTTACAATAAGTGAGCCCTTACCAAGAACCTCGCCACAACAGTCAACCAAGGAACAAACATCTTCCTATGATTCCAATCCACCCTTAAACCGTGTTTTGTGTTAAGATATATGTTAGGACTAGGACTCTGAAACAGAATAGGAATTAAAAATACAAAAAAAAACCAATTCCACTAAATTATTAGCAAATTTATTCACAAATCCCCAAATCGTCTCTACCCTCCCACAATTCAGCAGTACATTCAGATTTACATTCAAGTTGTACAGACCAACTCATTTCATTCACCCTTCAAGGTGAGATCATAATTCCTCATAAAATAGTTACGTCCCCTACTAAAGAGGGGGAAAAACCCTACAATCTGGCACTTATGCCGCCTTAAAATATGCACACCAGACTACATGACTACTACCCTTAACTAAAGAAGGGGAGTCCAAGATACGGCAATACCAAATATTTACTTTCACATGTCACCCAGCAGAAGGGTTACTTCATTATTTGTGACCCACCTACCCTCCTAAATATTGCTAAATATTCACTGAGGGTAGCGTTATCTCAGTATTCACGTCTGTACATTCAAGCTAATGCCATAAAAGGAGAGGGGGGGGGGGGGGGGTACAATCCATCGGGCCACCGAAACTCGCCCCAAGCCGAAAGATCACGATTAGGCCATAGCATCCCATCGCAACAGCAATAAGATGCCCTGGATCAATCGTGAATAATCCTAGAACCAATTTAATATAGCCTTTTATAACATATTTCGGCTTACGGCGAGGATCGGTAAATTACATAAAATATGACCGGCCCCGGCAGGGTACAACTACGGAGAAATAAATATTCGACTCACCTATAGGAAGCTCCACACGGTTCTGATCCACTAGACTCCGATTCAGAATAATATAATATTGCAGACGCAATTATTTCGTGCGAAGTCAACACCGCCGAGCACGAGAAACTACATGTCTCTCACAATAGTGGTCAATGAAGTAAGAACCACTGATCCATAACGCTATCAGTTAATGATCAATGTAACAATTTAAGGCCACCTCAGAGTATTTTAGCACTTTCAATACTGAAGCGGGCAAACACACACTCGATATGTACACACAGACCCATACCTACATATATATATAATATACATACATAGATATAGGCCACCGTGCACACACCGTGTGTGTGTCCCTTATTGTACAATTCCACTTTTTCTTACACTATTCCACTATTTTCTATGAAATCCGAAATTCTATTGTTAATTATTTTATTGAATAACTTCCCCCACAGAGCTACACTTCGCAGTCGCCCTTTAGCTGTTCGGATCAGACCTTTTCCCTTTTTATAAATTGGTGTCAAAACTGACTCACTCTAACTTATCGGGTATCTTGCAGACGTAAGGACTATATTAAAAATACCGTAGTCAAGTCATCTGTTATGAAGTAACCGACTGTTTTCAAAAGTTCATTCCGTATTAAATCACTTCCTGGAGATTTATTGTTTTTTAAACCTCTTATTGCTGTTATAACTTCATCATTTGTTATTTTCTCATTATTTAAATTATATATGGCAGGTGGTTTGTCTGATTTAAAATCACATGTGTTGTTTAGATTTGCCGTTTCTTAACAATACAAATCGGAAAAGAATTTAACACTTTTATCGGGAGCTAAGCAATCTTTATCCACGCCCACGTCGTTTCTCATATCTTTTATGGACCTCCAATATTCACTAGGATTCGTTGTTTCCATAGTCTTTAATTTTGATGCAAACTGTTCTTATATTTTGTTTCTTTCTTGTATGCCTTCTTAGCTGTAAAAAAACGATGTCTGGGACACCCTCTACCAACGATCCTTATTTAATGTTGATCGAGTTACAAACTGCAATTGCTGCTTATAGTTACTATAGAAACCCTATGGGAAATTGCATTTTCATCTTCTTCTCAGGAACTACTGAGCCGACGTGAACCAAACAGGAATGGTATATGTGAGGTCCTCTACAAACGATCCTCATTTTGTTCCAGTCGGATGAAAAACATGGCCGCCAGAGGCATTCTTTGATTCTGATTGGTGAATTTTGAAAAATCTTCTCCTCTGAAACCACAAAGCCAAATGTTTGAAACTTCACATGGTTGCTGACTGAGACAACCTCTACCAACGATCGTCATTTAATATTGATCGGGTTGCAAACATGGCCGCAATTGCGGCTTATAGTTACCATAGAAACCCTATAGGAAATCACATTTTCTTATTCTTCTCCAGAACTACTGAGCCGATGTGAACCAAACTTGGCAGAACTAGTCTACGAGAGGTTCTCTACAACTGTTCCTCATTTTGTTCCTGTTGGATGAAAAACGTGGCCACCAGAAGCATTCTTTGATTCTGATTGGTCGATTTTGAAAAATCTTCTCCTCTGAAACTACAATGCCAAATGTTTTGGAACTTCACATAATTGATGACTGGGGAACCCTCTACCAATGATCCTCATGTAATGTTGATCGTGTTGCAAACATGGCCACAATTGCGGCCCATAGCTACCATGGAAACCCTATGGGAAATCACATTTTTATATGTAGTTCTGCCAGGTGAGCGATTACAGGCTCTTTAGAGCCTCTAGTTTTATTTACACGCCGCAACACGCATTATTTGTTTTAGTGTTTTGCATTTATTATCGAACCATTTGTTTTTCTTTTTGCTCTTCGTTTTATCACATTTAATCCGTGTAGACGACATGACGATACATTGCAGCAGTTCTGTGAATTCTTGCACAATAATATCGGTATCTTTTTCAGTTTCAAAATTTAATTTAGATCTGAACTGTAATCATTTAATTCCAAAATCAACACTTGAAATTGTTTTCAGTGCCATTGCTGCATTTTCATGTGACCACAATAATTTATATTTAGGTTTGTCGTACTCATTTGGATTCTTGACACAAAAATACGATACATCGGATAAATATCTCTCAGAAATAATTACGCAATCTACTCCACTACACCCATTGTAGTTGTAACTGTGGTAAAATTTCCAAAAGGATCACCGGGCATTCTACCATTTACAATACGCAGAGATGCATATTTGCATCGCGAAATAAGTTCTAAAATAAGTAACTGTCGCCTAAAGACTTTTTCGACAATTTGTCATGTCAATGGTGTATGTATCTGCAAAAGAAATATATTTATCACAATCATCTGTAACATAGTCTGACATTTCACTGGTGCGCGAATTGAAATCTCCACCCATTATTATGAATATGTCATCTGGTTCACACATACTCAGTAATGCTTATATACTTTTGAATATCGAATAACGATTTTGATTCTGTGACCAAACTGATGAGTTAGCCGGAGGAATGTATACTGAGATAAATACTATATTAGATTTGATATTAAAAATAGAACAATCGAATTCTACCCACAATGCGTACTCGTTCAGTTTTAGAACCTTCTGTACTGCACTAACATATTTTTTACGACAGTAAATTCTATGGCCCCTCTTGATAAATCATTCGAACTTCGGCTCATTTCAAAACAGCAATATCCAGGTGACTTGTAACGGTGCTTGATGCCAAGTTTCAGATATGGTTATGAAATCACACCTATCAAGCACAGATTAACATTGTATATCATCAACCTTGCTAACGAACCCCTGTGCATTTCAGACAGTAGATGCAGCCCTTTTATAAGGGCATACATTGTATTCTTGATCTAGTAACATCTATCAAAACAAGTATATGTACTCCGAAATTGACATACGGGAACAAGCTACATGATCATTGAAAATTTAGACATGAATCACTTCAAATGGACACACTACTTGAGAATAGTTATCATGCGACATACATCATATACTGTAATTCAAATTAATAATCCATAGACTTTAATTTAATTTTGTATGAAATTTGATAATTGCCGTTAGGTTTGTTTCTTAGTTGTATATGTTTGAGACACGAATATCGAGGCATTTTAAGTTGACCTCGACCTTGAAGTTAGGGATCCAGCTTGAAGTACGGATGCAGCTATGACGTGTGACACATCCTACAATTGTCAATAATGGTATGGAGTTTGATGACTGTAGCCCCAATAGTTTCGGAGTTATTTCTGACAAATGATCTGTGACCTTGGACATATGGAAGTCACGTGTGACCTTGACCTTGAAGAAGAAATTTATTCAGCAGTGTCCTCTCATCAGACCGAGACCAATTTCACCATGAAAGTTTCGCTTGTTGTAAATCCTGTACGCGCTAATGTAGGCTGTCTGCCTGACGTTCTACAACGGCCTGCCATGTTTAATTCGCTCTTTTCAAAACAACCGTTTATTAGCTCACCTGACTTTCAGTCAGGAGAGCTGTAGTGATCACTCACCGTCCGTCGTCTGTGAACATGGTGTTTGCGTCTTCTCCTCCCAAACCGCTGAACCAATTTACTTGATATTTGAGATAATTTGTTAGTTTGTTATGACATCGCAATTTGATTTTGTTCAAATCAAGTTGCCTCGCCCATTGGTAGGGCCACACCCAAAAAGTGTGCTGAAATCTTAAAAAATCTTCTTCTCATGAACCAGCAGTAGCAGAGACTTGATATTTGGTGTGCAGCTTCCCTTTGAGGTGTAGGCTCAGATTTGTTCAAGAGAAGTTTGTGGGACTATATTTGGCGTCGTAATGGGAGGGGCAAGAATATTTGCCCCTCCCAAAATTTCTATTTTCCAAACCGAGAGGCAAATTTAGACCAAATTTGAAATGACAGCTTGTTGGGTCATAAGTACTTAATTTATGCAAACATTTTTTTCCCCGTCGCCCCATGGGAACCGCAGTAGCTAAAAATAGAAAAAGATTAAAACGCCCATATCTCCAAAACTACACGGCACTGAGAATTCTTATTTGTTGTGAAGCTTCCTTAGGACCAACAGAATGGAATGGTCAAAAAAAAAATTGCCATCGGTTTTATCATGGGGTACTTTTTGGGGACTTTGAAAAAGTGCTGAGTCAGCATTTTTTAACATTGTGGGTAATGGGAAAAACATATAAGACTACTTTTCTCCCAAACCACTGCCCCAAAAGCTTTCAAATTTCACATATAACATCTTTGGAAGATCGTTTCACCTGTTTATTAAAATCAATTGCCTGGGTCCATATTTGGGCTCTCTATGGGAGCCCAAATGTTTAAATTAGTGCAGTATGAGGAGTATTTTTTTAAAATCTTCTTCTTCACATCTACCAATAAGAATCTTTTGATATTTGGTATGCAGCATCCTTAGGGGGGTGAGATTCAAGTTTGTTCAAGCCAAGTCCCTGGGTTCAAATTTAGGCTGAAAATTTGGGGTCCCGTTGCTTTCGGTCAACTTTAAGACTGAAAATTTGGGGTCCCGGTGGGACTTGGAAAATTTAAGACCAAAATCCGGAAATGTTTTTTTTTTTTTGGTTTTTTATGCGTTTCGGTCAATTTTAAGACAAATTTTTTTTTTTTTTTTTACACTGAAACTTTGGGGTCCGGGTGGGACTTAGAGAATTTTGGACCAAAATCCGGAATTTTTTTTTTTGTTTTTATGCGTTTCGGTCAATTTTAAGACAAAATTTTTTTTATTTTTTTACACTGAAAATTTGGGGTCCGGGTGGGACTTGGAAAATTTGGGACCAAAATCCGGAAATATTTTTTTGTTTTTTATGCGTTTCGGTCAATTTTAAGACAAAAAAATTTTTTTTTTACACTGAAAAATTGGGGTCCCTGGTTTGATATTTAGACTACCATGTCAGGTGAGCGCCCGCAAGCCCCCTGGGGCCTCTTGTTATGGTACACAAACACAAGATTTCTCGATTTCCCCTATATATCACAGAAAATAATTGCAAAATGGCCTCCTCCAATTCATATCCAATGTACCAGTTTTTGGTCCATATTGTAGTAAATCACATCTGAAACGCTTTTCCTCCAATAACACACCAGAATTGAAAATATCAAAACCCAATCTTAATTTCATCACTTTTCATTATTTTTTCAAATCCCCCCCCCACCCCCCCCCCCCCCAAAAAAAAAAATAATAAAACAATGCTTACTGGAATGAGTTTGTCGAGGTCGCTCCACGAGATGTCATAAGCTAGGTTTTTGAGGGAAAAAATGAAAAGTCTGAGAGTCATGAAAAAAAATCATTTGCAAGTGTCTTTCTTAATTTTGTTAGGTAACTTAATGGTACTTAACGCGACATTAGCACTTAAGACTATATCATGGCGATAAAATCTTGTGTAGAGTAAAAGATTATATGTTATGCAGTAAAATATATATGAGTGAAATCACGAAAAGAAATATACACTGTGAAGAGAGTGAAAAACGTAGCGAGGACAGTAGTGAGTAATGAAGTAAATTTTAAATCAACCTGTTGATAGAGAAGCCCCGGGGATGTTGCTAAGGAGTCTCGGATGGGGGGGGGGGGGGGTGTCCCCTTTAGATTTCCATTGCCCCCCCCCCCCACCTCAGTAGGCAAAATTCCGACTACCACTACCTAGTTTTCAACAAGTGGGGATTTCCACTAGTCTTTCCGAGTCAAACATTTTCCCCAACACGCACAATTTCAAATTTTGTTATTTTTTTTTCTTTAATTTTTCAAACAATTACAACAAAACTATTACATTATAACCCTCATTGATACGAGCTGAACGAGCTCCTCACAATGAGGGGGGCCACGTGATATGGATTCGTTGAAACTGAAAAAAATAAAAATTTCAACTGCTGAATTTGTAAATTTCGCGGACGGATACAGCCAATTCGTTAGGTAAAGCTTCAAAACGCAAAAGTATGTGTTTAGTGGCAAATGCTCCATTCCCAACCCCCACCCCCTTAGCGCAGCCACTGGTTGTGTTAGGCAAAGAGCTATTATATATACGTGTCAATACAAAATCTTATACTGTAATCACGAGAAACTTTCATGTGCATTATTAATCTGTGTTCTATTTATTTATTGGGGATTAACGACACTTTCGACAGCCAGGGTCACCTCGTGTCGAACAGTTTTATTCGTGGGGGAAGCTCCGGTACCCGGAGAGAACCCCCGAGCAGCGGCGAGCAACTATCACATGCCCCGACGTTCCAAATCCACACAAGCAGGGTTACCATTCGTTGAAGACAAGTACGCCATCGAAATACAGTACGCCTTGGTACACAGCTCCATCGTGCTCCCTTGTGGGCAATCAGGATTAAGTGCCTTGTCCAAGGACACAACGCAGTTATCCCTTTAGCTTGAAGTAACGTCATCCAGACTCATCAGTAATCCTTATTAAGCAGTTTCGCAATATCCAAGGCCTTCTAGGGGTAGGCATGAGATGGGTACAGGTCTGGGAATTGAATTATTTGTGGTCAAATAGCAAAAGAATGTTGACATATCACCAAGTGTATGATCCCGTCAATATGTCTTGTGGTTTTGGGTAATAAGTTAAAGCAGTTAAACTGAGTTAAAATGAATTAGGATTGTATCAAGCTGTGTATCTGATTAAAAATTAACAGACCACACCAGTTGAGCTCACTGGATCTTTAAGCCTTTGCACTCTGATGACAAAATCGTCTGTATGCAACACTATATGCAGTTTCAATTTGGAGTTAGCTGCCGTTTTGTTCAGTGTTTTGTTGTCGAAAATTGTCAAAAATTCAACAATTTATATTTTGTTTAACGGAGCCCATGCAGGGACCCCTGTTAAACAAGTATACATTGGTCAGCATTGCTACATATCTGAAACCTCAAGGGGATACCTGGCATATCAAATGATAATTCGCGAAATGTGCAAATGACCAAATACAGTTCTTCGTTTAATAAAATATAATCGCTTCAGATCTGTTCAGATCTCTATTAAAATAAAATATATATTAACTATTTCAACAAATTTAACAAATACTTGACACAAAAACGAAAAATCTTAGACAACCTGTGTCCGCTCACAAAAGTCTTTTGGGCAAGTAACTGCAAGGAAACTTATAATTGGTATGTGTGCAACAAGAGATATGACCATATTGCTATCTGTGTTCCATATTATCCAAAGCAACATGCTAAAAGCATGTCGCTTAGGACAATATGGAACTCAGGTAGTGATAGGTTTGGTTCTGTATTTTTGTCACTGCCCAATTCATATATGTAAGTTTCATTAAAAACGACATGATGCAACATGCTACACCATATTATAAATATTATCTTTGCTGAAATCTTATCGGCAATGTGGACATAATTTCAACTGTGTCTTCACTGTGCGTGAAATAGCCCCCGAATCACTCATTTTGATCTATTGCGTCAGTCCTGGTTTGTCCTGAAAATATTAAAAGCTGTATTCTTAACATCTGATACCTAGTGCTTTGCTGGGGAAGAGAAGCTACCACACACTCACCTAATCACTCCTCTAAATATGAATTGAACAGAGCTATTTCACTCCTCTAAACTTCCATAACCAAGAGTTTTACCTTTTGTTTCTAGCTGTGTCTGGCTGTTTTTATAAATATATTGGACAGTATTGGGTAGAAAAAAGCATACTTGCTGATACTTGTTCATAAAACCCAGCTTGTGACAATTTATTGGATAGTATCAATAGGCAGTCTCTAATAAATTGTCACAAACCAGCTGTGCAAACAATTTTTTTTAAAAAAGGACCCATTTTAGAAGAGATATCAACCCTCTCAATCCATGATTAGAGGACCTATTTGGCTCCTCTACATAATATTGCTGAAAAGTCTGAACACCTACAACTTTCCACTCTGTTATGGACAGATAAAAAGTTAAGAATGGTCATTGGAACAAAACAAATCAAGTTGTAACATTACTCACTTTGGAAACCACCACTGTAGAACTTCACAAGTCGATTACTCCAATTTCAGGGAGGGGGGGGGGGGTGTCCTCCATTTGAAAACGGAAGAAAATTTTTTCCTGTCAAAAATGGGTGGGTAGGTACCTGATGAGCTGAAAGTTTTTTTTGCGCCTGACGTCCAGCATTTTTTCCTGCCCCCCCCCCCCCCCCCCCTGGCTTCAATGGAAGAAGTGTGAATGAGATGCAGTTCCATTTGATAATCTACTTTGAATAGTCGATAAGTCCTAAGTTTGTTTTTTCCTATTCTCTTATTATCATTGTGTATATCTTATTTAAATAATTTAATATGGTCCGATTCAAGTTTGGACTTTAGAAGATTAATTTTACTTTTGGAAATTTCAGTTTCATTAAAACTGTTAAATCCAAGACCTTTAAGTTTTTCACTTATTGAGTCAGGGAGTTTACATTTCTTAGCTTCCACAAAAGCATCATTTAGAATGGTACCCGGGGAAGTAGTAAGCAATTTACCAGTATAATCGTACTAAAGCATCTTATGTTATTGGATACCGGCCTAGCTCCGCGCGTACCGCATGGTTGGAGGAATGTTTACCTACATTTAAGATCAGTTTGCAGAACTTGATATGAGCCCTTTCACTCGGTACAGTATCTCTGTCCCTCGTATTCAGCTCCGTCGACCATATTTCACTGCCGTATAATAATATAGGCTTAATTAGTTCATCAAACAGCTTAGAAAAGACAACCACGGTTGGTGTGCATTTCTTTTTAAACGAGCTGTGTAAACTGTACAGAGCCTTGGGCCCCGTAAGACTAAGTTCAGACTGTGCATGTTTCAGAGCGCCATTTCCGAAAGGGTTAACCCTAGGTATGTGTATTTTGAGGTACATTCCAGTTCTTTACCACCTATTGAAAATTTTGGGATATTCCTTATTTTTTCTGGCCTTAAAAATCATATATTTCGTCTTGTCTATGTTTATTAACAAGTTGTTTTGCTTCTATACGCTTCTTGTCTGTTCAGACAGTTCTGTAGCCCCCTTTGTGAGTCTGAGGTCAGCACTAAGTCATCCACAAATAGTAAGTGATTCAGTATTCGGTTGTTCAAGTTTATTGGATCACAGTCTTTATCAAAAAACCCACTGATGTCATCTATAAATATTTTAAACAAAGTAGGCGAAATGCTACATCTTTGCACCACGCCAATTGTCGACAACAGGGGTGGTCCAGTACCCTGATTTGTTTTTATGCAGTAGTGACTTGATCGATAGAGCTATTCTGTTATTTGTAAAACAGGTCTGGTGACTCCGATTCTTTTTTATTTTTTCAAAAGTATTGATCGATCCACAGTGTCGACCGCTTTCTTAAAGTTCACAAACGCAGCGTATAAAGGTTTCTTTAGCTCCTTATATTTGTTGATCGCAGACCTGAGAACAAACACACTGTCGATCGTATTACGTTTTTCTCGAAATCCAAATTGATTTTCACTAATTAATTTGTTATCTTCTAAAAAATCATTAATTCTGCGGTTTATAATTTTGTTGAACAGCTTCTCCAATGTACAGCTCAGGGCGATGGCCCTGTAATTGTCAGGATTATATATGTCTCTTTTTTATAGATTGTTGTGATAGTAGTTTCAGTTGCCGGAGAGCAGTATTTATCTAATCTGCGGTTATATTTCCATTATTTAAAGGGTCTTTCAAATTAATTTTTGTTTTTGTAAGATGATTTTTCTCAGCTGTGACCTCTTTACAAAACAATTTTTGAAGAAATTGACCGTTGTGTCTGTGTCAAGCTCATTTGAACGCGCTTCTTTTGATCTAAGACGGTTTACTATTTTCCAGTAAGACTTGGGGTCCGAGGATTCTAATGTGTCGAGCTGATTGCACATGTTTTTGTAAAACAGTCTGGATTTTCGTTTTGTTTCTTTTTTGTACGCCTTCTTTGCGGTGAAAAAATTTGTTAACACAGATTTGTCACTAGGTCTTTTTTTCATAGCATTAACAATTGTGCTCATTTTTTGTTTAAGGAATTTGCAGGTTGAGTCAAACCACTTGCGCTTAGGTTTTTGTTTACCTTTACAATTTGGTATCAACCTACAAGCTGTCTTATTAACTGAATTTATTACACCTGTTAAGTCATGGACTGCATCTTCTGTGCCATCCTTGTAACTGAGTAAGCCTTCATCTTGAAGTTTTGAATTTTACACTGTATTTCAGGACTATTTAGTGATTCTATTGCTTTATGTTCGCTGTCGTTTGTCCATTTCAAAGTAAATTTCGGTTTCGTATAAGTGTATAATGTAGTCTTTTTGTCCCTATCTGTCATTTTAAATTCAATGTGTAACGCTAACTGGCTATGGTCCGAATACTCATTTGGAGATTTAACACAAAAATATTTTACTTCCGAGAGATATCGATCAGATATCACGACGTAATCCACTATGCTCGCACCATTATACTGATAGCTGGTGAAGTTTCCCAAGCCGCCCCCGGACAACACCCATTAACAATTCTAAGTTTCGCTGCCCTACATAACAACAAATCTATGTATGAATCAAGCTATTATTTGACTAAAACGTCCAGTGGGTTGTACCAGCCTCCCTTTCTTCAGTAGGTGTCCGTCAGGGGTGCATATTATCTCCCTCTCTATTTAAAAGTTTTATTGAAGACATAAAAGACATTTTCGACAATTTGTGTGATCCTGTGTGGATTCGTGGTTACAAATTAAATCATCTTCTTTTTGCAGATGATCTTGTAATAATATCATATAGCCAGAAAGGGCTTCAGCGGTGTCTCAATAAGCTCCACAATTATTCTGAAACCAATATGTTGCAAATAAACGTTGGAAATACAAAATGTTTAACATTTGGATCTGTGGTAGCTGAACAAAGAAATCGTAAAGGCAAACCGGAATCCCCTTTCAAATTACTGGAAAAATACGGTCTCGCTGTCCCTCAACATCCAGTTATCATTATCACTAATGCTATAGGTAAGCTGAAGTATAATTTGCGCTTGCAGCATGTAAACACGTTCAAGAAGTCGATGTTTGGGGACTGCAATAAAGAATGGAGATAATAAACTGAGAACTTACAGGTTGTTTAAAAATGACTATTTAGTGGAAACTAACTCGGCGGAAGATCGGGAAATTTTCACAAAGCTTCGTATCAGCAATCATAAGTTAGCTATTGAGAAAGGGCGACATTATCAACCGCCGAAGCCTGTTATGGACAGGATATGTACTCACTGTGAAGCTAACTCTGAGAAAATAGAAAACGAATACCATTTTCTTATGGAATGTTCGCTTTATACAGAGCTTCGATCAGAACTATTTGTTCTGATCAACAGTGAGATCGACGGTCTTATTGATCTGAGTAAATTTGAGAAATTCAAATTAATATTTGAAAATAGAACCCCCAGTTTATGCCATAAAATCTGCAGCGTGATCCGGGATTTTTTTTGCCAGACGATTATGATACGTTTAGTGATGTGTATTGGAAATTCTAGTTCACATCTCCACGATCTTTTGCGTATCAAATTAATAAAAAAATATAGTACTTTTTGATCATGAAAAATTGGTTGATGAAATTGTAATGTTTTGAGTACTACTTTTGTTCATGTTACTTGTAGATTATCGCATACTGTCCTGTATAGGATGTTTTATGCTAATAAATGTTACGTTATGTTATGTTATGTTATGTTAACAACAGATGTTGTTGTCCAAACCCATTTATTGTTTTGTTTAGACTTTGTCTGTCTTAGATAAATCTATTGTATAACTATCTGGTAGTGGTATATATTTGTCATTGTCATTTGTAACATAATCCGGCCTTTCCCCAGTTCGGGAGTTTAAATCCCCACCAAGAATAATCATATCCGTCGCTCGACAATTTAGAGTATCTCTTTTTCTATTTTTTCAAAGATTTTTTCCCAATAACTTGAGTTTCTTGGTGGAATGAACACTGATACAAATATAATTTTACAAGACATGTTAAACATTGCACTATCGAATTCTATCCAAATGGCAAGGTCATCTATCTTACAAACTCGTTTTAGAAAAGCATGATATTGATTGGCAAAATAAAACCCAATAACTCCCCGTTTATTCTTTGCATTGTACTTTGTACCTTTAAACCCTGTTACAACCAGTAGTGTATAAATTTACCAGTAATGTCGAAATCGACCAGTAATGTCGAAAAAATTAACCAGTAGTGTCGAAGTCAACCAGTAATGTCGAAAAAATCGACCAGTAATGTAAAAATCCGTAATGTCGAAAAATTAACCAGTAGTGTCAAAAAGTGACGACCAAAATGACGATTTTTCGCAAAAAATTTCAATATTTTTTCGGGTTGCTCAAATTGTACTTTTGCCTATATTTTATCGACTTTTAACCATTTTCGAGCAAATTTAAACACATTTACCCCCGTAAATATGGAATTTTATGTTTAACAATTATTTCCCTCTTTCATATGCACAACATATCCCATCCTATTTGCTCTCTCTCTCTCTCTCTCTCTCTCTCTCTCTCTCTCTCTCTCTCTCTCTCTCTCTCTCTCCTCTTTCTCTCTATCTTCCCTCTCTCTCTATCCCCTTCTCCGTCTGCCTTTGCCCAGCTCTCTTTCCCCACTCTCTCTCTCTCTCTCTCTCTCTCTCTTTCTCTCCTCTCTTTCTCTCTCTCTCTCTCTCACTCTGCCTTTGCCCTATCTGTCTGTCTGTCTGTCTGTCTGTCTGTCTGTCTGTCTGTCTGTCTGTCTGTCTGTCTGTCTGTCTGTCTGTCTGTCTGCCTGTCTGTCTGTCCTATCTATCCCCTGTCCCTCTGCCTTTGCCCTACCTCTAACTCTCCTTCTCTCTCTCCTCTTCTTTCTCTCTCTATCGCCCTCTCCCTATCCCCCTTTCCCTCTGTCTTTGTCCAACTCTCTCTCTCTCTCTGTCTCCCCTCTCTCTCTCTCCCTCTCCCCCCCCTCTCTCTCTCTCCCTCCTTCCCCTTTCTCTCTCTGGATAGATAATGAATTGACACGATGCTGAAATATTTAGTCCAGTATTTAGCGCTCGCGCACAGATAGACATACAGTCACACATGTAGGCTGGCAAGTGTGTAGGCAGGCAGGTTAGCAGCATCCAGGCAGACGGACAGAAATCCAGACAGACAGATAGCAATGTGGCGTGTGAAAAATAACCCCTAGACGTGGATAGACAACTGAATGACGGAAAGACAGACAGACCTACATAGAAAGATTGATTGGTTGGTTGGTTGATTGATTGATTGATTTCGTTTACGACACTTGGTTTAAAGCACGCGCACCATACACGTGTCATTTCGGCATATGGCTTGGCACACGAAGTCAACGTGCACCTGGGATAAAGTGTCATTCCCAAGGACACAACTTAACTGACCTCGTCAGGTATAGAACCCGGATATTCATCAAATGGAATTGCGAGGCAATTTCTCGATTGAGCTAATAGTGCTCCCCACGTACATGCGGGTACATGCGGGTGACGCAGACTGACTGATTGATGGATGTAGGTAAAATGATAGGTAGCAAATTGGTAGAACTAGATGATAGACATGTAGCAAATATCGGGAAGTGACTGACATTATAATAGTCAGTCATTAAAGCACACGACCAGGGGTGTCATCGGGGGGGGGGGGGGGGAGGGGGGGCAAGTGTTAGTGCTCCTCATTTTGGTCGTCACTTTTTGTCACTACTGGTTAATTTTTCGACATTACGGATTTTTACATTATTGGTCGATTTTTTCGACATTACTGGGTAATTTTTTCGACATTACTGGTCGATTTCGACATTAGCTGGTAAATTTATACACTACTGGTTGTAACAAACCCCCCTCTTCTGTGCCGTTCATCAACTCGGCACAAATCAACACACTTGTAGCCCGGTATGTCAATATCCGTTTCATCTTGATGCCAGGTTTCTGTCAGTGTGATAAATTCGAATCGGTTAATAAGCCGCACAAAATTGGGGTCATTAATTTTTTGAGTCAGCCCTTGAACATTCCAAACTGTGTAGCCTACCCTCTTTAATTTACGTTTTGCTTCTGTGCTAGTCATTGATAAAAATATGCGGTAAATTTCATTGAATTTTGATATCGGTCACTGGAGACGGTTTTGTAAACAACTTTCTCACAAATACACATATTCCCCCCTCCCCCATCCCCCCCCCCCCCCCCCCATTGTCGACGCACATAGATTCACACTTATTTTTTTCTTATAAAGAATATATAAATATATAATATGTGCAGGAAGGCTGTTGCACAATAAGGCGCACACATGGACATTTGAATAGAACACACATACTGTAATACACCCTCCCTCCCTCCCTCCCTCCCTCACACACACTCACACATACACCCCCCCCCCCCCCACACACACACACACATACATGCGCGCGCGCGCAAACACTCACACAGAGAAGTTTGAAATGAAATGTGTAATGATCCCAACATTTTTTTGTCTAATTTTTAGCATAACTTCTAATCCCCCGCCCACAATCACAAACACATTTTCTCAATAAAATGATTGCTGTTAGCGAATCTGAGGGGATGGATGCCCGTGTGCTTCGATCGCCCAATTAATTAAACATTTTGTTTGTCCATATCATTAGCCATATTAGTATTCCATAACAGTGATGCGTTTCATTGTACACCGTAATGGTTGTTATCATTTATACTTTTCAACAACACTAACTGCCACTGAAAATAAAGAAATTAACGAAAATATATCAAACTTTTAACATCAATCACTGTCTGCTGTTAGCAAAACTGTTAGTGCTATTAATATTATCTGCATCATCAGTTACTGGTATAATTTACCGTCAATATATTCCATAACACCCGTCATTTGTTGTCGTAAGTGGAATAGCTCCTGTTGGAAACCATTAATGCAATGACCTCCGGATTTTTTATATTCTCTGGAAGGGTCATTGTTGCCTGGTTGGGGGTACACATCAAGTATATACCGTTGCCCGATAAATGATTCATCTTGTCTTTTATCAGAAATGTTCGAATTAATAAAATTATTTTTTAAACCCTTTACCCAACATGAAAAGCAGACGACACTTGCAAAAAAAAATCTTGAATAACTAATTTTTTTCATTTTTTGTCTCAAAAACATAGGTTATGACCCCTCGTTGGAACTAATAAAAATTCATTGGCGATTTTTGAGAATCGCGCTGGCCGGTTTTGGCCGTTACGTTGGGTAAAGGGTTAACTGGCGTTCATGTCTTCCACCTCGTGTGACTTCGGGGCGGCGTCTTGAAGACTTTTTGGCATTATGATATATGTAAGGGGTATCACTATTTGTAGCTGGCAATTGCCCCTTAATGGAACTCCGAAAGTTATTGTTGGAGTATTTTATCTTCTTAGCCAACACCCGCACGCCTTTCTGGTTTGGATGCCAGTCATCTCTGTGGAGAAGTTTACGTCTTGTCTACGTATCGTCTACGTATCTGTTTACGTATCAACGAGCTCGTTCCAATGTTTTTGAGACAAAAAATGAAAAAACTAATGAAAATTAATTGGCGATTTTTGAGATTAGCGCTAGCCGGTTTTGTCCGTTACGTTGGGTAAAGGGTTAACCGTATTTAGCAATCATAATTTCCGAAACGGCAGCACCTTAAAACACATCTGCACTCTGAGGCGATATATTAAGTCTGATGAGGGCCTCTATAATTGTTTATGTCACTCACGTGACATACGTTTTTTTTTTAAACAAGCCTCCATATTTTATCCAACTGTTCAAATGAATAAAAAAGTATTCGAGTTTTTTTGTGAGATTTACATCAGCCGTCAGTTTCGTCAGATTCTCTTTCAGGTATTGATTATTCTGTCATAAAACACATTCTTACAAGACTTCAGGTGTCATCTTGAATGCGTGGAAATACAGCGTTCGCTTTTCTTTAACCTTGATTAAACCAGGCGCGTAGTGAGGGATTTTATTAGGGAGGTGAGCTAAGTGGCGATCGACGATTGAAAAATGAGTATCAAATGGAGCTCAGTGGTGGTATATCTGGGAAAATATTATTTGATTTTAGGATCTAAAATATAAGCACTTTTGGACTATAATATATGAAAAATTTCATACAAAGGTACTCGATAAAGTTGATAGGCATATTTTATTTTTCACATACATATATATTGGTATCCGGACAAAATACCCTCGGACAAAATACCCTTAGGACATAATACCCTCAATGGGTAGGACAAAATACCCTCGGACAAAATACCCTCAGACCAAATGTATATAAACTTGGATTTTTGGTGTTGGGGGGGGGGGGGGGGGGGTAATTGCATATAAGGCACTAGCCGGTGTTTTGTTTGAAATAACAAGTACCAATATTTTTATTTTTTTTTTATTAACCCTTTACCTAACGTAATAGCCAAAACCGGCCAGCCCTATTCTCAAAAATCGCCAATTAATTTTCACTGCTTTTTCATTTTTTGTCTCAAAAACATAGGTTATGACCCCTCGTTGGAACGAGCTCGTCGAGCTCGTTCAACGAGGGGTCATAACCTATGTTTTTGAGACAAAAAATTAGTTATTCAAGAATTATTTTTGCAAGTGTCGTCTGCTTTTCAGGTTAGGTAAAGGGTTAAACTAAATAGATATGAAGCACAATACCAATGGCAGATGGCAGTTGAAGATATACATTTGGTCTGAGGGTATTTTGTCCTACCCATTGAGGGTATTATGTCCTAAGGGTATTTTTTTAGGGTATTATGTCCTAAGGGTATTTTGTCCGAGGGTATTTTATCCTACAATCATATATATTATACCTGTTCGTGTAAATAAAGCTCAGAACAGCACAGGAAAAAAATCAATTTTCATCTATTGTTTTTTCCTGTGTTGTTTGAGCTTTATTTAGACGAATTTTTTTCGCTTTCGGCTCTTTCATCTCTCAGATCAAACACACTTGAAACAGATTTGTTTTATCAGAATCTAGACCCTTATTCATTTATTTTATACATATATATATATATATTTGTAGATAAGATAAGATAAGATTTATTAAGCAAATACACCAGAACAAAGGCAGATTGCTTTGTATATAGAAAATCAACATAAATAGAAAATAAAACAATACTAATTCCAAATGACAAACGTAAATATCAAGGCTTATAGTGGTTGTAATATAATATTGTTAATGTCACCTCTTGGTGTCAGATTTACAAAACTTGTTCTCGCTGTTTTAAGAATTGCTGGATCATAATACAGATGATACCGCACAGATTTGGCACATTGTTTCTCTTCAGGAATATGAATCTCTCGGATGTGTCCATCTCAACAAACTCTTGGTATTCACGTTCAAATTTGTAAAATGCACGTTCTCTAACAGATGAATATTCACTGCACTCCATAACGAAGTGCCATTCTGTTTCCACTGCACCTGAGCCGCATACCTCGCATGAGTGTTCACTTACGGGGATGGGTGGTTGAATATGCCTCCCCTTTTCTATCATAAGTTTGTGGTTACTTGCACGCAAATGAGTAAATATGTTTCTTGCCTCGGGGGATGTTGTATAAATCAAATAAGGCTCTGGACAGGTGATATTTGTTTTTAAACTCTCGATAAGTTCTCAGCTTATTTTTTTCCAGTTTTACTGTTGTCATCAAATAGCATTATTAAAATTGTTTAATGGGTCTCTTTCAGATTTTCTCTTATTGTTATGTATTTCAAAGTTTGAAACATAATTTTCTGATCAGAGTTATTTTGAGGATTATAATTGGCTATAAGCTGTTGATATTTAACCAACATTGTGTTTGTAATTCTGTTAATTTGCGATTCTGGCAGAAATTAAACAGCGATAAACTGGGTGTAACATATAGGACCTGTAAGACCTATACCTTGCAACTAGTTTCTGTGAAATGCCCATTAATAGCCGTGGCTATAAAAAATATCAAAGTAGTGCCTAGGCGTTTCACAGAAGCTACATGCAAACGAGAGCATTTATGTTTTAAAACAACTTACTCCGATACACCGAACTCTGTGTGGCTTAGTCACAGAGAGTACGATGTTTTGGGGTAAGTGGGGGCACCCATTTTATCCACCTTTTCACTTCGATGTCGGGTTGTTTATTATTATTATTATTATTATTATTATTATTATTATTATTATTATTATTATTATTATTCATCCCCTCTCTATCCTGGCATGTAATTCTGTTATAAAGTTCCGAAAATATCGACAGAGAGTGTTGTTATCATTCCCTTCAGTTTCGCTATTGTGTCGTTTTTAATCCAGTTATGATTCTCATCCCGATATAGAACACGCATAGTCACAACTATGGTTGAAGCCAGAGGCCAGACCAATCTTGTTACGTCGTTTTCCGGATCCCGATGAAATAGTGTATGACAATTCTGTTATGTTTCTTAAGGGGGTGGGCGGGGTGGGGGAGGGGAGGGGGTAATGTAGACAGCCAAATTGGCTATGGCATCCCCCGATGGTAGACATTTTGTTCAAGTCTATTATACACGTGTTTATTCATTGTAATGTGTTTGTATAATGTTTATAGCAAAGTAAAATATCTATCTATCTAACTGTTCAAATCAAAAATTGAAAATAGTCCCTTACGTGGAACTCCAATTTTGTGGGGATGTGCTTTCGCACCCATCGACTCCCCCACCCCTGCCACGTGCCCATAATCGGGTCTTTATATTGAACAGGGGATGTATTTCTCAGAATGCCACCGAAAAATACATCACAATGTTATTATTTACTAGAAAATGCTTACTAAAATTCATCTATAGATTTGTTGGGTTATTTTAAAAAGTTTGATATCATTTTCGGAATCTGTAATTGCATGATGACAGAATCATACGTCTGAAGCCTCGTTTAGCCATTGTGTATATTTAGGCTGGTCACATAAAAGAACGTTGTCTTACTTTCGCGTTGGCAATCGTATCCTATTTTACCAGGAAATTGAACTTCTCTCAAAGAAAGATAGGCACTGCTGTACTTTCCGACATTGCCACAGGGGCCGCTACTTTCATCGATAATAATAATAATAACTCTTTGGCCAGCCGCTGATTTGTCGCGGTCCTCATAAGAGAAGGCCATCATTCCCCCTGCACCCCACCCCCTCTTCCCCTCCTCTCCTCCCAGCATTCAGATATAAACTGCTTAATAGTGTCCCTCACTTCCTCTTTTTCAATTTCTTCAATAAGCATTCCTACCCTCTCCCTCGTGTCCGCCTTCAGCCATCTATCCTTTGTTTCTTCACCCCACTTCTGCATTATTCTTCCAGTAAATTTTATTCTATGAGGTATATACTGTGGGCATTCCAAGAGAAAATGTTCCAGGGTCTCCACTACTCCAGAGTGGCACATTTGGCATCCCTTTTCCCCATCTCTCCCAATTTTTCCCCGAAGCTCCAGTGATCTTGATCTCAGTTTGAACAGCAGTGACCCTCCAAAGGTGCCATCTAGGTACTTCTCAAAAGCTGGCTTTTCTTTATATTGTAACCCCTGCAGTGATCTTTTCACGCTAACCCCTGCTCGCCAGTTTCGATTGCAATCTTCCAGGACTCTCTCTTTGACAAACCTTTTGCCTTCTTTCATTCCTACTTCTATGTTTGTGACCTCTATAGAGTAATTGTCCATTAGTTCCCTCACATGTTTTGACCACCCCGTTTCTATATTAGAATTCCAAATGGTATCGAGCATCAATTTGCACCACCGGTTGTCAGGCAGGTTTCTCAAGTAGTTAAAGTAACACAGTTTTCCCAAATCTACCCTGTCCTTGATTTTCATCCACCCAAGCTCCCCCCTTACTGCTTCCAAAGCTGCAGCATTACTTGACCCTGTTATCCATCTGCCGGCATCATTCTGAGTACTTTCCAACTTCTTAATAACGGTTTGGTTTAATGGAATCACGTCCGTGCCATACGTTATACTTGGTAAACCCACCCTCTCCCATAGTGTTTTCCCCACAAAGACCTTGTTGAAACTATTTTTCCCTAAAAGTTTTAGTTGGTTCAGGATTCTTTTCCCTTTCAGAATCAGTTTGGCTGAGTAATTTCTGTACACCCCTCTTCCCGTTATATTTATGCTTACCCCTAGATACTCATACTCTCCCTTTTCTCCTACAGTGATTTGTTTGCTTTCCCCTTCGGGGATTGAGAACTCCCCCACTCTCCATCTCTTCGTCATATCTACCTTACGTCCAACGGGTATTACCTTGCTTTTATTTTCATTTAGTTCGAGCCGCCAAGTGTTCCCATAACTACCAACAATTTCCAGCAATTTCTCTAGCCCCTGTTCAGTTCTAGACATTAACACCATGTCGTCCGCAAAGAATAAGCCTGGTATCTTTATGTCTCCAACATTTACCCCCTCCGCACTCTGAATTAGTTCGTCCCCTAAATCTTTAACATACAATGCAAACAAAATCGGTGAAAAGATACACCCCTGCTTGAGGCCTATATCCATAGGGACTCGTTTTGTAGTGATACTCCCTAGACTGAGTTGGCTTTGCACATCTGTATACAGTGCTTTCATGATTCCCACAAAGTCACCCCCCAGTCCGATGCCCTCGAGCTTTCGCCACATACCTTCCCTCCACACTCGGTCGTACGCTTTTTTCACATCTAGAAATGCCAGAAACATCTTTTTCTTTTCAGCCTTTGTTGATTCTATCAGTTGGGTGAGTGTAAATAGGTGATCAGTGACTCTTCGTCCTTTCCTGAAACCATTTTGAATTTCTCCTAGAAAACCTTTCTCTTCAATAACTTCCTCTAGTCTACTGTATATGACCTTACAGAATACTTTTCCGATGTTACTACTAACTGATATCCCCCTATAGTTATCTAGAACTTCCTTATCCCCCTTTTTGTGTATGAACGACACCTTACTTTCCCTCCACTCTCTGGGGACCTCTTGCTTTCGCAGAGCCAGGTTGAAAAGGTTTGTCAGGACTTCAATAAGTGCCTCCCCTCCATTTTTGAGGAATTCGTTCGGAATTTCATCAGTCCCTCCCGCTTTACCATTTTTTAATTTCGAGACCACGTTCCGCACTTCTTCTGCCGTTATTTCGCTACATACACGATTGGATAGGTTCTCTTCCACCAGTGTATTTCTTTTTGGTGGGGACCCACTGCCCCATCGCCTATCGTTTATCTTTTCCCAGTGCTTGACTAACTCTGAAGCGATACGGCCTTTATCTTCTGTACTTTCCCCATCCACTTTGATACTCTGCACACTACTTTTCCCCCGTTTATTTACCCAGTTCCAAAATACGTTTGAGCTCGAACCCCCCGTTTTCTTTATTGTTCTGGCAAGACTGCAATTGCGCTCCTTCCTATTATTATTCTTTATCTCATTCACCTTTTTCCGTGCCAGTTCATATTCTCCTTTCATTAGTCTCGTGTCATTGTTATCCACCCCTTTAAGCTTCCTACTTCTTCTGTAAGCAGCGCATTTTACCTTCCTTTCTTTTATAGCCTTTTTCAGTCCCTCGTTAACCCTGTATCCAAGCTCTCTCGTTGGGACCCTCACCCTTCCTATACAATCCTTCCCTGCCTCTGTTAGGCTATTTACTATGCCATCTGAAATACTCTGGACATTTGCATCCCTAGGTATACATTCAAGACTTGGTTTTAGTTTTTCCCGAAACTGCTTCCAGTCGGCTCCTTGTTTTAGTCCCCAAACTTCCTTGAAGGTATTTCTGTCTCTATTCGTCTTTTTGCCCATAATCTTAACTGTTATCAGGTTGTGATCACTACCTAAGTCATTTTTTCCCTCGTCATCTATTTCTACATCTATAACCTCCCTCCGTACGCTAATGTCAGTGAGTATATAATCAATTATTGTTTTCTTATCGTTCCTCTCCCAGGTCCATTTACCCTTACATTTCGCATCCCTGTTCAAGATCTTTAAACCAAGCTCTTTTGATAGGTCCAACATCTTCCTCCCATTCGTGTTAATTTTCCTATCACCTCCCTGTATGCCCTCCTCCTTATCCCCGATGTGCCCATTGAAGTCCCCCATTAGGACAATACTGAACCCTCTGCTTTCAAGTTCTGTGATATTCGATCTAAGAGTTGTATATATTGAATCATTCCACTCGGGCTTACTTCCCTCCACTGCTAAGTATACAACACCAACGGCAACACTCCTGCTTCCTAACTTGATTTTTGCCCAGACTATTTCGTTGGATACTGGAATCTGAGTCCTTGCTTCTGTGAGATCTGTAATCAATGAGGGCTGTAATTCCTCTTTAGCGTAGATGCCAACACCCCCACCCCGTTTCTGACCCTCAGTTCGCCCAGCTCCTATCCACACGCAACCCTTCATCTGATCAGCCCGCTCATCCCGTCGTATCCACGTCTCACTTAGACCCATTATATCGAAGTCTCCTTCGTCCATCAGTGCTGATATTTCGCTTACTTTTTTGTGCAGACCCTGGATGTTGCAGTATCCAAACTTAATGAATCTTTGTTTCTTTGTCATCACTGGCACATTATTATAACCCTGGTGTGTCCCTGTGTTGTGCATGTTTGTTGTTCTTCCTATGTTCCTAGCATTTGTGCCCCTCTGGGTTATCGGCTGTGGTCCCCTACCCCCCTTTTCTCCAAAAAAGGCCCAGCCACCTGTAAAATTTTTTGGCCCAACAGGTCTGTACCCATCCTACTTAAATGCAATCCGTCTCGCCCATACAACTCTCCTTGTCCCCAGAATGAGTCCCAGTGGTCAATGAAATGTATTCCCAAGTTTTTGCAGTGCTCTTCCAGCTCCTCGTTTAGTGCCATAATCCGCGAGTTCCTCTCATTCCCACCACCCATAACGGGGAGCACCCCTGAAACGATGATCCGAGCATTCCTGCTAAGTAGCTTACTAATTAGGTCCTTGTATGTGTCCACCAAACGAACTGATTTCCTCTCCCTGATGTTATTGGACCCCACATGTAATACCACTACCGGATCAGGCCCCGACCCAGCTACAATACCGTCCACTCTATCCCTCAGGTCCTCCACTTTAGCCCCTGGAAAGCACAGAACTGTTCTATTTTTACTGTCCGGACCACAGACAACCTTGTCGATCCCCCGAACTATGCTACTTCCCGCAACCACCAACTTACTTTTGTCCCTCGCCCTATTTATCTCCTCTAGTCTCCTATTGTTTACAGCGTCCTCTTCCTCTCCAACAGCCCCACTCGGAATCAATATCGGTATCTTTGACCTAGGATTACTCCTATCCTTGTCCCTCCGTCTCTTTCCAGGCCCTGAACTACCTGGACTACTCCCCTGGTCTTCTACCGAATCCCTCCTCCTTTTTCCTGGCCTAGACCCCAACCTACTATCTGTTGCAAGTACCTCCATCTCCTCCTCTAACTCTTCCGAATCGAGCACATCAAATCTGTTTCTGGTGCTGCACTCCCCACTGCCTTTGGACTTTACACCCCTATCTACCTGCTTCTCTGGCCCCCCTTTCCTACCACTTTTGATAGTCCACGCCAAACGCTTTACAGCATTGCTCCGGCCTGGGCCCCCCTCATCTGTCCTACGTATTTTTCTAGCAGCCCCCACCTCATCACCTACCTCATTCACATCAAAGGTTCTACCCCCATGTTTCCTCTTGGACCCACCGACAACCACCCATCCTTCTCGGAAAGCTACTTTCACAGGCGTAACTCCAGACAGCCCCGCCCTACCAAGTTTTCCCTTCAGCTCAGCAATCTCCCCCTCAAACTTAACAATTGTCTCAAGTAGGCGGAGGATTTCCTGACAGTTTGCACATACCTCTCCATATCCCATCGAACGAAAGTCCCCATACATCATAGAACACTGTCTACAAACTTCAAGCCCAATATCGCCATCGGTGGCCCCACCAACCTGGCTCTGACCGACACCCCCAGTGACCTCTGTCTGCACACCAATACTTACCCCGTTGGCACCGTTGACCTGGACCGCGATATTACACGTATTTAGCTCCATACTTACCTCCGTCTGAACAGACTTGCTCGCCATCATCAAGACAAAATTACAAAATTACGCGATCGGACAAGAAAAACTGTAGACACGCGACAAAAGGCAACACGACGAACCGTTCGACAACTTAGCGCTCACAGTTTTATTTAAGACCTCCTAACTTTGTCCCAGTTACTATACTAAACTAACTCCCCACAAAGTTGAATAAAATAACCTGAAAATGAAATATATATGATTAGTAAACAATAAAAATACTTAATTTCGATTCGTAACCAAGGAGACTTCTTCTGTATACTTGCGGATCGATTTGATATCATCATAGAAAACACAGACTGAGACTGCCTGTGTCAGAAGACGGTAGGGATAGCGTATTCTTGAGGATTTATTTCGAAGTTGTCAATCATTGTGGCCTCAGATCAGGTTCCATAACACGTGAAAGTCTTACAGACTAATAAACTTATCGTGACAGCGTTTTCGCTCCCCGTTTTTAGGGACCTGCGAAGCTTCGAAATTCGATTCGATTCGAAATCGTACCGGTTATAGGATTCGAATTGTCGAATCATCAAGATGTTCTCAAATCCTACCAATTAAGCATAATTCAATTCAATTCAATAGTTTAATTCATTACACCATAATGGCAGTTGCACAAAACAAACATAACAAATGAAAAGACAAGTTGAGCTAATCCCATTGCTCTCCGTCCGTCGTCCGCCCGTCCGTCCGTCCGTCCGTCGTCCGTCAACACCATGTTTTGGTCTTCTCCTCCAAAACCACTGGGCCAATTCAAGTGAAAGTTTGTGTGAGTGATGGTCCCGAAGGGGCATAGCATTTTTGTTCAACTCAACATGCCCAGCCCCATAGGGAGGGGGTGGCGGAAAATGCTCCAAAATATTTTTTAAATCTTCTCATGAATCAGTAGGTACAATGCCTTGATATTTGTTATGGAGCTTCCTTTTGAGGTGTAGAATCAAGTTTGTTCAAACGAAGTTTGTGAAGCAGTATTTGGCTTTGTAATGGGAGGGGTAAGATTTTTGGCCTCTCCCAAAATTTCTATTTTCTGAACCGATGGTCCGATTTAAACCAAACTTTTTGTATGTGGTATTATTGGATCACAAATACTTGACTCGTGCAAAAAAAAATAAAAAAAAATTCCCGCATCCCCATGGGAACCCCAGGAGCTAAAAATATAAATATTTTCAAACGCCCATATTTCCCAAACCACAAGGAACAGACAGCTGTTATTTGGTATGAAGCATCCTTAGGGCCAGTAGAATTGAAAGGTAAAAATGCCATCGGTTATGTTAGGGTGTCCTGTAGAGGGCATCGAAAAAATGCTGTGTCAGCATATTTGCAAAAATTAAAAAAAAATCTTTTATCCAGAACCAATGGTCAGAATCTTCTGATATTCGGTATAATGGGGGGGTGGGGGGTTGGGGGGGGGGGCAGATACAAGCTTGTTAAAATAAAGCCCATTGCTTCATATTTGGGCTTGATACAGGAGCCCGAATTTTTAACTTAGGGCAATTTGGGGAATATTCTTTAAAAATCTTCTTCAGAACCACCAGTCAGAATCTTCTAATGTTTGGTATGCATCACTGTTATGAGGGTCAGATACAAGATTGTTCAAACCAAGACCCTAGGTTAATATTTGGGCTTCCCGGGGAAGCCCAAATTTTAACTTAGTTCCACATGTGGGATAATTTTTAAAAATCTTCTTCTTCAGATCCCCCAGTCAGAATGCTTTCATATTTGGTATACAACATCTCTAGATGGTCAGATTCAAGTTTTGTTCAAATCGGGTCCGTAGGTTAATATTTGGGAAGGTCTTCTTCAGATCCACTAGTCAGAATGCTTCCATATTTGGTATACAACATCTCGGGGGGTAGATTCAAGTTTGTTCAAATCGGGTCCGTAGGTTAATGTTTGGGCTCTCCATGGTAGCCCAAATTTTAACTTAGTGCAATATGAGGAAATTTCTTTAAATTTTTTCTTTTTCAGATCTAACAGTCAGAATGCTTTCATATTTGGTATACAACATCTCTAGGGAGATCAGATTCAACTTTGTTCAAATCGAGGGCCTGGGCTAATATTTGGACTCCCTGAGCCAATATCTGGACTCCCTTTGGGAACCGGAATTGGCCATGTAGCTGAAGAATTAGAAATTTTGTATTCAATACCCTCTAGAGGTGTGTAACTAAGATTAATCCTCATAGGTTGTATCAAGGGGCTTCATAGGGGATCTCCACATTTTAGATTATGATCAACTGAAGAAAAAGGCATGATTCTCGGGCTATTTTTGGCACTCCTGGGGGGGGGGGGGGGCTCAAGGTTTGACAATGTATCCTATGGAGATGGATTGCTTAATGTAGACTCATTCTTGGACTCTGTTTATATCGTGTTCTGTTTAAGGTGAGCGCTTCAGGCCCCGTGGGGCCTCTTGTTCAATATATAATAGTATTTTTCCGAATCTTTCAATTGTTTGAACGCTTATTTTTCTTTTATAATTTCTTCGAATCCCGTTTCCCTAATTTCGACATATGCTTCACAATTAATAACAAAATGTTTTCGCTCTCTATTTCCCCGGTATCGCATACCTGGCATCGTCTATAATTTACAGGCGTTGGAGGTTGTTTGTGTCTACTCTTTTCTATTTCTAAATTATGGTTACTAACCCTAAGTCTAGAAAACAGTTCACGGGCCTGTCGAGATCTGGTGAATTTCAGATTATTTCACATGTCTCCTCTTGAACACTTCTATCACCAGGTCTCCTGTATGGGAGACCTGGTGACAGAATTAAGTAGAGTTCAGGGAGGTTCAACTTCCGAAACCACTTTGATTCCGTCTTCGAATATTCCATTTTTTTTTAATTACCACCCCAAACATACGACTCGCCATTGAATACAATACACGAGCACCCTTTAGCCCCCCCCCCCACCCCCACCCCCCACCCCCACCCACCCCCGCTAAGTATTCGGCCCAATTCGACTGCAAACAGTTTTTATCCCATAAATGGACGTTTATTCAAACAATAAAAGTCTTAGATAAATTTTTGCTTATTCACCTAGCAGCAGCTGCTAGTAGGGTGATAAATTTTCTCCGTAGGTTTAACACTGAAAGAATTTATTCCTATAGTAGAGCGGACTTGTTGGCCTCTGACGTCTACCGCATTCGGGTTGTCATGACCTGTTTTACGTTTGTGGGAGAAAAAAATGAACCGACGTTTATCAAACGTTGACCGTCACTGAAATGTTCCGTTTTAGAATATATGGCACATTTCAACTCTGTCTAACAATAAAACGAACAACAATTAACAAAGAAAACACAAAGTAAATCAATCGAAATCAAGCGTTGAAAAGCATACAAGTTCGATTGTGAAAGGCGGTGACATGATGAGTGATGAACCCATTTGGGTTCATATTCACCCAAACCAGTTGATTTGGGTTGATTTTTAAACCAAATGATTTTAGCGTGTATTATTATTATGAATCCTTTGCCCAACACAAATAGAAGAGACGATTCTTGTTCTCCACCCCCACCCCCCCCCCCCCCCAAAAAAAAAACAATTTGAAGTAACTCAAAAATTTTACTTGCTGTAGATAAAATTAACAAAAAAAAAAACAACTTTGTGTTTATTTTGTGTCCACCCCACCCCACCCTTCCAACCACACATCCAATTTCATTTAGTATATTCGCCACTGCAGGCTTAATAGAAAATTTTGGCCATTTTTTATGGTAACGTATATTACACTTTGTAATTTACAAACGCCTGAGTCGATGAGTGGCAGAAAATGGGAAAATGCAAATGCTCTTGAGATATTGGGCTTTCAGAAAACGGGGTGTAGAAAATTCAACCCCAGGGGCAGGCACACTGGTAGCTAGTGGCCTAACCACAATATTTGTTAACCCTTTACCCGTCGTAACGTTCATAACCGGCCAGCGCTATTCACAAAAATCGCCAATTAATTTTCATTATTTTTTCATTTTTTTGTCAAAAACACAGGTTATGACCCCCCCAACCCCCCCCCCTCTTTGGAACGAGCTCGTTGAGCTCGTTCCAATGAGGGTCATAACATGTTTTTGAGACAAAAATTAAAACAAAATTAGTTATTCAAGAATTTTTTTTTGCAAGTGTCGTCTGCTTTTCATGTTAGGTAAAGGGTTAAAGATCATGTTTTTGATCTGACTGCACGGAAGTTTGACTATCGACGTGAGTGCATTCGAGATTTCTATGTCGTTGACGTAATAAAGTATAAAACCATCTTTTACCTCGAAATAGAAAGTAATAAACCATCTTTTATCTCGAAATAGAAAGTCAATATTTAGTTTCATATTTTTGCTCTCGGACCCGTGGGTATATATATATATCTGCTCTCAGACTATTGAGTCAGTTTATTTATTTGTTTGGCTTCAGAACGATATAACTAAATATCTATTTTTAGCTCACCGAAGGGAGCTTAACTTTTCACTTGCCATCCGTCGTCGTCGTCGTCCGTCGTGAACTTTACATTATCGAATTCTCCTCACAAACTACTGGACCAAATTGAACCAAATTTGGTGTGCATTTTCCTTATCATATGTCAATTCACGTTTGTTCAAATAAACTTGCCGCGCCCACAGGGGGCACCTCAAGCTGCATAACTCTGATAGCACCCATAATTTTTTTCAAAAATTCCCAAACATTTTCTTCTTCAGATCCATCAGTCCGAATCTGTTTTATTTGTTATACATCATCTCTAGGGGGGATCAGATTCATGTTTGTTCAAATCGAGTCCCTGGGTTAAGATCTGGGCTCTCTATTGGAGCCCGAATTTTAATTTAGTGCAAAATGTGGAATAGTCTTTAAAAATCTTCTTCTTCCTATCCACCAGTTGAAATCTTTTGATATTTGGTATAAAACATCTCTAGGGAGGGGGGTGGGGGGTGGGGGGGGGTCAGATTCAAGTTTGTTCAAATCGGGTCCCTGAGTTAGTATTTGGCCTCTCTATTGGAGCCCAAAGTTTAACTTATTGCAATTTGAGGAAATTTCTTTGAAATCTTCTTCTTCAGATCTTCCTGTCAAATCCTTTCATGTTTCATATTTTGGCTCAAAATTTTAACTTTGTGCAATACGTGGAATATTCTTTAAAAATCTTCTTCAGATAGATTCACCCTTCAGAATCCTCTCATATTTGATATACATCATCTCTAGGTGGGGGGGGGGGGGGGGGCAAGATTCAAGTTTGTTCAAATCAAGTTCCTCGGTTAATATTTGGGCTCTCTAAGGGAGCCCGAATTTTAACTTAGTGCAATATGAGGAAATTTATTTAAAAATCATCTTCTTCAGATCCACCAGTCAGAATCCTTTAACATTTGGTATACATCATCTCTAAGGGGATCAGATTCAAGTTTGTTCAAATCGGGACCCTGGGTTGAAAATTTGGGGTCTGGTTGGAACTTAGATATTTGGGACCAAATGTTCAATTTTGAGACAAAAAAAAATTTTAGCCTGAAAATTTAAGACGAAAATTTGGAATTTTTTTTTTTTTTTTTTAAAATTTTTTATGCGTTTTGTTCAATTTTGAGATAAAAAAAAATAAAAATTATAACCTGAAAAGTTTGGTCCGGTTCCGACTTGTTTTTAAAATCTTCTTCTTTGGACCCTGTAGTCAGAATGCTTTCATATTTGGTATATAATATCTCTAGGAGGGTTAGATTCAGGTTTGTTCAATCCTAGTCCCTGGGTTGATATTTGGGCTCCCTGGGGGAGCCGAAATTTTTGCTTTGTGCAATTTGAGGAAATTTCTTTAAAAATCTTTTCTTCAGATCCACCAGTCAGAATCCTTTCATATTTGGTATACAGCATCTCTTGAAGGGTAAGACTCAAGTTTGTTCAAATCTGGGTCCCTGGGTTAATAGTTTGGCTCCCTATTTGCGCCCAAAGTTTAACTTACTGCAATGGGAGGTGATTTCTTTCAATACCTTCTTCAAATCCACCAGTCAGAATTCATTCATATTTGGTTTATGACATTGCAAGGGGGATCAGATTCAAGTTTGTTTAATTTGAGTTCCTGGCTTAATATTTGGGCTCTATGGATGGGGTGGGTGGGGTGAGGTGGCAGTGGGACATGTTAGGTTCAGGTTTGTTCAAATCCTTTCCTTAGTGTTTTTCCATAAAATTTGCCTCTAATGACTTCATTCCTTTGTAGTGTTGATGAATCATGTCTAACTGAATGTGACCCCAAATACTTCTTTGAACCACTTTGACAGGTGAGAGATTATGGCCCCTTGGGGCCTCTTGTTAATTAACACCTTCAGTGAGGTTGATCTCAACATCAGTAAAATGTAAAATAAAAGCAACCGCAGAAACAGTAACAGTGATGGTGAAATAAAAAATCGTAGACATTGGATTCTCATCTGAATGAGTGCTAGAAGCCACTATCAGGGTTTTCAGAAAAAATGAGGATACTTGAGCAAAAGTCGATATTTTCCTTGCTCATATTTCGTATTCAGACAAACGAAAGTAATATTTTGTTGATATAAATTTGTTTTATCACAAATTATTGAAGAGTGCCTGTAATAAAACAAATTTGTAATAAAACAAATTTTGATGAACAAATTCAGAGCACCAAAAATAATGTAGCCCACCGTTAAAACTGAGTTGTTTGGTCTTTTTAAATATGAAACGACATGTATATAAATATTCACCTATAAATATTCACCTATGAGGTATCGCTGAACTAAATATTTGAATTTGAGTTACCCACCTTGAAATGTTGCACATCGGGAATGATGCAATCTCTAAAAAAAAACAGTCTTGAGAAAATGTATTGTTTCAATAATGTTTGAAACATTCTATTCACATCTTGCATTATTGTTGAATACTCCAGATAAATAAGGAGGGTGATTTGATGACTTTTGTATCTGAAAAATACAATTTACTTTTGATGTGTTTTTGTGGGGAATTCCCTGAAAAATATGTGCACGCGACCAGTATTTCCCCTCCTGTCAGTTTTCCCCTCTTATTTGTTGCATGACCCTCTGTTTTCTGGTCAAAAAAAGTTGTCTAAAGGGCTATACTTGATAAAGATATTTGAATAAAGTGATGCGATCATATTTTTTTTCGCCTGAACTTTATAATGGTCGCCTATGGGAAAATACTTAGTTCCGTTATACCATAAATTAATTTCACCCTTCAACCTGCTTGTGCGGAGTTAGTACATTGGAGAATCTGACAGTTTCTCTCCGTTGCTCGATGGTTCTCTCTGGCTTTCTCCAACCGTAAAACTGTCCGTCACGAGGTGACCCTGGCTGTCGAAGGTGTCGTTAAACCCAAATAAATAAATAAATAAATAAATAAATAAATAAATAAATAAATAAATAAATAAATAAATAAAGTGGAACCCTGTTAATTGAATAGCCACTTTACCAAGGAAAATTATTCTGTTAACAGGAGTATTCAATTAACAGGGATTGTGTCACTTTCCCCTATTCTACAGATAATCTTAGCATTTATTCTATTATATCTTGAATGACAGAGCTCCATGAGCTCTGTCAAACAAGATATAATAGATTAAATGCCTGCATTGGATGTACTGAGGCCAAGGTCTTTTATCAAAGGAAAACTGAGGAGAGTCGGGGTATTTTCTCGTCAGGTTACAAGGTTTTTTATTCAATTAACAGGGGTTTACTTTATAACCTATATTCAATTAACAGGTCAAATTTGTACTGGAGGTATGGTAAATGGTTTTGTGTTGGGAAATTATATTCAATTAACAGGGTTATTCAGTTACGAGATGTCCAATTTAGTGGACTGTACCGAATTTCGAAAGAAAACTCATTCTAAGTAGAGTTGTCTCTCTTGTCCTGTAAAACAGCTGAAAAACATGAATAACTCTCATTCTTCAGATGAGGATGAATGATGAGTGGAGGAAACATTTTGGGTTTATTTCAGATAACTTTGATGTGTCTTGAGTTAATTTTATCTTTCGATAGAAATGTTCTGAAGCGTTGTTTTCCGTGAGGAATGTACGCGAGCTGTTCAACTCAGCTTTGTCTATTGTGGAGGATGAATGAACCACGCAGATCAAATGAATTGAGGGAATTATCAATATTTCCTGTATACCATGACAACAAATTAATGAGAATGTAATTCTACCGAACGTTTCAAAACTAATTTCAATTGTTCGTATTACACACTGCTCCATAGATGTGAGGACGTTGCTCTAAGGTGGAGGTGGAGGCTGGGATGCCGTGAACCCCCCCCCCCCCCCCCCCAAAAAAAAAAAAACTTTTTCGCGTCGAGGATTCTGGACAGTTATTTTTGATTGTTGTCTTAACCCTTTACCTAACGTAATTGACAAACCCGGCCAGCGCCATTCACAAAAATCACCATCCATTTTACACTTTTTTGTCTCAAAAACATAGTTTATGACCCCTCATTGGAACGAGATCATCGAGCTCGTTCCAATGATGGGTTATAAGCTATGTTTTTGACGTAAAAAATGAAAGAAAAAAATAGTTATTCAAGAATTTTGCTTGCAAGTATCGTCTGCCTTTCATGTTAAGTAAAGGGTTAAAAATCGATACCCACACCTTGCTACCAATCATGTACTTCCCTACGAGAGCAGGCCTGAAAATAAGAAGTCTGATATTTGCAGAATGAGGTTCCCAGAGGGTGAATTTGAAGATGCTATCCCATACAGTGGGCCAATTTATCCTCTGGGTACATCTTTCTGTTTAGTTTTGAGACCCCGATTCAGACTGAGGTTCACAGAGGGTAAATTTAGTGATGCTGCAAAATGAGGTCACCCTCTGGGGACCTCATTTTGCATATGACAGTCTGCTTATTTTCTGGCTTGTACGAGAGCAGATTTGATACTTGGGCGTGTATCACATTCACAGTCGGTCTCACGAATGGAGGTCTGTAACACCCGTTTCAGGCTATCGTTGAATTTGAACCCCCTCATTGGATATTTTTATTGCTTTTCAGTGTCTTTCAATATTAGTACAAACTCAGGGAGACCCGAAACTTTTTACATTTTTAGCTCAACTTCGACGAAGTCAGATTTGAGCTATTGTCATGGCCCGTCGTCCGTCTGTCCGTCTGTCCGTCTGTCCGTACGTCAACAATTGGCTATGGCTCGGGCTAGAGGTCGTATTTATGAACCGATCTTTACGAAACTTCTTGTGTACCTTTGTTATGACCCTGGGACGGGAACGAGTGTTTTTAGGTGTGGTCCGAAATTCAAGATGGCTGCCAGCGGCCATTTTGTACCGATGATGCAAAAATCAGTTTTTTGTACAGAACTTCTGTATGAAAGTTCTGATTTGAATAAAGTTGTGTATAAATGTTTAGTACCATGGGATACATCACATATAATACGGGGTTTTTTCTCGTGCGTAAATTATGCAAATTAGACTGACTTTGATTTATTTCGTGTTACTTTCAGAGCTGTAAGTGCCAAGCTGCTATGGCTCGGGCTAGAGGCCGTATTTATGAACCAATCTTTACGAAACTTCTTGGGTACCTTTGTTATGACCGTGGGATGAGAACGAGTGTTTTTGGGTGCAGTCCGAAATTCAAGATGGCTGCCAGCAGCCATTTTGTACCGACGATGCAGAATTTTTTTTTTTGTACAGAACTTCCATATGAAAGCTCTGATTTGAATAATTTTTCGTATGAATGTTTAGTACCACGAGATACATTACATATCATATGGGTTTTTTTCTCGTGCTTATATTATGCAAATTAGACTAACTTTGATTTATTTAGTGTTACTTTCAGCACTGTAAGTGCAAATCCCTATACGGCTCGGGCTTGAGGCCGTATTTATGAACCGATCTTTACGAAACATCATGGGTACCTTTGTTATCACTGTGAGACGAGAACGATTGTTTTGGGGTCTGGTCGGAAATTCAAGATGGCCGCTGGCAGCCATTTTGTACAAAATTAGGGGCAATCAGATTTTTGCACAGAACTTCCATATGAAAGCTCTGATTTGAATAATTTTTTGTATGAATGTTTAGTACCATGGGATACATTACATATAATATGGGTTTTTTTCTTGTGCGTAAATTATGCAAATTAGGCTAACTTTGATTTATTTAGTGTTACTTTCAGCACTGTGAGTGCAAATCCCAATACGGCTCGGGCTAGAGGCCGTATTTATCAACCGATCTTCACGAAACTTCTTGGGTACCTTTGGTATCACCGTGGGACGAGAACGAGTGTTTTGGGGTACGGTCCAAAATTCAAGATGGCCGATGGCAGCCATTTTGTACAAAATTAGGTGCTATCAGATTTTTGCACAGAACTTCCATATGAAAGCACTGATTTGAATAATTTTTTGTGTGAATGTTTAGTACCATGGGATACATCACATATAATACGGGTTTTTTTCTCGTGCAGAAATTATGCTGATAAGATGAACTTTGATTTTTTCAGTGCCACTTACACACAGTAAGTACACATGTCAATATGGCTCGGGCTAGAGTCTGTATTTATGAATCGATCTTCACGAAACGTCTTGGTACCTTTGTTATCACCTTGGGACGAGAATGAGTGTTTCTGGGTGCGGTCCAAAATTCAAGATGGCTGCCAGTGGCCATTTTGTACCGAAATTAGGTCTAATCACTTTTTTGTGCACAACTTCTATACGGCTCAGGCTAGAGGCCGTATTTATGAACCAATCTTTACGAAACCTCTTGGGTACCTTTGTTATCACCGTGGGATGAGAACGAGTGTTTTTGGGTGTGGTCCGAAATTCAAGATGGCCACCAGCAGCCATTTTGTACCAAAATTAGTGCAATCAGTCTTTTGTTCAGACCTTCTGTTTGAAAGTTCTGATTTGAATAAATTTTTGTATGAATGTTTAGTAACATGGAATATATCACATATAGTACAAGTTTTTTTTCTCGTGCAGAAATTATGCAAATTAAATGTACTTTGATTTATTCAGTGCTACTTATACACTGTAAGTGCACATGTCAATACGGCTTGGGCTAGAGGCTATATTTATCAACCGATCTTCACGAAACTTCTTGGATACCTTTGTTATCACCTTGGGATGAGAACGTATGTTTCTGGGTGCGGTCCAAAATTCAAGATGGCTGCCAGTGGATATTTTGTACCGAAATTAGGTCCAATCAGTTTTTTGTCACAACTTCTATACAGCTCGTATTTATGAACTGATCTTCAAGAAACTTCTTGTGTACCTTTGTTTTCACCTTGGGACAGGAACAAGTGTGTTTTGGGGTGCCTTTGTTATCACTGTGCTATGAGAACAAATATTTTGGGGTTCAGTCAGACCCACTCTGGGACTCAAAGATTTCTTTTCTAGTTTAGCATCTGACTGTCACCCACCTTTACAATACTTTACCTATACATTTGTTACAGGCTACGGTCAGTATTTATGTACAGACCGTTACAATACTTTATATGTATCTTTGTTATCAGGTCATTACCTAGATGTTACTCATTGCTGTGTCACATACTGTACATGTACATGTCTTAACAAGTTGAGCTACAGTGTCATTGACACTTTCATTTGATTGATGCATATATACTACTCAAAGTTTGCTAAGCACCAAGTATATCCAACTTCCTGTTTTACGTTTTAGTTGAAATATTGTAATGAAAAATGTATATATTTTTTATTTAATTATATCTTTAATGATTTAAGTACAGAAATTAAGATTTTATTTGTGTTTGACATTATTTTTTAGCTTACGATAACCATGGAAAATGGATATTTTTGGTAAAAGAAGACATTTTTCAATACGCCAAAAAGTTGACGGAGCGAACTGGTATGGCTTCAATATTGAGTATGAGACCCATTACTGTTAATTATAGCTTGACAACTCCTTCTCATGCTCCTAATCAGGTTCCTGGTGGTCCTTTGTGGGATGTTGTTCCATTCTTGGACCAGCACGGCACCAAGTTCCTGGACACTTCTTGGCTGGACTGGACGGGCTGAAATTGCAAGCTGCAACTCATTCCAGACATGTTCGATTGGATTGAGGTCTGGGGATCTTGCTGGCCAGTCCATACGCTCAATCCCCTCCCTCTGTCGGTACTCCCCGACAGCATGGGCAACATGAGGACGGGTATTATCGTCCATCAGAATGAATCTATCACCCACTGCACCTGCATACAATCTGACGTGGACATCCAGGATCTCATCAATATACCGTTGTGCAGTCAATGTACCACGGTCAAGGACACAGAGCTCTGTACGTCCACCCCAGCTGATGCCGTCCCAGACCATGATTGACCCTCCACCATTGCGGTCATGCTCAGCAATGTTGGCTGCATGGAATCGCTCTCCTGGTCTTCTCCATACCCTAGAACGCCTATCTATGTGGTCTAGGCAGTACCTTGACTCATCTGTAAAAAGGACAGGTCGCCAGTCTTCTCTGATCCATCCAACGTGATCCATGGCCCATTCATATCGTGCCTGGCGGTGGTTCTGGGACAGTGGAATGCGAATACATGGTCTTCTTGATCGGAGACCACCTTCGTGCAACCTTGCCCGGATAGTCTGCGTCGAAACATTTACCCCGGATGCATTCTGAAGGTCACTGCGAAGCTGGATTGCCGTGGCAAAGCGGTTCGTACGGGCCTGAATGATCAAAAACCGGTCTTCAGCTGCAGATGTTGCCCTGTCTCTGCCACCAATATGCCGGCTTACTGGTGTGCCATACTGCTAACATTTTGCCCAGGCTCTGATGATCACCGTATGGTGCCCAACAAGGGCTTCAACCTGACGATGGGTTGCCCCTTGTTCCACGATCCCTACAGCCCGCCACATTTCTGCTTCAGACAAATGTTTTCTTACATTTTCATTTGCCATATTCAATCATTAAATCACAAGGGTTTGTGTTGAACTGAAGATTGAATACCCTACACATGTCATGTACATGTAGACAGTACACGAAAACATCATGAAAATCAAGGGGTACATGCTTTCCATGACTGTCACGAAAAGTCTGCCTGTTAAGAGAGCTAATGAAAACATTGGGGGACCATCTCAATACATTCCTCAAGCATATCCACCAAAAATATCGCAAATATGTCACAAGCAAAATTCACAATGATGTGTCAGATATTTGGTGCTTAGCAAACTTTGAGTAGTATATATTCACTTGCATCTCCAATGTGTTTGCCTTGTTACAATTTATGGGAGAGTGTATAGGCACTCTCCCATAAATTGTAACGAGGCAAATTCCAATAGATCAAATACTTTTACTTCAAAGATAATATGAAGAGCATCGAAAGAATATGAAGCCTTTGAATTGAAGTACCTACAGTTTGTTTTTAGAGGAATGTTTTATTTTTCAAATTAAACATGAAGTTATTTGTATAAATATACACTTTCTATATTTCTGTGTATAAAAAGACAGCTGAAAAAGTAAAAATTTAACCCCCCACCCCCACTCATTTGAAAAAGAAATTGCCTGAAAATCAATTAATTTATTTTGTCTGGCCTAACTTGCCACATTTATCGTGTTGTTCTGAATTAAAATGCTGGTAACTACAGCATTTATTGTCGCATGTACTGATGATACCAGTTATACTTTTTTGTTTGTGGAGAGATGTGTGTGATCGAGGTGTTCAAACGACGGTCAGAGCCCTAATGCGATAGTACATCCCACAACCTTACCGGGGCCTTCCGTATTTGTTTAGGGCTAATTATTCTCCTGAATGGACCAGTGACTTGAGACATTGAAAGGGCTTTGGCGATCATTCACTAAAAATAATTTATTTTCATACATAAAAAATAAATCAAAATTGTACTCAAGTCAACCAGGAGCATTGCTCAAAGGGGGGTGGAGGTGGAGTGAGGGGTCTGTTAGGGATGCTCCCACTCCCAATAATTTTTCCAGTCGGGACATTTCCGTCAGAATTGGAGTCTAAGATATCAACTCTTTCTTAATTATGCACTTTCTTACAAGACTAGATTTGATACGTTTGCATGTGTCACACATACACACAGTCAGTCAGTCATTCAAATGGAGGTACAGTTAAAACTAGAAGTCCTGTCACGAACTGTGCGCTTATCTAGGCTTAATTGCGCGTAGGAATTGCGCGTAATTGCCATATCGAATGGCATCCAAAGCACGGCAGGTTCTCCTGGTTACTCATAGCAAACACAGGCAATGTGTCTCCCAATGGACCTTCGGGTTACCCGGAGGTCCATTGGCTGAAACATTGCTTGTGCTCAGGCCATATGTACAGGATTTGATAATCAGCCTTACCATGGCCATAACGCGTAGATTAACGCGTAGATTAACGCGCAGATCCAGGTGCTATTTGTGCGCATTTCGTGCCAGGACTTCTAGTTTTAACTGTATGTAGTTACAGATTCGGGCTGTCGGGGGTGCAGCATCGCCAGTTTGGAGTGCCGATACGTAGAGATGCACCGGATAATGGTTCCGATTGGAACTATCCGGCCTGATCTGCTTTCACTTCTCGTTCCGGTTCCGGCCGGAACTCTTTCAGAATCCGGCCGGAATTGGTCTTTCGTAAGATTCTGCCAAACTAGACTTCTTGCTAGTGTTGTGGTCATGATATAGCTTTAAATGTTGAAAAGATCTTTTAAATATCACATTAATGCATAAATGAAACTTACATGTATTACTGAATATATTTTCCTGACTTAAATCAGCACAAAAGAAAATGTAAATATTATTTTTTGCTCAGTCGTTGGTTTTGAACCATTATTTGACCAAATATGTTGGTTATGAGTAATCATAATCTGTGGTTTGGAAAAGTTAAAAGTTAAAAGTTAAAAAATTACCGAAAGTTTGAAGAAGTGATTCTGCATATTTTGCTTGGTATTGTTGGTGAATTGCAAAATTCAAGTGAATACTAAATGGGTAAGATAATTCTAAACAGAATTTAGTAATTTAGTACTGAGAAACCTGGCCTGTTCAAATAACTCCTGTTCCAAGCTATACATGCTTGTGTGTTTGAGGTTAAAAAATCGCACTGGCACAGACATTTCCTACTGAAACGTTTTTTTCTTTTAATATGCCGCCGAAAAATTGTTTTCATTTACTGAACCCTGATGGGTTTCAAACATGACAAAAAATTACATAAAATTGATTTAAACTAAGTGATGAGCTTAGGAACCGGTTAAACTGACTGGCAAAAATTGATGTTATTCATTGATGGGCTCTAATTTAGTCCTTACAAGGATGTTACGCAAGCTTTTGTTTTTCTTATAGGCGATGACAGGTCGAAGATTCAAAGGTTCATTTAATTTAGCATTGGTAAAATTGAATTCATCTTTTAACATTTTTGCTATTTCGATATTCATTCTGTTGTACGTTAAAGTGAAAGGAATGATGGACCTCCTTTCGCATTCGCCCTCTGATATGTTCATACCAAATGGCCAGAGGGTTTGAAGCGTATTGATCCAAAAAGCTTCACGTTTTGTTCTAAATTCATCAGTTTCTTCTAATGTGTCTTTAATTGGTGGTTGTTCAATAGGATGGATTTCGAAATCGTCCAAAGAATGGCCAGGAAGGTTAAAATGTTGTGCTACTGGGGCATCAGCATTATGTTTTATATCCTGTTTGTGTCTAGTAGCACGTTCTCGAAAAGGATTTTGACTTTGACCAACATACTGTTTCCGACATCGCTTACAAGTGATAAGGTAAATAATGTTTGGTGAATCACAATGGAGGGGGTTACGGATCTGATAATGATTTTTCGTTTGTTCGGAGGAAAATTCCTCTTTCTGATCAGGCATAAAAGTATGCAGTCTACAACGAGGCTTTTTGCAATTAAATACCGCGCCACTACCATTCTGCAACGGTCTGTTGTGTTCAATCTTCAGTGGTTCGAAATCGGTAGTTTCAGCTGGACTTTCGAGCTTTTTCAGGGTTTGGGATTTCAGGCTACGCAAGAGGCGCAGCGAGTACCCTCTCGATCTGAGGGCGCCAAATAGAGTAGAACAAGCCTCATTGAAATTTACCTTATCACTTGAATTGCGGTGGAAACGAATGAGCTGTGATTTAATGATACCTTTAAATGTATGTTGAGGATGAAATGATTTTGTGTGCAACAATTGATGTGAATCAGTTGGTTTAAAATATACTTTATAATCTAAATGACCGGACGCCTGAAATTGCTTGCCTTTATACACGGTCACATCGAGAAAATCAACAGAATTTTCACTGATAGTAGCTTTCAATTTAATATTTGGATCGTGATTGTTCAAAATTTCTAAAAATTCATCAAAATCTTCTTTTGAATGTTCCCAAATAATAAAAATGTCATCTAAGTACCTGAGATATACGAGAGGATGCTTTGCACATTTGCTTAAGGCATTTTCCTCCCATTCCGCTACATAAATGCTTGCAAAATTAGGACTGAATCTTTTGCCCATAGGACAACCCATTATTTGTAGAAAATATTCTCCATTGAATTGAAAGTCATTACCTTTTAAGCTCAGCTCTAAAAGATCCAAAATTTGTTCATCCGGGCGTTTCGCATCCGGATATTTTTCAAATGCATTTTTAACTGATTTAACACCTTTATCAATATCAATGTTGGTATACATACTGTCGATATCCAAAGTAGCCAGAATTGCATTTCTCGATATTTTCAATTTCGAAATTTTTGACAGGAAATCCTGTGTATTTTTTAGATAGCTCGGATGTCTATTTGCTATAGGTTTCAGATGATAATCAATTAATTCCGAGATCGCATAAGATTCCGAATTACAATCTGATACAATTGGCCTCCCGGGTGGAGTTAAGTCATCCGTCCATGAAGAACGGTCCTTGTGGATCTTTGGTAGGATATAAAATTGTCTTGTTTGAGCACTGAGCTTAGCTGTTAAATATTTCAATTGTTTTTTGGTAATGTGACCTTCGTCGAGGAGAAATTTTAAGATCTTATTGAATTTTTCGATATTACTAGGCCAAATAAGTGAATCTATTTTCTTATAATGTTTAGTATTGCTGAGTTGTCTCATGGCTTCCTTTATATAATTATCCCGAGATAGAACAACTACCGACCCACCTTTGTCGGCTGGTTTAATTACTAATTTCTTATTTTTTCGAAGTTTCGTGAGGGCTCTCCGTTCACCAGCTGTTAAATTGTCTTTATCGGAGAGTATGTTCATGCTGAACACCTTTTTGATGATTCGTTTGCTAGCTTCAATAATTTCGGGATCTACTTCACTATCTGGAGGTGACCAACCAGATGATTCTGTAAAAGGAAGTTTCCGACCGCTGGCGTTTCTAAAGCGGTCAGCTAATTTCATTTGCCTAAGAAAATTACAGTTGTATGATGGTAAATTTGTTAGGTTATCAGTTTTTGGCTTTGGTGCTGGTACAAAAGTTAAACCGCGATCTAAAAGAGATTTATCTTGGGTTGTTAGGTCATTGGTGCCAGACAGGTTAACCACATTAGTTCCTAATCCCACATCTGTTAGGCGGCTGTTACCTTTGCCTTTACTTAGTTTAAATTTAGGTGGTTCAACCAGTGATCGTACATAATATTGGCGGTTCTCGTGGTCCAATGGATTAAATCCTGAGCAACATCAAACTTCGCGTCATCAATTTTTGGTATCACGTCAACGTCCTTCACTTTCCGAATGGTTTCGTTGATGATGCTCAGGGTTCTCCTCTCAGCCTGAGGGAGTTTTTGCGAAAAGTTTAGTTCAGCGAAATAAATTTTTGCTGATCTAAACTTGACCCTGATATCGCTAAGCATATTCCGCAACTGCTTAACTACGAGATCAGAATTATCGTTTCGAGAATTCACGCCAATATTTAATAATATTTTTTGGGGACTGGACTGGCCCCTGTGCCCTTTAAACATAGAGTTTGGCGCCGGGGTAACACTCCACCTGGATGTCCGGATGGGGATTTCGATCAATGCGTCCTAAATTTGAACTTCCAATCATAAGGATGTTTTTACAAACATCGGGGAGGCGCCAATTCCTTTTGTCAAAATTAACTCCGCTTTTATGCCGAAACTGGGAGAATTTAGAATCAAATGAGCGGCCCGAGTTGCGGCTCGGTGATTTGACTTTCTCTGAGTACGATATACCTGGTTGAACCACACTAGAGACAGGAGAAGGGACAGAAGAAACAGAAGCAGGAGAGGAAACAGAAGCAGGAGAAGAAACAGAAGGAGGAGGAGTTCTAGTGAGAGCACTAGGATAACCAGAGAAGAAAGGCTGAGGAGGAGTAGGAGGTAGAGGAGCAAGACGAGGCGAGACAGCGTTACTCAATTTGCGAGCATCTTCAGTCACAATATGGACCGGAGATGTTTGCAAATTGAGGCGCTTACTCTGAGAGAAAGAAGAAGTAGAAGGAAAAGAAGAGGGAGAAGTGCTTTGCCTTGATCTTTTCTTATTTTGCTTTTCGCGTTGGGGTAGAGGGACAACACGGGCCGGAGTTTGCTTGCTCCCTCCCGTATTGTTCCTTACTCCAGACGCTGGGCGAAGTTCCGAAATGTAAGACTCATAGGCCGAAATCGTCTTATCTGTCAACTTATTTTTAAAGTTCTTTTTAGCCCAGATCAAGGCACGCGCCGAAGCGCTGTTGAAGTCTATTTTTTCGAGTCCAGGAGGTGGTCGCATAGCCAAAGTTATCTTAGACTTCAACTGGTTTAAATTTATCTTATAATGCTCAACTAAAGCATTTAACGTTTGATTGGCCCATCCCACACTAATCTGTCGAAAAACAGAAAAAATGTGTGGGGTGGGAAGAGCTGGCTTTAGAAAGCCACCTAACTCATCTACTTTCTTCTCCAGCTGTTTCAGGAAATCCCGATTTGCCAAATGGTGCTCTAATAGCCCAATGTGGTGCAAACATTGAAGCACCTGAAACAAAGCCTTGACCAGCCTAGAATAAGCCTGGAACGATAGTTCCTGGCCAGTTCCGGACTGGGCAACTCTCTGCCTCTGATGCATCTGCCCTTTTCTTGCCATTGTTAAAGAAAGTAGCTGAATTAAGTATAAATAAAATATAAAAGTGATGAAATAAATAAAATTGGAAAATTAGATATTACCTATTAAAGAAGATACCTGGATTGGTTGCAGTCTTCAGCAAAGGTAGAAAATAATCCGTCTGTCTCGACGCGTTTCGCTTGGTTTGGCTTTTTCAAAGAGACTTTGAGGAAAATGAATTCAACTTTGGGAGGGCATGCATGGTATATATCCATATGTGGGCTGTGGGTGTTTTTCACAGCTCAGTACATAATTAAACTCGGTAACAAGCTGACAAATGTCACTCATCTAATTAATTCTTTTCAATCTGAGATGTCCCAAGTTTGTTTTTCACAACTCAGTTTGTGTCGTCCAAACAAATTAGATGAAACCCTATTGATTGGCTTCCATTGAATTTTAATCAGTCAGTGAGTCGTTTGCTTTACTGACCCCATGAAGCCCTATTGGTTGGCTTTGGTTTAAGTAAAACCAATCGGGAGCGGTTTGCTTTACTGGCTTCAGAAGTATGTGAAAATAATATGAAAAAATGGTTTGATAAAATATATTGAGACTAAAGAAATAAATGAAAAAATAACGCCAAAGATCAAGATGCCTCACGAATGTTACAAGTTGGAATGAATATCCCCCGACGGAGGTTTATGACGGAAAATATTTTACACCACGTAGAAATTGTGTGTTTTACCTTCTGAACCTCTACATTGTGTGAAAGGTATGAAAAATTAAAAATAAAAATAAAAATAAAAATAATAATAATAATAATAAAATAAATAAATAAATAAATAAAAAATAAAAAATAATAAAAAAATAATAAAATAATAAAAAAATATATAAAAAAATATAAAAAAATAAATAAATAAATAAATAAAAATAATAAATATAATAAATAAGTAAATATATAAATAAATGATAATTTTATTTAAGAAATACATACACATGATTGAAATTGGAACCTATTTTGTTTTGGGGCATATATGAACTCTGGCACTCGCCTGTGTGTGTTTGAGGTTAAAAAATCGCACTGGCACAGACATTTCCTACTGAAACGTTTTTTTCTTTTAATATGCCGCCGAAAAATTGTTTTCATTTACTGAACCCTGAAGGGTTTCAAACATGACAAAAAATTACATAAAATTGATTTAAACTAAGTGATGAGCTTAGGAACCGGTTAAACTGACTGGCAAAAATTGATGTTATTCATTGATGGGCTCTAATTTAGCCCTTACAAGGATGTTACGCAAGCTTTTGTTTTTCTTATAGGCGATGACAGGTCGAAGATTCAAAGGTTCATTTAATTTAGCATTGGTAAAATTGAATTCATCTTTTAACATTTTTGCTATTTCGATATTCATTCTGTTGTACGTTAAAGTGAAAGGAATGATGGACCTCCTTTCGCATTCGCCCTCTGATATGTTCATACCAAATGGCCAGAGGGTTTGAAGCGTATTGATCCAAAAAGCTTCACGTTTTGTTCTAAATTCATCAGTTTCTTCTAATGTGTCTTTAATTGGTGGTTGTTCAATAGGATGGATTTCGAAATCGTCCAAAGAATGGCCAGGAAGGTTAAAATGTTGTGCTACTGGGGCATCAGCATTATGTTTTATATCCTGTTTGTTTCTAGTAGCACGTTCTCGAAAAGGATTTTGACTTTGACCAACATACTGTTTCCGACATCGCTTACAAGTGATAAGGTAAATAATGTTTGGTGAATCACAATGGAGGGGGTTACGGATCTGATAATGATTTTTCGTTTGTTCGGAGGAAAATTCCTCTTTCTGATCAGGCATAAAAGTATGCAGTCTACAACGAGGCTTTTTGCAATTAAATACCGCGCCACTACCATTCTGCAACGGTCTGTTGTGTTCAATCTTCAGTGGTTCGAAATCGGTAGTTTCAGCTGGACTTTCGAGCTTTTTCAGGGTTTGGGATTTCAGGCTACGCAAGAGGCGCAGCGAGTACCCTCTCGATCTGAGGGCGCCAAATAGAGTAGAACAAGCCTCATTGAAATTTACCTTATCACTTGAATTGCGGTGGAAACGAATGAGCTGTGATTTAATGATACCTTTAAATGTATGTTGAGGATGAAATGATTTTGTGTGCAACAATTGATGTGAATCAGTTGGTTTAAAATATACTTTATAATCTAAATGACCGGACGCCTGAAATTGCTTGCCTTTATACACGGTCACATCGAGAAAATCAACAGAATTTTCACTGATAGTAGCTTTCAATTTAATATTTGGATCGTGATTGTTCAAAATTTCTAAAAATTCATCAAAATCTTCTTTTGAATGTTCCCAAATAATAAAAATGTCATCTAAGTACCTGAGATATACGAGAGGATGCTTTGCACATTTGCTTAAGGCATTTTCCTCCCATTCCGCTACATAAATGCTTGCAAAATTAGGACTGAATCTTTTGCCCATAGGACAACCCATTATTTGTAGAAAATATTCTCCATTGAATTGAAAGTCATTACCTTTTAAGTTCAGCTCTAAAAGATCCAAAATTTGTTCATCCGGGCGTTTCGCATCCGGATATTTTTCAAATGCATTTTTAACTGATTTAACACCTTTATCAATATCAATGTTGGTATACATACTGTCGATATCCAAAGAAGCCAGAATTGCATTACTCGATATTTTCAATTTCGAAATTTTTGACAGGAAATCCTGTGTATTTTTTAGATAGCTCGGATGTCTATTTGCTATAGGTTTCAGATGATAATCAATTAATTCCGAGATCGCATAAGATTCCGAATTACAATCTGATACAATTGGCCTCCCGGGTGGAGTTAAGTCGTCCGTCCATGAAGAACGGTCCTTGTGGATCTTTGGTAGGATATAAAATTGTCTTGTTTGAGCACTGAGCTTAGCTGTTAAATATTTCAATTGTTTTTTGGTAATGTGACCTTCGTCGAGGAGAAATTTTAAGATCTTATTGAATTTTTCGATATTACTAGGTCAAATAAGTGAATCTATTTTCTTATAATGTTTAGTATTGCTGAGTTGTCTCAGTCAGTCATTCAAATGGAGGTACAGTTAAAACTAGAAGTCCTGTCACGAACTGTGCGCTTATCTAGGCTTAATTGCGCGTAGGAATTGCGCGTAATTGCCATATCGAATGGCATCCAAAGCACGGCAGGTTCTCCTGGTTACTCATAGCAAACACAGGCAATGTGTCACCCAATGGACCTTCGGGTTACCCGGAGGTCCATTGGCTGAAACATTGCTTGTGCTCAGGCCATATGTACAGGATTTGATAATCAGCCTTACTATGGCCATAACGCGTAGATTAACGCGTAGATTAACGCGCAGATCCAGGTGCTATTTGTGCGCCAGGACTTCTAGTTTTAACTGTATGTAGTTACAGATTCGGGCTGTCGGGGGTGCAGCATCGCCAGTTTGGAGTGCCGATACGTAGGGATGCACCGGATAATGGTTCCGATTGGAACTATCCGGCCTGATCTGCTTTCACTTCTCGTTCCGGTTCCGGCCGGAACTCTTTCAGAATCCGGCCGGAATTGGTCTTTCGTAAGATTCTGCCAAACTAGACTTCTTGCTAGTGTTGTGGTCATGATATAGCTTTAAATGTTGAAAAGATCTTTTAAATATCACATTAATGCATAAATGAAACTTACATGTATTACTGAATATATTTTCCTGACTTAAATCAGCACAAAAGAAAATGTAAATATTATTTTTTGCTCAGTCGTTGGTTTTGAACCATTATTTGACCAAATATGTTGGTTATGAGTAATCATAATCTGTGGTTTGGAAAAGTTAAAAGTTAAAAGTTAAAAAATTACCGAAAGTTTGAAGAAGTGATTCTGCATATTTTGCTTGGTATTGTTGGTGAATTGCAAAATTCAAGTGAATACTAAATGGGTAAGATAATTCTAAACAGAATTTAGTAATTTAGTACTGAGAAACCTGGCCTGTTCAAATAACTCCTGTTCCAAGCTATACATGCTTGTGTGTGTGTGTGTGTGTGTGTGTTTGAGGTTAAAAAATCGCACTGGCACAGACATTTCATACTGAAACGTTTTTTTCTTTTAATATGCCGCCGAAAAATTGTTTTTATTTACTGAACCCTGATTGGTTTCAAACATGACAAAAAAGTACACAAAATTGATTTAAACTAAGTGATGAGCTTAGGAACTGGTTAAACTGACTGGCAGAAATTGGTGTTATTCATTGATGGGCTCTAATTTAGTCCTTACAAGGATGTTACGCAAGCTTTTGTTTTTCTTATAGGCGATGACAGGTCGAAGATTCAAAGGTTCATTTAATTTAGCATTGGTAAAATTGAATTCATCTTTTAACATTTTTGCTATTTCGATATTCATTCTGTTGTACGTTAAAGTGAAAGGAATGATGGACCTCCTTTCGCATTCGCCCTCTGATATGTTCATACCAAATGGCCAGAGGGTTTGAAGCGTATTGATCCAAAAAGCTTCACGTTTTTTTCTAAATTCATCCGTTTCTTCTAATGTGTCTTTAATTGGTGGTTGTTCAATAGGATGGATTTCGAAATCGTCCAAAGAATGGCCAGGAAGGTTAAAATGTTGTGCTACTGGGGCATCAGCATTATGTTTTATATCCTGTTTGTGTCTAGTAGCACGTTCTCGGAAAGGATTTTGACTTTGACCAACATACTGTTTCCGACATCGCTTACAAGTGATAAGGTAAATAATGTTTGGTGAATCACAATGGAGGGGGTTACGGAACTGATAATGATTTTTCGTTTGTTCGGAGGAAAATTCCTCTTTATGATCAGGCATAAAAGTATGCAGTCTACAACGAGGCTTTTTGCAATTAAATACCGCGCCACTACCATTCTGCAACGGTCTGTTGTGTTCAATCTTCAGTGGTTCGAAATCGGTAGTTTCAGCTGGACTTTCGAGCTTTTTCAGGGTTTCGGATTTCAGGCTACGCAAGAGACGCAGCGAGTACCCTCTCGATCTGAGGGCGCCAAATAGAGTAGAACAAGCCTCATTGAAATTTACCTTATCACTTGAATTGCGGTGGAAACGAATGAGTTGTGATTTGATGATACCTTTAAATGTATGTTGAGGATGAAATGATTTTGTGTGCAACAATTGATGTGAATCAGTTGGTTTAAAATACACTTTATAATCTAAATGACCGGACGCCTGAAATTGCTTGCCTTTATACACGGTCACATCGAGAAAATCAACAGAATTTTCACTGATAGTAGCTTTCAATTTAATATTTGGATCGTGATTGTTCAAAATTTCTAAAAATTCATCAAAATCTTCTTTTGAATGTTCCCAAATAATAAAAATGTCATCTAAATACCTGAGATATACGAGAGGATGCTTTGCACATTTGCTTAAGGCATTTTCCTCCCATTCCGCTACATAAATGCTTGCAAAATTAGGACTGAATCTTTTGCCCATAGGACAACCCATTATTTGTAGAAAATATTCTCCATTGAATTGAAAGTCATTACCTTTTAAGCTCAGCTCTAAAAGATCCAAAATTTGTTCATCCGGGCGTTTCGCATCCGGATATTTTTCAAATGCATTTTTAACTGATTTAACACCTTTATCAATATCAATGTTCGTATACATACTGTCGATATCCAAAGTAGCCAGAATTGCATTTTTCGATATTTTCAATTTCGAAATTTTTGACAGGAAATCCTGTGTATTTTTTAGATAGCTCGGATGTCTATTTGCTATAGGTTTCAGATGATAATCAATTAATTCCGAGATCGCATAAGATTCCGAATTACAATCTGATACAATTGGCCTCCCGGGTGGAGTTAAGTCATCCGTCCATGAAGAACGGTCCTTGTGGATCTTTGGTAGGATATAAAATTGTCTTGTTTGAGCACTGAGCTTAGCTGTTAAATATTTCAATTGTTTTTTGGTGATGTGACCTTCGTCGAGGAGAAATTTTAAGATCTTATTGAATTTTTCGATATTACTAGGCCAAATAAGTGAATCTATTTTCTTATAATGTTTAGTATTGCTGAGTTGTCTCATGGCTTCCTTTATATAATTATCCCGAGATAGAACAACTACCGACCCACCTTTGTCGGCTGGTTTAATTACTAATTTCTTATTTTTTCGAAGTTTCGTGAGGGCTCTCCGTTCACCAGCTGTTAAATTGTCTTTATCGGAGAGTATGTTCATGCTGAACACCTTTTGGATGATTCGTTTACTAGCCTCAATAATTTCGGGATCTACTTCACTATCTGGAGGTGACCAACCAGATGATTCTGTGAAAGGAAGTTTCCGACCGCTGGAGTTTCTAAAGCGGTCTGCTAATTTCATTTGCCTAAGAAAATTACAGTTGTATGATGGTAAATTTGTTTGGTTATCAGTTTTAGGCTTTGGTGCTGGTACAAAAGTTAAACCGCGATCTAAAACTGTGCGCTTATCTAGGCTTAATTGCGCGTAGGAATTGCGCGTAATTGCCATATCGAATGGCATCCAAAGCACGGCAGGTTCTCCTGGTTACTCATAGCAAACACAGGCAATGTGTCACCCAATGGACCTTCGGGTTACCCGGAGGTCCATTGGCTGAAACATTGCTTGTGCTCAGGCCATATGTACAGGATTTGATAATCAGCCTTACTATGGCCATAACGCGTAGATTAACGCGTAGATTAACGCGCAGATCCAGGTGCTATTTGTGCGCATTTCGTGCCAGGACTTCTAGTTTTAACTGTATGTAGTTACAGATTCGGGCTGTCGGGGGTGCAGCATCGCCAGTTTGGAGTGCCGATACGTAGGGATGCACCGGATAATGGTTCCGATTGGAACTATCCGGCCTGATCTGCTTTCACTTCTCGTTCCGGTTCCGGCCGGAACTCTTTCAGAATCCGGCCGGAATTGGTCTTTCGTAAGATTCTGCCAAACTAGACTTCTTGCTAGTGTTGTGGTCATGATATAGCTTTAAATGTTGAAAAGATCTTTTAAATATCACATTAATGCATAAATGAAACTTACATGTATTACTGAATATATTTTCCTGACTTAAATCAGCACAAAAGAAAATGTAAATATTATTTTTTGCTCAGTCGTTGGTTTTGAACCATTATTTGACCAAATATGTTGGTTATGAGTAATCATAATCTGTGGTTTGGAAAAGTTAAAAGTTAAAAGTTAAAAAATTACCGAAAGTTTGAAGAAGTGATTCTGCATATTTTGCTTGGTATTGTTGGTGAATTGCAAAATTCAAGTGAATACTAAATGGGTAAGATAATTCTAAACAGAATTTAGTAATTTAGTACTGAGAAACCTGGCCTGTTCAAATAACTCCTGTTCCAAGCTATACATGCTTGTGTGTGTGTGTGTGTGTGTGTGTGTGTGTGTGTGTGTGTGTGTGTGTGTGTGTGTGTGTGTGTGTGTGTGTGTGTATACATGTGTGTGTATGTGTGTGTGTGTGTTTGGAGTCAAACTTCTTGACTGAATGCCTGATTACACATAACTGCTCCCTCATATATCTTGGATTAAGGTCATTAAGATCTGGAGGTCTTGGGGTTGTTAAGAACTCACCATCACCTCAATATGTACATCCAGATTATTTAATTATATTAGGCCAACAGAGTCCCATTTCCACAAGCCCACACAAAAGTCAACCTGTTTGGTCTGATCCGTGACAGCTCCAGGAACCTCCAATGGCAGAAAGCAACCACTGGACTGAGATCAGTTTTCTCCAACATGATTGAAACTCTTCATGTTTGAACTGCAACTGCCAATTGATTTCAGAAATAGGTTTTATTCTCTGACCAAGTGTGTCTGAACACTGACAAATATTTTGAGAAACATGCTTCTGTGGGAAGACCTGATCAATGGATACAGTTCAGTTAAAATATACGGTTCCGGCCGGATAGTGTAAAATTATTATCCGGTTCCGGCCAGAACTCAAATTAAGTTCCGGTGCATCCCTACCGATACGGCATGTGTTAAATGAATAAGTTGCGTCATGACTACTATATGTACATTTTATTTATTCACCAATATATTTTTAAGGAAGTGGCTCTGGTTACGGCATTGAGTGGAGTAGCAAGGATTTCCTATTGGGGGAGGGGCATAATTCTTTTAGGGGTGCCAGGTAGATATATGCCACAGGCATATCTGAAGGCCGTAGGCTTGAGGTAGGGATAGGTATGGCCCTCCCATTGGTGGGGGTCGGCGTGCTCCCCACCCCATCACAGGCTTACGGTATCCCCCTCCCATTGGTGTGGGTTCGGGGACTCGCCCGAGAAAATTTTGAAAATTCAATACCTCCAGAGTGAATCTGAATTCTCATTTTGAGGGGGGAGGGACACTGTAATTTTTAGTGGGCCTGGGCCCCCCTTGGTTACGCCACAGCGGCACTGAACTTCAAACCGAAAGCTCGATCCTCGCCAGTGGTAATTGCGTTGTGTCCTTGGGCAAGGCACTTCATCCCGATTGCCCACGTGGGGGCACGGAGGCGCTGTGAGTGGTAGGAGATGAGGTAACTGGCCCACATGGGGGAGTGGGGGGGGGGAGATGTGACGTCATAGTCACGTGACCTGGTGGCGCCATGTTTGGTTGTCACGGTAACCCGCGTGAGCGGCCATCTTGTGACGTCATCCCCATAGTGATACGTGGTCCTAATACGCATGCGCGGCGCGTGTTGTTAGGGTGATACGTGTTTCCGTCGTCCATTTTGTATACTAGAGACCGCCATCTTGGTTTCTATGGTAGCACGTGGTTGCTATGTGACCCAAAGGCTTCTAATAGGACAGGGGTACTTTGGAGGGTATGTTCCTTTGTACAAGAGTAATTTCCCGATTCGTATAATTACCACAAACAACCCAACAATCTCCCCAAATCACCAAAAACGACTTTATTTGATACGGATTCCCCATTTTATCGGCTTAGTATGTAGTGCTATAGTACCGAGGGATACAGAGGGTAAGTTGAACTAGAGTAATTTTCTGGCTTGAATACTTCGTAGAATTACCATAAACAACCCGACAAGTTGTACTATTTCGAATTCTTTTAGAATCCCTTTTAGGACCGCCATATCGTAGATTTTAATAGTAGCACGTAGTGCTATAGTTCCGAGGGGGACCCCGGGGTAAATTCGACTGAACTAGAGTGTTTTTTCTAGTTCGGATTTCCCCCAGAATCCTTTTTAGGACCGCCATGCCATGGCTTATAATAGTAGCACGTAGTGCTATAGCACTGAGAGGCCCCTTTGGATTATAGCCAACTGGTAGACAAACCTCCATGAAAGCCTATGTGATTTATAAAGCCAAGAATCTATCGAGCAGTTAGTGGTAAGTCATTGCTCGAACGACTCGAACCCCATCGAGCAAATAAGCTATCGAGCAATTGCTCGTTCGAGTGACTCGCACATACGACTCTTATCCTCATTTCTGTATTTGAGGATACCTATGGCCTGGTATTGTATTATTTGAGGATACCTATCGAGGATACCTTCTGGAGAATCCCTTTTTAGTCGTATGAGGGCTATGAGAAAATCCCCCAATGAGGTCTAATTTACTATCCCTCTTAACCTCATTTCGTGTAAGGCCACGAGGGCCATGAAAAAAAAACCCCAATGAGGCATAATTTACTATCCCTCTTAGCCTCATTTCAGTATTTGAGTATACCTATGGCCTGGTATTGTATTATTTGAGGATACCTATCGAGGATACCTTCTGGAGAATCCCTTTTTAGTCGTATGAGGCCGTGAGGGCTATGAGAAAATCCCTCAGTGAGGTCTAATTTACTATCCCTCTTAACCTCGTTTCGTTTGAGGCCATGAGAGCCATGAAAAAATCTCTCAAATACATTTTCAAGACGTTTTGAGTTCTTTTTAACTATTACCCTGACTGACTAATAATATTAAAATGCCTTGATGATGTAGTTGGAATGTTAGTTTATGGGGAAAATCAAGTTTACCCCCCCCCCCCCCCGCCCTCCCCAGTCGGTCATCTTCACGACACCCTTGAAATCAACTTTGAATTATACATATTTACACTATGCTGAAAGTTTATTGAATACACAGTTTGCGAATCTTGGATGCCACATCGTCTCACTGTATACCCGACGATGTAACCGGCTAAATACTCTGCACATTTTTTTATGTCAAAATACTGAAATTCTAGCAGCAAATATTTGCCATAAAGCAACTGGGAATTTAACCAATTCAATCTTGCTTGACAGAGCTCAATGATAATTCGCAACTGTATCTTTATCTAACTTCGGGTTCTTCAATTATGGCTATAAACTATAAACTGATACTTCGCGACCGACTAAAACTGGCCTTCATGGCCATCACCATACTGCTTTGCGGACCCTCACAATGACCTTAAACTACCAGGGAGAAAACCCAGACGCCTCTTTTGTCTCGAATATATGTCCAAAAAGGCGACAAATTAAAAAGAGTGAGACGGTTCCTTTGGCAGGGTTCTCACTTCGTTATGGAGTGCAGTGAATATGTATCTCTCAGAGAACGTGCATTTTACAAATTTGAACGTGAATACCAAGAGTTTGTTGAGATGGACACATTGCTGATAAGAAACAATGTGCCACAGCTATGTGATCCAGCAATTCTTAAAACAACGAGAACAAGTTTTGTGAATTTGACACCAAGAGGAAACATTAATAATATTATATCACAACCACTATAAGCCTTGATATTTACGTTTGTCATTTGGTATTAGTATTGTTTCATGTTTCTATTTAAGTTGATTTTGTATATACACAGCAATCAGCCTTTGTCCTGGTGTATTTACTTAATAAATCTTATGTCATCTTACCTAGACGATGGATTATTTCAGGGTTAGACTGGTCCCAAGCCATAACAGCGTCGTTTTTCTTACAGAATTAGACTGGTGGATTGACCCATTGCACGACAATCGTAGAACCCTCCCACCCCCACCCCCCGAGCTCCTTTGACGCCAACCTTGATTTATGTACTCGTGGTCGTTGGGTCGAACCCCGGCCCTCGCTTCTCGAGATATATTACACGAGTAGTGATAGTTAGAGCACAAACAAAATACTAGGGCTGTCACGATTAATCGATTGTCGATCTGTCACGCCGAAATCAATTAGTATTTTTCGTTGTCGAAGAATCGGTAAATTTTACCCTGTTTTAGACTTTTAATAATTTTTAAAAACTTTGATGTAAAACTGTTGTTTCTAAAGGTAAAAAGTCAAGAACGTCGACGTTAAACCCCAAAAAAGCCGTTAGAAGCATTTGTCTTTTAGGTACATTCAAAGCTTTGATGTTCTGAAATTTTGAACCGTCAGTGTAATAATCAAGACCGGTCGGCAGTTGCGAACTTGCGAAGTTCGCAACTGACGACCGGTCTTGATTATTACACTGACGGTTCAAAAGTTCAGAACATCAAAGCTTTGAATATACCAAAAAGAGGATCGTCTTCGTTGTTTACTTGAGGTAGGCCAACTGACTTGAACTTCATTTTAACGACTACAAATAGAGAGAGAGAGGAAGGGGGGTGGGGGGGGGGGTGTCATCTAGGTACGATTAATCGATTATTATCGATTATTTGCGACGATTAATCGATTCCTAAATGAAAAAATCGCGACAACCCTATAGAATAAGTGGATTATCATTCCGATAACGTGATAATTATAAATTATAATGGACCAACTTCCGACCAAGAGATAAATTACCTTTCTAGTGAATGAAATATCAAAGTTTCAAAATATCTAACTTTCACATCTTCCAGTTCCATGTGTTCATAACCTTTTCGTTTTTAGTTTTAACTTCCATTTTGTCGGTTTTTTTGTGTCTTACTGTCTATTTACATTTTCAACTTTCATGTCTTCTAAGATATGAAAAAAAAACTAGCAAAACTGATGCTTATATTGTTTTAAATAAAGAAATCCCACTCTGAAAACAGACATTAAATGTTATGTAATGTTTATTAGCTCAACGTAGCCAAATTTGAGTTTTTGCCATAGCCCGTCGTCCGTCTGGACGCGCTAAAATACGGAGTTGCGAGTTGTTGTTTTTTTTGTCCGGACAGGCATCATGAGCTTTCCGAAATATTATGAGCTTATTTGATATATTACGAGCTTAAGTACTAAGATAAGAGACTCATGAGGTAAATAGCGATTTTACGGGGTCTATATTAAGGGTTAGTGTCAGTTTAGGGTTGGGGTTAGCGTTAGTTTCTATCAAGCATTACGTTGGGGGATGTAACCATGTCTATACCCCCCCCCCCCCCCCCGCCGAAATTTTTCCAAGAAAACGAGCTTTTAACCGTTGTCCGAACGAATTAAAATGATCAATTTTTCCGTAAAAAATTAAGCCCACAACTCTCATTTTTAAGAACGTCCGTCTGTCCGTTCATCAACTATTCAATACGATTCGGGATAGAGGCCGTATTTATGAACCAATCTTTACGAAACTTCTTGGATACCTTTGTAATCACCGTGGGACGAGAACGAGTGTTTTTGGGTGCGGGCCTAAATTCAAGATGGCCACCGGCAGCCATTTTGTACCGAAATTAGTGCAATCAGTTTTTTGTAAAGAACTTCTGTATGAAAGTTCTGATTTGAATAAATTTTTGTGTGAATGTTTAGTAACATGGAATACATCACATATAATACGGGTTTTTTTCTCATGCAGAAATTATTCAAATTAGATGAACTTTGATTTATTAAGTTCCACTTATACACAGTAAGTACACATGTCAATTCGACTTGGGCTAGGGGCTGTATTTATGAACCGATCTTCTCGAAACTTCTTGGGTACCTTTGTTATCACCTTGGGACGAGAACGTATGTTTTGGGGTGCGGTGCGAAATTCAAGATGGCTGCCAGCGGCCATTTTGTACCGAAATTAGGTACAATTAGTTTTTTGTACAGAACTTCTATTTGAAAGTTCTGATTTGAATAAATTTTTGATTGAATGTTTAGTAACATGGAATACATCACATATAATACGGGTTTTTTTTCTCGTGCAGAAATTATGAAAATTAGATGAAATTTGATTTATTCAGTGCTACTTATACAGAGTAAGTGCACATGTCAATACGGCTCGGGCTGGAGGCTGTATTTATGAACCGATCTTCACGAAACTTCTTGGGTACCTTTGCTATCACCTTGGGACAGGAACGAGTGTTTTGGGGTGCGTTCCGAAATTCAAGATGGCTGCCGGCGACCTTTGTTATCACCTTGGGACGAGAACGAGTGTTTTTGGGTGTGGTCCGAAATTTCAAGATGGCCGCCGGCGGCCAAGTAGACAATCTTTGATTTATTCAGTGCTACTTATACACAGTAAGTGCACATTTCAATACTGCTCTGGCTAGAGGCATCTAACTGTCACCCACCTTTACAATACTTTACCTGTATATTTGTTAAAGGCTACGGTCAGCATTTATGTACAGTCCTTTTCAATACTTTAAATGTACCTTTGTTATCAGGTCATTACCTAGATGTGTGTCATTGCTGTGTCACATACTATACATGCACATGTCTTACACAAGTTGAGCTACAGTGTCACTGACACTTTCATTTTTGCTGATTTTATGGGATTTTGCCTGTTTTGTTTTCAATAAATGTTTTAAAACGTTATTGATTAGAATCTATATATATTTACAAGCCCTTGCCTTGGCTCTTATGTTTAAAATGAGATAACAGTTTGAATTCTCTGATCCTAACTCTTGAATCTGACATTTTCAAGTTAGTTCAGACCATTTAAACAATTAAGAATGTTCTCTTGGACAAAACAAATGCAAATTCCTGCAACAACCCACAACATCCTGCAAAATCCGACGAAAAAAATGATTTTTTAAAATGCATGCCAAAAATTTCCTTTCCAATATACATGGATGACTCATCAAACCATTGTTTCTTGAAAAATTAACACATAGGAGCTAAACTGTCATGATAGTGGATGCATTATTGCTTTTCTTATCACAGGCAATCATAATAAACAACAAATATGACCAAACAGATCTAAAAAAAGGCTTAACCCTTTACCCAACGTAACGACCAAAACCGGCCAGCGCTATTCACAAAAATCGCCAATTAATTTTCATTATTTTTTTTCATTTTTTGTTTCAGAAACATAGTTTATGACCCCTTTTTGGAACGAGCCCGTTCAATTCGAGTCCCTGGGTTAATATTTGGGCTCCTCCATGGGATCCAGAATGTTAACTTAGTGCAATATGAGGGAATTTCTTTAAAAATATTCTTCTACAGATCCATCAGTCAGAATCCTTTCATATTTGGTATACAACGTATCCAGGTGGGTCGGATTCAAGTTTGTTCAAATCGGGTCCCTGTGTTAATATTTGGGTTCTCTATTTGAGCCCAAATTTGAACTTAGTGCATTGTGGGAAATATTCTTTAACAATCTTCTCCATCAGATCGACAAGAGAAAATATTTTGATATTTGATATGCAACATCGCGGGAGTGGAGGGGGGGGGGGGGGGGGGGGCAGATTGAAGTTTGTTCGAATAAGGTCCCTGGGTTAATATTTTGGCTTCTCCATTGGAACCCAATATTTAATTTAGTGCAATATGACGAATTTTCTTTTAAAATCTTCTTCTTCAGATCAACCAGTCAGAATTCTTCAATATTTGGTATATAAAATCTCTAGGGGGGGGGGGGGTGTCAGATTCAAGTTTGTTCAATTCTAGTCCCTGGCTTAAAATTTAAGCTCTCTATGAAAGGTAGGGGGGGGGGGGGGGGGGGAATTAGGTTCTAGTTTGTTCAAATCCATTCCTTGGTGTTTTTCCTTAAAATCTGCCCTTCAAACTGCAGTGACATATCAATCCTTGAAAGTTTGGCAGTGCTTGTCTATAGCTGATAGAATTTGAAGCACTCAGGAAGACCTATGGTAATAATCATCAGACATGGACACCAGGGTTATGAAGAATTTCATGGACTTCATTCCACAGTAGCGTTGATGAACCATGACTGACTGAATGTGACCCAAAATACTTGTTTGAACCACTTTATCAGGTGAGCGAGTAAGACCCCTTGGGACCTCTTCTTTGTTGTCCGTAAATTTTCCACTAAGTGTATGGAAATTTCACATAAAAAGTGAAATTTCGAAATGTTAGCAACATTGTGTCATCGATGTGCACACCATTTCACAAACTTCAGACATTTTCCTGTAGAGTTGTTTAAACATACTGAACTGATTTCTTACAATTTTTTCCAAATTTTTTTTATGGTTGGACTTTTATTCTCTGTTTAAACCCACTCGAAAATAAGAAAACTGCTCTTTCACCATCTTTTGATCTTCTGTGACTTTATCTGTTCATTACATCAGCAGAGTGTGCATCGTGATGTTCAATACAGACACTGTCTTTTCCATTGAAATAAAAGTCTTGGAGGTAATGTTTTTCTGGGAAGAATAAAAATTGCAAACTATTGTAAAACATACGCTAAACAAAGAGCCAAAGTGGACGGTTGCTTGATTGCTTCTAATTAGCTTGCTATAAAACCCATGTTTCCTTTTGTAACTTTCAATAAACGAAAACAACAGACAGCTCCAAGAGCTGTCTGTTGTTTTCGTTTATTAAAAGTAACAAAAAGAAACTTCGCTCTATTGGCTAGTGATGTCAGATGTGCTTTCTCAACAGTTATGTGCTTCTTATTTGGACCTTCATCGCCCGTCCAATTTCAGGGGAGATAACGTTATCGAAAGTCGATTCTCATGACAAGATAAGTCGGAGAAGCTTCTTTATATTTTCAGCTGGTTAAGAATTCACCTCCCCTTCATATTCAATTTATTTGTGTGGTTTCTGTAGATACCTCGTCGCGTGATGTTTAAACTCTCCACCCTCTCAAATGTTCTTAGTTACCCGTCTCTTCTACACTAGACAGTATGCTGTAACCTTGTGGGATGAAGAGCTCCCGGCTCTCTGCCTTCGAGATCAGCTTGCTTTTGTTTTCATTCAATTTGAGCCTCAATTTATTTCCATATCACTCAATTTATTTCCATAAGACTTGCCAGGATTTTCTCCAGCCCTCTTAACTTTAGAACGCAAGCACCATATCAACTGAAAAAGATAATCCTTTAGGCTACCAACTAGTAGCACCCCCTACCCCTCCCAAGTTCTAAAGGAGTTCATCTCCAAAATGATGCACGCTGCAAAAGGAATTGACGATTCCACGTGTATTGCCATTTTGTTTGATGTAGCGGGACTGATATCGCTCTGCACATCTTTGTTCAGTGTTTTCATGATCCCAACACGCCCACCCTCCAAGTACAAAACCTGAAGCATTCGCCACACACACATGCCTCACCGTGACCAATCATGAGCCTTTTTAACACCCAAATAGGCCAACAACAAAAACTTTTTGTTCATTCTGACAGAATGGCTTCATAAGAGGAAGGACGGTCAGTGGTGACTACTTCGCATTATTGTAATAAGAAATAGTCACCGTTGACCATCCTTCCTCGTGTGAAACTAATCTGTATCCCCTCCACCATCCCGAACATTTTCTCATCATCACAATGATAGGGACGCGGTGGCCTTGCGGTAACCGGTTCTCGACTGATCACCGAAGTTAAGCAACGTCGAGCCCGGTTAGTCCTCGGATGGCTGACCATCCGAGGACTAACCGGGCTCAACAACGCGATCAATTCGGACTCCCACGTTGTGTCCTTGGGCAAGACACTTAACCCCGTTTGTCCACACGGGGGCACGATGACGCAGTGTGCTTGGGTGTACTGCACGTCGATGGTGCGTATGTCTTCAACCAATCTAACCATGCCTGTGCTGCAGTGCGGAGTTACGATGTTGGGGAGCTGGCAGCTGCTCGTCGTTGCTCGGTGGTTCTCTCCGGGTACTCCGGCTTCCACCACCCGTAAAACTGTCACCGACACATATGACTTTGGCTGTTAAAGTGTCGTTAAACCCCAATAAATAAATAATCACAATGATAACTAGTCTTCTATACATAGGATCTTATACAGAATACTATATAGCTGTTGACAGATTTTTCTGTAACTGTATCGTACCCTGACTTCCAATGTGTTTTATGTGCCAAGTGGCACATAGAACACATTGGAACTCAGGGGACGATATGTCAGGCCCCAAAAAGGGATTTTGGTTCTCAGGCAATCCCTAATTGAAATTGCCCCCCACCCCCCCCCCCCCCCCGCCCCCCCACCTTCAATAAACAATATTGGCTTGCATTGTCTTCTAAAAATTTAAAATCATGATACTTTAAAAATTTTACCTTTCTTGATCAGTGTATTTTTATTTTAACAGTTTATCAACAGGGCATAATTAAAATACAATGTCAATTTATCATATTTGTTTTGTAAATATCCAGTTTGCTCTGTTCTGTGGAAAGCAACTCAAATATTATGAGAACAGCATTTAATTTTCGAAAAAGTGCCTAAATATCACTGATATAACTGAACACAATTCTGTGGGTGTGCATCATATTATTTGTGAAATTAAATTATTCAGTGTGTGTCAATTTGCCTTGTTACAATTTATGGGAGAGTGCACTGTTCCATAAATTTTAACAAGGCAAGAAAATATAAAGAAATTGTTTCGAAATTTAGCACTCTACCTCATTCATTTGAAAAATTAATTACCCGAGAAACAAATGAAAATTTTTTTTAGTCCAAAGCTTCCACTTTTCCATTTTGGGTATAAATGCTATCTTGCTTTCCCTCCTCTCTCCACACCTTGGGGACCTCTTGTTTTTCCATGTGGTGTTAACGTGTGTATAAAAAAGATGGAGGAACCCACGGAAGAAGTTGGGTTATGTTTGAGATAAGAAGACGTAAAACCTGGAAACCATCACCTATTGTAATATTTTCCACGATCTGTGTACAGAATAGGTGTATCTTAATTTAGAAAAGATCCGCACGTTTTATTTGAAAGCGACATGTGCAGTGAACCTTAAATTACTTTCAACGATGAATCCGGGTACATTAAAAGATCAAATTTAAACGCATAGTTAATTGACCACTCAAGCTTGTAAACACAGACACACAAACGCGGACATCCCTCTTCGAGTTTTTCGACTATTTATAGCCTTGATTTGGTGGGTGGACGCTATCTGAAAATTTTGTAACTAGCTGAATGGCAACTTCAGTGAAAATGGAGATTAAGTCCATAGATGGTGAAATGGTGAGCAACTTTTTATTTAACTGACTCGTTTAATTAATTATTTAATTAATAATTTTGTTTCGTTTAAAAACAAACTGTCTTTTTAAATTAAAAAATCTTGAACCGGTCATTACATTTACTGACCACATTTGAGCCTTTTCCAAGCAAAATTCTTAACCCACCTAAGCGAAGCTCGAAGAGATCGTTACTGATCAGTTTGCGTCCATCATCGTACCGTCCATCCATCCGTCGGGAACTTTACTTTATCAACGTCTCCCCAAGACTGAACTGAGCCAAGTTTCGTATGCATATCAAGCCCATGGGACGGGGGTGGGGGGGGGGGGGACTTCAAGGGACATAACGCTGTTAGCACCACAAAATCACCCAACATTTCAAAAGTTAAAAAAAGAGAACTTTATCAGAACCACTAACTAGAGTCTTTTGATGTTTGGTATACACCATCTTTGCGGTGGGGTGGGTGGGGTGGGGGTCTCGGATTCGAGTAAGTATACTTCGATCAAATGTCCGGATTTATATTCCACTAAGTCAGAAAATAAGCAGACTGCCATCTGCAAAATGAGGTCCCCAGAGGGTGAATTTGGTGATTCTACCCTGCATAGCAAGGAAGCATCACTAAATTTACCCTCCGTGAACCTCAGTCTGAATCAAGGTCTCAAAACTAATCAGAAAGAGGTACCCAGAGGATAAATTGGCCCACTGTATGGGATAGCATCATCAAATTCACCCTCTGGGGACCTCATTCTGCAAATGTCAGACTGCTTATTTTTAGGCCTGTATTCCACGGTGAACCCACCGGTCGAAATCTTTTTATATTTCAAGTTCAATTTTGTTTTATTCAAGTCCGTGGATTTACATATGGGTTCACCATCATGGGAGACCAAATTTTAACATAGTGCAATATGAGAAATATTATTTAAAAATGTTTTCTGCAGATCCTCCAGTAGAATCTGTTGATATTTGGTATACAGCATCCTTATTAGAGTTAGATTAATTAGATTAATTTGTTAGTGCAAATCTTGTCCCAGGGATCATATTTGCTCTCCCTATGGGAGCCCACATGTTAACTTATTGCAATATGAGGAATATTCTTTAAAAAAATCTTCTTCAGATCCACCTCTCACAATCTTTGATATCTGGTGTTCACCATCCTGGGGATGGAATGGGCGAGGGGATTAGATTCAATTTTGTTCAAATCATGTACCTGACTTCGTATGTGGTTCAGATCTTCCAATTTCGTGGAGGGGAGTGCCACGTTTCACAAAGTACACGATCTTTGGTTGATGTAACCCATTCGGCTAAATACCATAACTCTTTTATACATTTAATTCAAAGAATGCCCCATTTATGCATACATGCCTGCTTGCGTGCGTAGGTGCGTGCGTGCGTGCGTGCGTGCGCCCGCCGTCCGTTCGACCTCCGTCCATCCGCACATTTTGTGAACGCGATAACTTGGACAAATGTAATAGTCCGGCACAGATTAGTGGATTTTGGATCGAGCCTGGAAATTTTGGTGTGGGCGCAATGTTTTTGGTGTTCTAGGGTAACGTTTTGTGCTAAACTCGAATCCGTTTGATGCCAGTCTGTAAACTTTGGGGAATTTGAGTTATTTGCATCTTTCAAAATGGCCGGCAAAATGGCGGTCAAATTTTCGGAACATTAAGAATGAACCATGTACCGTTATTTATAGGGTATAAAATTGTGCTAAAATGAAATCAGTCGAGTTTTGGTGGGATGCCAGAGTCACAAGAGTACCAGTAACTGGCTTGAAGGTGGGCCCTCTTAACATTGTCGTGGAACGACTCAGTTGTGGGTGGAAGGCTTGCTAGCTTGGGGCAGATAATCGCGCCTTTGCTGTTTTGGATGTCCGGACATTGACCCTGGCTTCGGTCATCCCTGTAACCGGGTAACCATAACAAGTACTGATCAAGAGGCTACTTTGGACAAACACAGCGCCCATGTCTTCAACATACCTACTTTGCCCACACCGTGCAATTGTGCAACAATGTCACAGCCCGCTAGTGGATGTGTGGCATTTGTCTTGCATGTTCCCCTATGTCAATGACCTTTCTTTCCCCACTCGTAGCTTTCATTGTCAATAAGCAGCCCATTTTGTTCTTCAAATAGAAGAAAGTTAGGAGGACAAACACGTCCGTGTAATCTGATATGACGTCAATGCGGCAAATGTCTTTGCATGATCTCTGGATGTAATTGGCGTGTTGGCAAATGATAGCATCAGCCTCTTCGTGCTCGGTGTATAACTAACCAAATTCTTTCACTTCGCCTAACCTGATGAGTGTTGGTGTGTAAGATTCACCTGTTATGACTAGTGTATTCGATGGACTACCATTCGCGACGCATTCGGAGATGTGTGAACATATGAGACTTACGAGTTGCTTTTTGTTTGTGCAATTCAACAGAACTACTTGCTTTGGTGGCAGTGGGATGTTATATGCCAGCGTGTGCTTTCTGGACATGCATCCGCCACGTTCTGTGCGGGCAGACACCTTGATGCTGAAGTCAAAATACCTGTCAGAGACAAGATATACATTCGACTTCATGAGGTGCGTCGTGATAAAATTAGAGAATGTTGATACAAAGTCTGCGACAGTACCGTTTGTGGGCCAGTGCAGTACTCACATGATTGCACAGCCGTCGATCACAGTGCACTGCGGTACAGATAACTTTCGCGAGGTTACTACACATGCAAGCTTATTCTTCAAATGCTCAGCTTTTATAAGAGGTATCCCCCTGCTTGTTGAAAGTTTGGTGTTTGTCTGATAAAAACTTTGTGAACGCGTTAACTTGAAAAAATGTAAACAGAATTCTTAACGTCTTTCAGAAGGTTCTAATTTCGCAATATTTTTGTGATGAAATCTCGTTCCTGTGGTGCAGGGTTGTTTACTGTGTTGCGATCTGATCAACATAAAGATAAGTTTTTCTATCGCACATCACACTACTCTATGTTTGTGATGCTTGCTGGTTTTTTGGACATCGGGAAGATGACCGATTGGGAGGAGGGGGGGGGGGGGGTAAACCTGATTTTCCCCGACTGTGATGGCTCAAGTCCCGACTGCATAAAATTCCTTCTACATAATCAAGGCATGCTTTCATCGAAGGCATGCCTTGATAATGTAGTTGGAAATTAGTCAGTTGGGATTGTGCTTAAAAGAATCAAGACTTCCTGGAAACTATGTATGTGGCACAAGTCAAAGAAAAAATCTAGTCTTTTAAGAAAGTACTTGATTAGCTGCAAGAGAGAATTGGTATCTTGGACTCGGTTCATGACGAAAATGTCCCGACTGTAAAATTATTTGGGGGGGGGGGGGGGGGGGTGTCACCTTCTACAACCCCTCCTAGTTACTTAACTTCTGTTTTTTTTACTGGGATATCAAAATATTGCATTGTTGAAAAGATCATGTGCTTCTTAAGCACATTTTACACGAACCACATTTTTTTTTTGTTGTTGTTGTTGTTGTTGTTGTTCCGTAATGTTGTAAGAGCTTTTTCTGTTATTTTGTCAGTTCAAAATAGTGCGCAATAAAATACTTCCGAAATCGTATAATTGTTGTGTAACTTAGTCCCGGCAGTCCTCATAGATCCACGGTACATTTCTGTTTAACATGGGGAAATTACTCATAAAAATTTGCGGGAGAACAGTCAACTGTGTATTTATCATTTAATGACTTGTAACAGAATCGAACTATACAATTAAAAAAAGAACACTAAACCTAAGTAACCAGGCAAGACGGATTTTGTCTCAAAGTTATCAGCGAGTTTGGGAATAGGAAGGGATTGATGATTTATTCAGTGGATACGGCACTGGACTTCAAACTGAAAGGTCCACTGTTCGATCCCCACCAGGGGTAACTGCTTTGTGCCCTTGGACAAGTCACCTAATCCCAAATGTCCATGTGGGGGCACGGTGGTGCTGTGTACTAAGGCGCACTGTATGTCGATGGTGCACTTGTTTTCAAACAATGCTAATCCTGCTTATGCGGAGTTAGTACGTTATGGAGTCCGACTGTTGCTCGCAGTTGCTCGGCGGTTCTCTCTGGTTACTCCGGGCTGCTCCACCCGTAGGACTGCCCAACACGAGGCGATCCTGACTGTCGAAACTATCGTTAAACCCCAATGAATAAATAAATAAATAATGTCATATTCGTGTAGTTTCTCAGGCGCACGTGTGGGAAAATCAGAGAATGTGAAATTTCAAGGTTACAAACAAGTTTGTTTGGTTCAGCTTGAACTCGAGTTGACCGTGTTTCTCATCTTTGTGAATCTTCTCTGTACGCAGTGGGACAAGTGGTCGGTCAGAAGTCAAAATGCACTTAGTGACTTAACGAATTTCCCGGTAGAGATATAGCACTTTGAATTGACTGATGATATAAAATTAATCATCTCACTTTCTGTGAGACATTCAACGCGTCCAATCCCTGTCTGGTACTCCCGTCAATCACTCTGCAACTAACATAAAATAACCCCGCCAACACTGATGTCAATTTTCTCAATTTTCATGTTGCATTTTTTCACATAACACAACTACAAATTTAACCAATTAAATCTTGTTTGACATTTAAATTTTGATATTTCAACGTCAGCGCGCATATGGTTAAAGAGTTAACCCTGAAGATAAAAAAGAGGGGCACTAAGGGTGTGGAATAATGTTTTGAAAGTCTAATGGAACTTATATACATATATCGTCTCTTGAGTGCAACACGGCGCGGCCTGCAGTGCCCTTCGCATTGCAGGCTGCGCCTTGTTTGCACTCAAGGGACACTATTAACAGTATATTCACACACTATACACTGGAGCGACCGCGCCGATGGGCATCTCTTGGAGCGGCAAAATATATCATGCAATAAAGCCGTGAAATCTAGAAGTCTACATGATTCCAGCCATAAAAAAATACAAGGCGATACAAGGGGATAGGACACATACGGTTGGCCACGGATGGCGATCTATGCCGCATGGTCTACAGTGCAGGTAGGACAGGCACGTAAGGCAAGATGTATTACACGGGGTATGGTATGTTTGAATTACCAATATCCACTGTATTCAGGACTTTAGATCATGGTGTACTTTCAAAATTATCTTGTGATTTCTGGAGTTTTGGGACGGTTTCAATTGACATCATGTGCTGCTGTTAATAGTCTCAAACGGGGGCAGACTTGGCCAAAAAATGTTGCCGGGAAAAGTACCAAGTGGGCCCGGACCCGGACCCGGACAAAATAAATTTCGATATTTGGAACTGAAAGAAAGCTGCTTCCTTGAATCTGAGTGATCAATAGTAGCCCACAAAGAGGGCATTTCGATAGCATTTTTGTATCATCTTTGTCGCTCATTTGGCAAGAATGGTTGCACCAAAGAGGGCCCGGACTTATCGCGCCGATCATAGTTCGGTTCAGTAGAAGAGAATGTTCATTTTTCGAACCGATGGAATGTTGTTTCCTTGCACCTGGACAATCAATGGCAGACTAAACCCCTGGTATATCGAAATACCCTCTATGCAGCCCACACACAGGGAATTTCGATAAACTGACAGTCTATATGCAATCAGATCCATTCGCCTTATGGCAATTTCCACTAAATTTCATGAACCAACAGGTGTTGTGCTGCATCAGTTTTGGGGGCCCTGTGTGCTCCCAATATGGGGCCCACCTCTGCAAACGGATTGATAAAACATCTGTACATGTTATTACAACAGTGAATTGAGCTGGGTCGTCATATTCCGTCGAACGAACGAGACAAGATCAGTAAGATCAAACATTATCCCGTAAACATCGTGTTTGAACTGGCTGATTTGGTCTCGTCAACAAGACAAAATCTGACAACCCAGATTGATTGACTGTTGTAATAATTTGTTTATTATACAACAATGAATATATAAAAATCGAGTACACCTGAAATATTAAGAAAGGGGAAATTAAGAAATATTTGTTCGGGGTATTCAGCGCAAAACCACTCCGAGTTTTTATTTTGCGTGTATAAAATTGCTGTCTCGCCAACGTTCGCAAGTCCGTGACGTCACTTGAGCCTCGTTTGAGACTGGGATGACGTGTGTTGGTAATGGGAAAAACGCTGAGTCAGCATGTTCTTAATTTTTTAAAAATCTTCTTGCAGGTCGGAATCTATTGATGTCTGGTTTACAGCATCGTGCTGATTCAAGTACGTTCAAATCAAGTTTCAAAGGTTCTTTCTTATTTGGCCTCCACACAGGAGCCAAGATTTTGTAAATGGCTTTAAAAATCCTCTTCTCCAGAACCACAAGTCATGATTTTTAGCTCAACTTTGGCGAAGCCAAATCTGAGGTATTGTCATGCCCCGTCGTCCGTCCGTCAGTCCGTCCGTCCGTCGCGCCATCAACACGGCTCGGGCCCGAGGCCGTATTTATGAACCGATCTTTACGAAACTTCTTGGGTACCTTTGTTATCACCGTGGGTCGAGAACGAATGTTTTTGGGTCCGGTCCGAAATTCAAGATGGCCGCTGGCAGCCATTTTGTACAAAATTAGGTGCAGTCAGAGTTTTGCGCAGAACTTCCATATGAAAGCTCTGATTTTAATATTTTTTTGTATGAATGTTTAGTACCATGGGATACATCACATATAATACGGGTTTTTCTCTCGTGCGTAAATTATGCAAATTAGACTAACTTTGATTTATCTAGTTTTTCTTTCAGCACTGTAAGTGCACATGCCAACACGGCTCGGGCTAGAGGCCGTATTTATGAACCTACCTTTACGAAACTTCTTGAGTACCTTTGTTATCACCGTGGGACGAGAACGAGTGTTTTTGGGTCCGGTCTGAAATTTAAGATGGCCGCTGGCAGCCATTTTGTACAAAATTAGGTGCAATCAGATTTTTGCGCAGAACTTCCACATGAAAGCGCTGATTTGAATAATTTTTTTTTGTGTGAATGTTTAGTACCATGGGATACATCACATACAATACGGGTTTTTTCTCGCGAATATATTATGCGAATTACTCTTTTTCTCTTATTCATTATTGTTGACTTGGTCACAACAAATACTGATTCCTGTCATTTTCATTATTGTTGACCTGGTCACAGCAAATACTATTTCCTGTCATATTCAAAGTCGAGTTACAGTGTCATTGACACTTTCATTTGATAATTGTTGTACAGAATCCATAGTGAGGTGAGATTCAAGTTTATTCAAATCAGTTCCCCCGGTTTATATCTGGGCTCCCTCCGACAGCTTGAATTTTAATTTAGTCCAATATGAAAAAATATTTTCTTTAAACATCTTCTCCAGAACCACCAGTCAGTCTCTTTTGATATTTTGTGTACTATATCCTGAGTGGGTCAGCTTTAAGTTTGATTAAACCAAGTCCCCAGCTTAATATCTGGGCTCCTATGGGAGCCCGAATTGCTATATGAAGAATAATTTTTAGCTTAACCTGACAAAGTCAAGATAAGCTATTTCCATCACGCGTACGGAAGTCGGTGAGTCTGTTAGTCTGTAAGACTGGACGTCTGTTCACATTTTCTTTGGCACAGGCTACACCCCGTAGTTCTTATCCGATCATCACGAAATTTCATTTGCAGGTTCGAGGTCATGCCCAGATGAGAACGTCCCCCTTTTGGTCGCGATCAGTCAACCGTGACGGCTACGAGAGTCCGAAACCAAAATACCTTTGGCACAGTCTACAGGTCGTATTTATGAAGGGATTTCATTGTAGGATTACTCCGTTTTATGCCTAGATGAGTATGTCCCATTTTGGTCTCGATCTGTCAACCGTTACGGGTGCGAAACCCGAAAACCTTTAGCACAGTCTACAGGTCGTATTTATGAAGGGATTTCATTGTTACTTGGTAAGATGACCCCGTATAATGTCTAGATGGGAACGTCCCCTTCAGCTCGCGATCGGTCCAATTTGACGGCTACGCGGACCCGAAACTCGAAACTTTTAGCACAGTCTACAGGTCGTATTTATGAAAGGAGTTTATTGTAACTTGGTAGGATGACTCTGTATGATGTCTAGATGAGAACGTACTATTTTGGTCGTGATCGGTCAACCGTAACAGCCGCACACGCACGTGGCCTAGATCTGTATAGCACACTCTACAGTTCATATTCATGAAGCAATTTCATTGTAACTTGAATGGAAAACTTGGTATGATGTCTAGATGAGACTGTCGTATTTTTGGTCACGATCGGTCAGCCGTTAACGCTTGACCTACATTCCTTTAGCAGTTTTTAGCAGTGCTTACAGTTTGTTTTTATGAAGGGATTTCATTGTAACTTCGGTATGATAATTTGGCATGATATCTGGATGAGTCTCTCCTATTTTGGTCAACCGTGACCGCCGAACTGTCACGTGAATTAGATTCCTTTAGCATAGTCTGGGAGTTATATTTATGACGAAATTTCATTGTAACTTCGTAGGATGACTCATTTTGGAATGATTTTACTGTAACTTGGTAACTTTGAATGACATAAGTTAACTGCAAGGGCCACATCAACCCATAAATTCTTTGGTACAGTCTACACTCAAATTATTCTTATTGAAAACATAGCATAGAGGGAACAGAAATTAACAGATTCTCAATTATCACAATTCTTGTCTTATTTCATAATCCTTTCATAAACATGGGAACATTATCCTTTTCATCAAACACTACACTCAGTCAAGTTAAGCTACAGTGTCATTTACTTTCATTTTAAAATCTTCTTCGCCAGAACCATCAGTCAAGATCTTGTTATAGTTTTTATGTAGCATCCTCAGGTGGATCAGATTCAAATTTGTTCAAATCAAGTCCCTGAGTGTTTATTTGGACTCCTTATTGGTGCCAAATTTTAACTTAGTGCAATATGAAGAATATTCTTTGAAAAGCTTCTTTTCTAGAACCACCAGCCAGAATCTATTGATATTTGGTGTGCAACATCCTTAGGGGATCAGATTTAAGTTTGATTAAACCAAGTTCCTAGGGTAATATTTGGGCTCCTTATTGGAGTCCGAATTGCTATATGAAGAATAATCTTTAAAAATCATCTTTCCATATCCATCAGTCAGGATCTTTTGATATTTGTTATATAGCGTTCTTGAGGGCTCAGTTCAAGTTTCTTCAAATGTGCAATATGAAGAATATTAGTGCGATATGGGGAATACTTTTTAAAAGTGTTTTGATGTATGATATACATAAGAATCTTTAGAGGGGAGGGGTTAGATTAAATTTTGTTCAAATCACGTCCCTTGGCTCATATTTTGGCTCCCTGTGGGAGCCCGAATTTTAACTTAATGCAATATGTGGAATATTCTTTAAAAATCTTCTTCTCCAGAGCCACCTATCAGAATCTTTTAATATTTGGCAGTTTGGTACACAACATCCTTGTGGGGGTTGGCGACAGATTTATGTTAGTTCAAACCAAGTCCCTGGATTAATATACAGGCTCCCCATGGCATCCCGAGTTTTAACTTAGAGCAATAAAAGGCACTTTCCTTAACACTCTTCTTCTCCAGTAGTTTCTTCGAATCACGTTTCTGAATTCATATTTGGGGTCCATACAGGAACCCGAATTTTGGAAAAAGTTTAGTTTTTGACTTAACTTTTAACTTATTGCAACATGAGAAATATCCTTTAAAACATCTCCAGAACCATCAGTCGGAAGCTTTTGATGTCTGCTATGAGACATGCTTAGGTGGGGTTTGTATACACCATCTGTAAGAAGGGAGTGGGGCCCAGATTCAAATTTATTCGAATCAAATCCCTTTGTTCATATTTGGGCTTGGTCTCCCGAGAACAAAGCAGCCATTGGAGAAAGGTCTCACTGACCTTTCATTTTTCAAAATTATCCGTGCCGAGGTCCCCGAATTCCGCCTACGAGAGTGGAATATCCCCTCTTGAGTTCTCCCCAACTCGAGACGACGCGTGTCGGGTGAGTGCACGACGATGACTTTATTGGGGGAAAAATTCTCGGAAGTGAATGAGCATTTTAAATCTCTCATTTGAAAATAAATTAAATTGCGTCGCTATGTAGACTTTTCCAAAAGTCTGTTTTTCATTCAGATCCTTTATTTTTTTAGTTTTAGTGCTGCATGGCCCTGAAATTTGTTATAGGAAAGGGACATTTGCTGTTTTCTAGAAAAAACTTTATCAACGAATATTTTTGGAATACAGTCAGTGACTAGACTTGAAAAAATATCGGGCTTTGTTTCATTTCAGGCCTCAATGGCTTCCAAGAACACGGAACAAGATTCAGAAAACAGGACAGCCCTGATAGACAGTCGAACAAATTATCGACGGAAACGTCAGCCAGACCCTCCAAAATCAGGGAGTTGCTTGTCCAAATTATGGGTAGGTACCATATGTTATAAAATTCGTTAAGCAGATTATCCCCTCCCACCAGCCCACTCTTCGACTAACAGTCACCGGTAATATGCAGGAATGTCGCGAATTTGACCAATTGGGGCGAGTGTAAGCTTTATATATCTCCTGACTGCTCAAATATTCCATCTTCATTATCAAGACATTCCTTCGCCGAAAGCATGCCTCCTTGATGGTGTTGGAATGTTATTTGTCAGTCGGGATTGTAGTTAAAAAGGCTTCTTCGAAATTTATTTATGAATAAATAAAATATACATGTTGTAGTCGTGACGCAACTTCTATACTTTACTCACACGTACTTACCGTACCCCAAATGGTCAGAGGTGAACTTGGCCAAGAAAAGTTACCGGGGAATGCACCAGACCCTGAGAAAATTTTGATTTCGAGAACTGAACGAACGCGGCTTCCTTGCATCTGAGCGATCAATGGCAGTCCACATATAGAGGACATTTAGATGGCATTTTTGTATTAGAAATTTTGATTTTGGAAATTGAAGGAACGCTGTTTTCTTTCATCTGAGCGATCAATGACAGACGAGACTGCTGGTATATCGAAGTGTCCTCTCTGTGGACTGCCAATGGCAGTCCGCAGAGAGGACATTTCGATAAACCGATAGTCTATGCAATCAGATGTATTTCGCCTTTTGGTCATATTCGCGAAATTTCATGTACCAACAGGTGATGGGCTGCATCAACTTTTGGGGCTCTAGGGGAAACCCAATAGGGGGCCCACCGAGAATTTTCCTGATGGATCATACAGCTAGTCCGCCTCTGCAAATGGCACCAGAGACGTCCGTTTGTTTGACCGACTGTGTGTGTGACTTAAGTCCGTGTCAAATCTAGCTTCGTAACGACATAACCTGGAACTTAATTAAGCACCCCCTGTTTTTTTCGCAGTGGTGTTAATAGAAACTGTCATTACTTTTATGCTATCTTTCAGATGGCCAAATGTGATTGTTTGCGGAAAAAATGGTCTATTGACAAATGAAAGACAACACAATGATGAAAATATGCAGTATTTTAATGGCGCTAATTACACATATCTGTCACTAATTTCTTTGATGGAAAAATGTTCTCTCGACAAGTAAGGTGTTGGAACGGTCCATGATGAAACGATGCTGGTAATTACTGACAACAAATGTAACTTCTGATCTCCTGAACACAATAGCAGTGTCTGACGTCAGTAGAGAGTGTATCCATCACGTGCCCGGATGACAGCCTGAACCTCCTCCTGATGCTACCAGTGAGTCTTCTGATACGATCCAGAGGCAACTGCTGCCATTCCTCATGCAACGCAGCTTCCAGATCGACTAAATACTGTGCAGGCTGATCCCCTGCTAGCACACGACGTCCAAGAAGGTCCCAGATTTGTTTTAAGGGATTCAAATCAGGGTTCATTGCAGGTCAAGGTAGAGTTGTAATAGCGTTTTTCTGAAGTAATGCTCTCACAGCATGGGAACGATGTGGCCTTGCATTGTCATCCATGAGTACAGGCGAGTGGCCAACGGGTGGTTGTCAAAATGGGGCACTACAACCGGATTGAGAATGTCAAGGATGTACTGACGACCATTGAGATTCCCACGTACAGTTACCATATCAAGTTTACAATCATGAGAGAGGCATCCACAGATCATTACTGATCCTCCACCATAAGGAACAGGAGGTCTGAAGTTCCGGGGCACGTAAGCAGTATTTCTATGTGACGTGAAGCAGGAACCTACTCTCGTATGACCAATGGACTCTCCTCCACGTCCTGAAATTCCTATGTTGTCGTGCCATACACCACTCCAAACGTCGTCTTTGATGCTGGTTGGACAGAGCTGGACGCCTGATGACCCGTCTGGACCTCATACCAGTGCTTTGAGACGGTTTTGGACAGTTCTGTTGCGGAAACGCCTATTGGGGAGCCAACGGCGTTTCAAAACCCCACATGAAGCAAAGAGTTCACGCCTAACGAGGCTTGCCAGACTCTTCCCGGGGAGAGGTCATTTTGGGTGTCCAGGCCCTGGTCGGTCCTTAACATCGTTGGTTTGTTTGCTGATGACAGAATGACTATAGCCAAGTTGCCTTCCAATAGCTCTGAATGACATGCCTGTTGCATGCATGCCAACGATTTGCCATCTTATAGCCTCTGACAGTCTCCTCATTACCATGTAAACATTTATTGATAAAAGAAGTGACAAATCTTCTTGTTTTATACCCAGATATTGCATGTGGATGATAGTGTTTTTTGTGACATTCGTGGGAAGCATGCTTCACGTGGACGATGGGATGTGCTTAGGGTACGCTGTCAACAAGAAACATCATGTTTCACTTGATGATGTACTGTAGGACATAGCAATCATTAAAACATAATAATCAGTAACAGCAACTCCACTGTCATAAAACATTTCAGGGGGTGCTTAATTAAGTTCCAGGTGTATAGCAGCAAGAGTGAATGGATATCCAAGACTTCAATCTAGACTGGAAATATTATGGGAGTAAGAGTAGGCCAAATCCACTAGCGCCAAGAAGGGGGCGCCGTGGGGCGAGGTGCAAAGAGGGGGGGGGGGGGGGGTAACTGCCCCAGGATTTTTGGTGTTTAAAGAAGTGTAGGTTGACCTGTCGATACGTCTGAGCTGAAAGTCGTGGGAAGGCTTTTGGTAGGGGCCGTCGACGCTGTTGGAGGTGGCTAGAGTACGTAGTTGCATTACTGACCAAGTTCCATCCATGTAAAAAACCCACTTTTTCCAATTTGTTGGTTTTCCACCGGTCTTTTCTGCATCGTGGTGATCACGATTATCTTTGGGGGAAAATGTACCATACACACAAAAATACAGGTAATAAATTACCAAAATTTTAAGGAAATAATTGAGTAGATATTGTCAAGAAAATGCAGAAGAATGCTTCTCCTAGCACTAATTTGAAAAAAAAAAAATTCTGAGGAAGGAAATCCGATTATCGGTTCGTACCTTCGGCGCTCGCAGAGCCCGTAACGCCCGTTCTGCACATTGCCCCGGGGCAAGTCCTCGCTCTCGGCGGCCCTGATCAGATCCCGCCTTAGGAACGCACCTGATAATTTGCAGTCATCCTTATTTCTGTGTCGTCAATTAATCTATAATTCTGTTTTCAAAATTTAACTCGTAGGCCTGTATGAGCATGGGGAGAGAGAATTTACTGCACATCCAAATTATCGTTTATGGCCTAGCAGTTGTTTCTAGTCAAGTGTAGTCTTCCTGTTTAAGCAGACGACACTTCACAAGAAACAAAAGCTTAATTTATACAACTTGTTGCTGTCGACTGTTATCCGCATCGCTGGTTTCAGAGCATCTACAATAAAACATTGGAGACGACTAAATCCGACTAATTCAGAGGGCGAGGGACTAATGTAATAGACCTAATGTTGCGGGCCGTACGTTTTAATTCCATGTATGGCCTTTTGTGTCCGACGTGTAACTAGGATTCCTATTGAGGGGGTGGGGAGGGCCTAATTTTTTTATTTCTTTTTTTGGGGGGGGAGGGGTGGGTGGGTGCCAGGTCGATATATGCCGCAGGCATATCCGAAGGCCGTAGACCTGAGGTGGGGAGAGCGGGGGGGGGGGGGGGGGGGGGGGGGCTCGGCTGCCTCCCCGAGAAAAGTTTGAAAATTCAATGCCCTGAGAGTGAATCTGGGGCCTTTTGGTGCTTTAATTTGAAACTTTTCGGGTCAGGTTGGCAAATTATTCACACACAAATCATGAAATTCATGGAAATGAATGCCGGTCTCAATATCAAAGGTAGATAGGCAGGCAGGCAAGCAGGCAGCGAGACATGCAGGCTGATACGTATACCACTTTGCAGAACAGCGATCGCGAAACATAAACGGAAAGTGAAAGTTAGAATTACCGTGATATCAGGTGACTCAGTTCTAATTTATTTTATAAATTAGGAGAGGCAGTTTAGTCATTTAGTCAGTTTTAAAATTAACTACCTTTGCCCACCAAATTAAATACAAGTCTGCATGGTTTGATTCTAGATGACTACCCAGTCTGAGTAATTCTCTGAGAAAGACATCGGGCATCAAATTATCAAGCCAGAAAATAAGCAGACCGACATCTGCAAAATGAGGTCCCCAGAGGGTGAATTTAGTGATGCTACCCTGCATAGCAAGGAAGCATCACTAAATTAACCCTCTGTGAACCTCAATCTGAATCAAGGTCTCAAAACTAAACAGAAAGAGGTACCCAGAGGATAAATTGGCCCACTGTATGGGATAGCAACATCAAATTCACACTCTGGGGACTTCATTCTGCAAATGTCAGACTGCTTATTTTGAGGCCTGCAAATTATGCAGACCTGTATTCCATTCAGTGGTCAGCGGAAGTTACCGTAAATCAGATCGATTTATATGCTGGGAGAATTAGGCCTCTGGGCTAATTGACTATGAAATCAATTTCATGGCATGCCAGACGAAGTGAAGTACCAACAGCTTACTGCACATCCAATTATTGACGTTGAAACTGATTTTTTTGCCACCATCATCATAATTTTGTAAGCCATGGAGATTGTGTGTTCATATCATTACCGTTGTTATTTTATCTGGTCGGGTAAATTTCCTTAATTTTCTCATTTTGAGGGGGGGGGGGGGGGGCTGTAATTTTTAGGGAGGACATGGTCCCCCTACGCCCCCCGCTACGCCACTGTTTTGCGTCGACCTTTCGTTTTAAAGTTCCATCCTCTAACCACTGTGCCATCGCACACCGCACCTATATTAAATTATGTATTATCAGTAGATGACTGAGGTGTCTCAACTGTCGCACTGCATAGCTATACCAAAACCACCTTACTAGCAGTCTTGGACCACGATGTAAGTACATTTAGTTATTCATTTTATTTCATCACATTTTCTTTTTGTGGAATCAATATATTATGGTTTTACTCTTTCAGATTCTTTTAACAGTCATCTTCTTCACAAGCACAATGGCATTGTTAGCTGTGTTACTGTGGAGGGAATTCGGGTAAGCACTGACCATATTAGATTGTTTTATACACATTCTTGACCCAAACTGGACAATACGGGAATGTCTTTTTCGTTGGGGTGGGGTGGGTGGGATGGGCAATAGACCGTAAAATGTAGGATCAAACGGTCCGCGAAGCATCTCTGATTAACAGCACTTGTGCAGTAGACCGTAAGGTGTATGATCCAAGGGTCCGTGAATCATTACATCTCTGATCGAAAGTGGAGAGCAGAAAAGCAGACTGTTGGTAAATTTGACCAAATTTGTTATGCAGTAGTAATAAGGGGACGTCCAACCTAACTTTGGTCAAATTTCATGTAATTTTCTTTCAAGTCTAAAAAAGCCCAAAATGAATAACCCCAATAAATTATATATCAAAATGCTTGGAATGACACATAGAACATGTGGAAACTGAAATTTGCCATGGGACTGCTGCCATGTGTAAATAGCACCACCTGAAAGTCTGCTATGGCATAAGGAAGAGAACAAAATTTTTACTATAAAATACCTCAAAATAAAATAACAGCTGTATTCTATAAACATTGAAGTACATACTCGAAGAAATCTTTTCCTTATTCATGAAAGTAATAAAGATTGAGACCAAATGTTATAAGTGGAGTGCTCACTGATTGAAGGCAGACATTTTCTTTTGTTTATGTTTTGATTTGGGGAGTTCAGCAAAGGTCAACATGAAGGAGTCCACCAGAAGAAGTATGGAAGGACAAAAGAGTGTCTCCCAATATAAAGATGTATGTGTCACTGTGGTGGTTTGGAAAGAAACTATGATATTCTCCTATGTAGAATGCACTGCAAAGTCATACATTGTAGTTGAATAAATATATTTACAAACCCCTTTTATCCCATGCATCAAGTTGATAGTGATTAAATTGTTAAATTTGTCTGGTTTATCAATAAGTATAATAGCTCTGTTTACTCTTGGACACCAATACACTCATGATATCTGTTGGAGAAGAAATAAGGGTAACTGTAACCTGTCACTGCAATAAACCATCTAATGTACTTAAAATTACATTGTTATTCAAAACACATCAAATCAACCTTACATAACCATTATTGCATGTACTTTCCCCAAGGTGGCTTATTGGCATACTGAGATCAGAAGGGCACATCCAGAGGGTCTCACATATTTTTTTCAAGAACGCAGTACACAAAGCAATCCCCAAAAGGTGACAAGTGAGCTCCATTTCACACAAAAGATTACCGGGGAGGGGCTCTCTAACTTGTATGACTCTACCTCTGGCACTCAAGGCAAATGCCTTTTTCTCAAAGTTTAACTCTTTTTTTCTTTTTGAAGACCCTGGCCACACATGTTCCAAACACTATCAGACAGATAACCCTCCAAATAAGTGTACCTGCAAAAATCATGTTACACTGCAAAACATTATTTTTAGACTTTTAGTTCTGGACCTTTCATGCTTCTTACTTCCAACTATAACACTTAATTTATTGATTAATGGGTGAATAGAAAAGTCCTGCCATAATCAACATTTTGAGTTACATAAGCCTTCAATACCGCTCTGATAAAAGTGTCAAACATCAGATTGGTGGCTTTATACAGAATATTCATTAGGTTGTTGCTTGATAATAGGAACAGAATCTTCACCAGAAATATTTTGTAGCAATACATTTGAGGGTATCAGCAGACACTTTGCAACAAACTGTAACGAATCAATTAGTTATAAACAAAATTTTCTGACTCAAAAGAGTGAAAACGTACCACAACTGAGAAAATGTGGGAAGAAACACATGCTACAGCAGCTACACAGGCATTGTTTCCCCATGATGCTCGATCACAACACCAAATATCCTTCAAATTGGAATAGCAATGGTTGAGATACAAGGGAGAATGTTGGTACATGTAATGATGAATGGGTAAGAGGACAGAGGTCACCACTGGCACTGCACGGTCCTAGATGCACCTTTGATTTTCCAACTTCCAGGTCTGGGGCATAATAATCGCAACACACCCACCTTATCAATTCATAATTTCAGTAAAATAAAAGGAATTATCAATTTTAATTAATTTATAGATGATGCTATTGATGGGAAGTATTTGGCTTCTTTCGCCTTCTCGTACTATTAATTACCACAAACAATATCAGTTTGATGCCGTCAAACGAAACTGAACGCATGTGGTCTGGTTAAATTGCGAATATTTCGTGTATTTCATTTCTTTAAAAGCCAATTGAAGCTAATTTTGGCCGTGGATTCGATAATTCATTTCGGTTTTGACCACACGGCCATGCTGACAGCGGTTATGTTTATTGTGATATGCAAATTGGGAGATAAGTTTCCGGTGAAGGAGATTTGTCACATTTGCCAGTGTAAAACGATGACAAAAGACACTGATCGACGCTTGTGTTAGTATGGTTGGTTGCAAGAAAAAACTAAATTCTCGTCCAAGCGCACCTTATTTAAAAGCACGAATGCATCATTTTCACCCCATCTTCAATCGGTCCTTTGCAGACATCAAACACACCCGCCTCAAATTCCATGGTTACTAGGAAGTAAATAACTTCACACCATCGGGGGAAATCAACACGCTCAATATAGTTCCAGGTCACTTGGAATATACTTCGTGAAAAAGTTATTTCTGAAGCATTCTGCTTACTTTGTTATGAATATTGCCTTATTTTATGTGTATCGTCCCGATTTTATACACTCGGTTATTCTTTTACAAGTGGTTCATGTTGTCTTTCTAGTGCGCAATAATTCAGATTTTTTGTCAACAAAAAAGTTCAGACGGCCTGTAAACACGAGAGGGAATTTCGAACCATATTTTGCAGTTATGACATTAACAGCTCAAGTATTTGCTGTCACCTGTTTGCAAATCCGCTCATACATTGTCTCGAACAAATAAAGGACGTGATCACGTCCTTGCATTCTTACGATTGCCCAAATTGAGTATTTCTGCAAGAACCACATCGTAATCACATGACCGGAATAAACATCATTGAAACATGGCCACATCCGGAACATCCAAAATTTGTGTTGGTGTTATTACATTCAAACGTCAAAACCCACCAGTGTGTGTCAAAAAAATGCTTTCTCCGAGTCTGTAGTATGTTATCATTATATTGAGGACAAGGCTTTCGAATTACCGATTATTTTGTGGTTTTACCGGTTCGTTACTTATGCCATTTGCAAATTAATTTTCTTCAAAATCATAAAATTGACTTTTTTTCCTGAAAAAAGTTATATGTACCTTTTCTGTGCACTTTACTCATTATTTTGATATATAATTTGCCTTTCCTTACTTCTCTTATCTGTTTCTGAGGCATTGGGAAAAATGTCAAAAAATTGACCAAAGTTAGGTTGGACGACCCCTTAAGTGACCTGTACTTGATTTATACCGAAGACACTTTTTCACGGCCCTAGGAGCAAAAACAAATAGATGAAAATGCCTCTATTTCGAGAACAACACGAGAAAAATTTATTACATTTGTAGATAAGATTAGATTAGATTTTAATGATAAGTTACAGAGGCGGCGGAGCCAGGGGGCACGAGTCCCTCCACTTTTTTTCCACATATATTTTTCGCAGTTACACAATGAGTTCAAATGGGTGCATTGAAACGTGTCAGTATACAGGCATTCCTGTAACATTTGCAAATCCGAACAATATTAGATCCAAAGAATCCCACTTTCGGTCGCTTCGGTCCGTTTCTTCTACTTCAACTATCTTCCAACCCGAAGGCTTGCCTTCGGGTTGGAAGATGGTTGAAGTAGAAGAAACGGATAAGTCATTGACCACACAGAGGCATATTCATCTAAACGAGAGACCATAGCGAGCCGTGGTTCATTTATCGATATTCGATTTTAACCTTTCTCACACTGGGTTGAACCATGGTAGCATTTTAAATTTGTGCCCCTCCACTTTTATCGAGCTTCCACCGCCTCTGAATTTACACCCACGAGGGGCCGATGTCATATTAACAATACATAAGTAATATAATAATATAAATGAGTAACAAATTAATAACAATATATCATGTTATTTGTATGTTATGACCTTTTTTGGGTGATACACCTTACCATGTTACAGATGATTTCACTTAATTAGGATTTTTCATTTCTTATAACAAAGACACATTTTTCTTTCTCGTTTAAATGCTTAAACACTTCCTTCGATTGAATTTGTTCAAAATAAAACTTTCGATCATCTGCATATTTTTTACATTTCATTATAAAGTGTTCTCCAGTTCTACCACATTATCATCACATTTTTTGCATATTCGTTTGTTCATATGGAACCTTTGGGAAACTGATGTCTCCCTATTTTTGTTTCTAGCTTATGTATGATTGCTGATTCTTTGTTTCTTGAACAAGGTCGGTAGACTATATTTTTTTAACTGAGATCAAGTAAAGCTCTAAATCGTAATTATCTTTGAATATGCGAAATGTTCTCAATTTATTCATTCCCCCTTTCTTCGCATCATCGAACATTTCTGTCTGAAACCTTGAGATGTGATCCTTTTCGAGATTATATTGTATAGCATGTAACTTTTCTATTGACAATGGATCTTTTAGCACGTCATTGACTATCGGTCCACCTAACCTTTCAGGCCATTTTTGATTGATTGTAGAATTACTTACCATATCTGCCGCCGAGCGAACCAGCGACCGGTCATTAATTATTATTTATTTATTTATTGGTGTTTAAGGTCACATACTTATGCACAATGGCTGATCATTATGGGTGGAGGAGTACCCGGAGAGAACCACCGAACATTCTAATTCTGTTCAAGCTCCGCTCAAGCAGGGTTACAGCGGTTGAAGACATGTGCACCATCGACGTGCAGTACGCCTTAGTACACGGCGTCATCGTGCCCCCATGTACGCAACAGGGATAAAGTGCCTTGCCCAAGGACACAACGCGGATCGTCCCGGACGGGGATCGAACTCGGCACCTCTAGGATAGAAGTCCAACAGTCTACCACTGAGCCACCTCGCTCCCGACCGGTCATTGAATTCATTTGTTCTGATGATATGTCGAATAGTATTCATTATTCCATCATAAAGTAAAGGGAATCTACCAGGTTCTAGAAGCACGTGAGGCATAATTAGATGAATTTCTGTTAACACCAAGTACAGATTTACAAAATCTTAAATGCGTCTGTTCGTCAGGTGTGATGTCAATTTTACCAAACTTAATATCAGGCGCCCATAACTCACACCCATACAATAATATCGGTTTGATTAGCTTGTCACATAGTTTACACCATATATCCATGGCATGAATCACATGTTTACGAAGCGCTGACGTCAGTGCATATAATGCTTTGTTACCTTTACAAACAACATCGGACTGGGCACTCCGAATCCCCAAATATGTATACTCTTTCACTAATTCTAAATTAATATCGTCTAAACTGAATGTTGGTACTTTTTGAAGCTCTTTTTTGAAAAATCATACATTTAGTTTTGGAATGATTAACAAATCATTTCATGACGCATAGCTAAACAACTTATTCAAACACATTTGCGAACCTTCTGGTGTTTTCGACATCATTGCTAAATCTTCTGCAAATAAAAGATGATTTGTGGATTTGTCCCCAACAGTAACCGGTCTACATTTTTCATCGAATTCATTTCCAGTATCATCAATAAATATTTAAAAAAAACTGTAGACAATACGATACACCCCTGCCAAACCCCAACGGTAGACATCCTTCGAGGACCAAACACAGCACTGGTCTTGGTCGAATAAGCACTAGTTGCATACATCGATTTTATAGTATTCAGAATATTCCCTGCAATGTCGATGTGTTCTAACAAACATTATATTTATATTAACCGAATCAAACCAAAAATCTACGAACGCCGTATAAACCTTGTTCCCTTCATTCATGTATTTTCGACTTTTTAGATTTTTAGTACTTCTTTGCTTTCTGAATTCAAACTGATTATCACTTATTATTCCATTAATTTCTATTTAATCCGAAATTCTGTTGTTAATTGTTTTATTGAATAACTTCCCCCTATAGTTGGTCGGATCATACCTGTCTACCTTTTTATAAACTGGTGTCAAAACTGACTCACTCCAACTTATCGGGTTTCTTGCAGACGTAAGAACAAAATTAAATATCTTAGTCAAGTCTATTTTGAAGTAGTCGATTGTTTTCAAAATTTCATTCAGTATTAAATCACTACCTGGAGACTTATTGATCTTTAAACCTCTTATTGCATTAAAAATTCATCATTTGTTATTTCCTCATTATTTAACCCTTTACCCAACTTAACGGCCAAAACCGGCCAAAACTATTCTCAAAAATCGCCAATTAATTTTCATTATTTTTTTCATTTTTTGTCTCAAAAGCATAGCTTATGGCACCTAGCTGGAACGAGCTCGTTCCAACGAGGGGTCATAACCTATGTTTTGAGACAAAAAATGAAAAAAATTAGTTATTCAAGAATTTTTTTGCAAGTGTCGTCTGCTTTTCATGTTAAGTAAAGGGTTAAATTATATACGACAGATAGTTTCTCTGATTTAAAATCGTATGTTTTGTTTACATTTGCTGTGTCTTGACAATACTAATCAGAAAAGAATTTAACACTTTTATCTGGATCTTAGCAGTCTTTATCTGCGCCCATGCTGTTTCTCATATCTTTTATGAACCTCCAATATTCACTTGGTTTCGCTGTTTCCATAAACTTTAATTTTGATGCAAACTATTTTATTGGAACAATTTCATCTTCTCTTTTGTTTCTTTCTTGTATGCCTTCTTGGTCGCAAAGAATTTGATAACGAGTTCCCTATCAATATTTCTTTTTACACGCCGCATTACGCATTATTTGTTTTAGTGTTTATATTTATTATCGAACTACATGTTTAGCTTTACTTGACAAAGTCAAGATAAGCTATTGCCATCACGCGTGCGGAAGTCTGTTAGTCTGTTCACGTTTTCCTTTAGCACAGGCTACATCCCGTAGTTCTTGTCCGATCATCACGAAATTCCATATGCAGGTTTGGAGTCATGTCTAGATGAGAACGTCCCCTTTTGGTCATGATCGGTCAACCGTGCTGGCTGCTCGAGCCCAAAACCCGAAAACCTTTAGCACAGTCTACAGGTCGTATTTATGAAGGGATTTCGTTGTAACTTGGTAGGATGCCTCTGTATAATATCTAGATGAGAACGTTCCCTTTTGGTCATGATCTGTCAACCGTGACGGCTGCCCAAGTCCGAAACCCAAAACGTTTTAGCACAGTGTGCAGGTCATAGTTAATATGGAGGGATTTTATGGTATCTTGGTAGGATGACTCAGTATGGTATCCAGATGAGAACTTCCCCATTTGGTAGCGATCTCTCAACCATGACGACTGACCAAGCCGAAAATCCGAAAACTTTTAGCACAGTCTACAGGTCGTATTTATGTAGAGATTTCATTGTAACTTGGTAGGTTGACTTCATATAATGTCTAGATGATAACGTCCCCTTTTGGTCGTGAATGGTCAACTGTGATGGCTACAGGGGCCCGAAGCTCAAAAGCCTTTAGCACAGTCTACAGGTCATATTTATGAAGGGATTTCATCGTAACTTGGTAGGATGACTCCAGATAATGCCCAGATGAGAACGTCCCCTTTTGGTCGCAATCATTCAACCATGCTGGCGCCCAAGCCCAAAACCCGAAAAACTTTAGCACAGACTACAGGTCGTATTTATGAAGGGATTTCATTGTAACCGAGCCCAAAAAACTTTAGCTTAGGCAAAAGGTCATATTTATGGAAGGATTTCATTGTAACCTGTTAGGTTGACTCCATATAATGCCTAGATAAGGACGTCCCCTTTTGGTTGCGATCGGTCAACTGTGATGGCTACACCGGCCGAAAGCCCGAAAACCTTTAGCACAGTCTGCAGGCCGTATTTATGAAGGGATTTCATTGTAACTTGATAGGATGACTCGTTTTCCAATAATTTCACTGTAACTTGGTAACTTTCGTTGACATACATTAACTGTGAGGGCCACATTAACCCACCCCTCAATTCTTTAGTACAGTCTACACCTCATATTACTTTTATTGAAAACATAGCATACAGAGAACAGAAATTAACATATTCCCAATTATCACAATTCTTGTCTTATTTCATAATCCTTTCATAAACCTTGAACATTATCCTTTTCATCAAACACAACACACAGACAAGATAAGCTACAGTGTCATTGACACTTTCATTTCTTTTTAAGTTTCGTTTTATCACATTTAACCCGTCCAGATGACCATACATTTATTTGTTACAGCAATTCTGTGAATTCTTGCTCAATAATGTCTGTATCTTTTTCAGTTTCACCATTTAATTCCGATCTGAACTGTAATAATTTATTTCCTAAATCAACACTTGAAATTGTTTTCAGTGCCTTTGCTGTACTTCCACGTGACTACAATAATTTATATTTAAGTTCGTTATATTTATAAGTAAGATGAGCATCTTTGTGATATTCATTACAGTATTCCATATGCAGAGAAAGCTGGCTGTGATCGGAATACTCATTAGGACTCACCATTGACACAAAAATACACTTCGGATAAATATCTCTCAGAAATAATAAGACACAAAGGAGCCACAACTCTTGCAAAAAAGTCGAATCCAAGCTAGAATTGCTGGTGAATAGGTTCCAATGGTAGTGAACATCCCCCAGAAAATCTCCGGACAAAATTCAGACATTTTAAGATGAAAAAGGAGCATAACTCTGGAAAACAATGTTCGATCGAAACTATAATCTAATGATGCACAGATTGCCATGGTAGTGAACATCCATACCAATTTTCAAAGGAATCGACCCATAAACATCTGAGAAAATCTTCGGATAAATTTCTAGGCAATTCAGGCATTCAAAAACAAAAAGGGGCATAACTCTGGTAAAAAGGTCTGATCGAAACTATAATCGCAAGTGCACAAGATCCCATGGTAGGGCACACCCAAACCGAGTTTCAAAGGGATCGATCCATAAACATCTGAGAAAATCTCCAGACAAAATTCAGACATTTTAAGATGAAAATGGAACATAACTCTGGAAAACAATGTCCGATCGAAACTATAATCGCAGGTGCACAGATTTCCGTTGTAGTGAACATTCATACCAATTTTCAAAGGAATCGACCCATAAACATCTGATAAAATCTCCGGACAAAATTCAAGGCAATTCAGGCATTCTAAAACGAAAAGGGTCATAACTCTGGTAAAAAAAAGTCCGATCAAAACTGTAATCGCAGCTGCACAGCTTCCCATGGTAGTAAACATCCATACCAAGTTTCAAAGGAATCGACCCATAAACATCTGAGAAAATCTCAGGACAAAATTCTGGGCCTGCTTTTTCAAATCAAAAGGGACAAAATTCTGGCAAAAATAATCCGACCGGAACTATAATCGCAGGTGCACATGTTATCATGGTGGTGAACATTCATACCAAGTTTCGAGCAGAGTGGCCCATAAATGCCTGAGAAAATCTCCGCATAACATTATGTGTACGGGTGGACGGACAGACGGACGGATGGACGGATAAGGTGATTCCAGTTTACCCCCCCCCCCCCCCACACACACACAAGACGTTGCGGGGGGGGGGGGGGGGTATAATTACATACGTGAAACTGGTACAATTTCCAATGTAGTTGAAACTGGTACAATTTCCAATGTAGTTGAAACTGTTACAATTCATCGGACAACTTGCCATGTGAAGGGTGTATTTATCTGGAAGAGGAATATATTTATCACAATCATCTGTACATAACATTGTCCCGCATTTTACCGGTACGCGAATTGAAATCACCACCCATTATCATCAGGTCATCTGGTTCACACATACTCAGTAATGATTCTATGCTTTCGAATATCGAATCACGATTTTGATTCTGTGACCAAAAAGTTGAGTTAGGCGGAGGAATGTAAACTAAGATAAATATTACATTATTGAAAATAGAACCATCGAATTCTACCCATAATACGTACTCGTTCAATTTTAGAACCTTCTGTACTGCACTAACATAAAATGCTATGTCCCCTCTTGAAAAATCATTCGAACTTCGGCTCATTTCAAAACAGCAATATCCAGGTTACTCAATTTGTGACGGTGCTTGATGCCACGTTCCAGATATGGTTCTGAATCCATTACTAACAAGCATAGATTGACATTGTATATATATCATCAACCTTGTTAACAAACCCCGTACATTCCAGGCAAAATATGCAACCCGTTTATAACGCGTACATTATACTCTTGATCTACTAACATCTATCAAACTAGTATATGCACTTCGAAATTGACATACGGGAATAAGCTACATAAACATTGGAAAATTAGACATGAATCACTTCAAATGGACACACTACACGAGAATAATTGTCATGCGATATACGCCAAACATTGTAATTCAAATTAATGGTTAAAGGTGACTATTTACGCATTAGCTTTATAAATATCCACATCGATAAAAATCCCATTTAGCTTTAGTATCTAACACTAGTACTTCATTGGCATAAATAATAATGTATACACTACATGTACTTTGGTTTTCAAAATCAAATGGTACAAATCATATATGTGTTAAATGTAATCCCAATAACATATATCCAATATCGTCGTCTTTGATACTGATTATTTATGTAATTAAGTATGCTTGAACGTTGCTGTTTACAAAATAGTAAATCATCTGATCTTGCTTGCGTCAGATTGTACCACTTGTTGATTCGAACACTTTGCATTACCAAATTCAGTGTTCTCATTTTCATTCACTTCGTTTAACCCTTTACCTAACATGAAAAGCAGACGACACTTGCAAAAAAAATTCTTGAATAACTAATTTTTTTCATTTTTTGTCTCAAAAACATAGGTTATGACCCCTCGTTGGAACGAGCTCGACGAGCTCGTTCCAACGAGGGGTCATAACCTATGTTTTTGAGACAAAAAATGAAAATATTTTGAAAATTAATTGGCGATTTTTGAGAATAGCGCTGGCCGGTTTTGGCCGTTACGTTGGGTAAAGGGTTAACCGATGATTGTGAACATTCGATCTTGGCCTCGAATGTCCTCTGCGTCTGATTGACTGAGATGCGCGCATGTCCGACACATATTCTGTTCTAGCATCCGGATGCATCTCATGGTGATTTTCCGGTGAATTCTCCTAGCGGATATATCAAATATTTTGCCAGCACCTTAACCCCGATCCAATCTGGGTGCCAATTGTCGTTATATAGACTTCCATTCACTTCGCATTCCGATACGAAAGCCAATAAGTTATCAATAAAACGGTAACCATTTCTAGTACAAAAATTCCTGTGCTGTTCATTTGTGTCAAGGAGAGATTGTTCACGCTATCTGAATGGTTTGTTGGCAAAATAGATGAAAATCTTATCTCAGAGCCACTGAAATTCGTATCCAAGGATAACTTCAATCGATTAAATCACTCTCACTTGTCTGAAGTTTATTCCGACAAGAGTTAACGCCCACATGAATTGCTAACTTAGAAGCATTTGGAGAATTCCGTCGCAATATCCTGTTCCATCCAATCACAAAGATCACCTATTCTATGCCCAGGTGTGACGATGGTGGTGACTCCTCCGTCCCTCTTCGTCATCTTGCGTGGAACGATGCCTCCTTCAAGAACAGAATCACCAATCATCAAGTGTAATGGTAGATGGCGTGCTTCCCTGAAGTGATTCTTTTAAAATTTGTATATCTTCCGTCTGTTTTTGTTTGCAATAGTTTCATTTCCACTTTGATGGAATTATTTTACTGTACTCCCAAATATCTTATGACTTGTTGCATATTTCCATCGTGTTCTTTTTGAGTCATCTGGATCTCTTCACAACTGACAACCCAAGATCGTCTATAGAGTTTTTCAAAGCCCCCGTCCACACAATTGCTCCACTGGACGATTGGGAGAATGTAGTAATGCCAGGTGGTGTGAAACGTAATGTCTAACCCTTCCTTCCTTTTATGATGCTACTACTTGACACATATCGCATCGGAGTTGTGAAACAAATTCTACGCCAGTAAATGGACAAACTTCCCAAGGTGTACACACGAATAAACAGTTCAATTATTTATTGAAGATACAAACAAAGCTTCGATGAGATGAGAAAACTGACGAACAGAATTACAATAATAAAAACAACGAGAGAACACTTGATAAGTCAGTTGGGAAC